>VTPC01089916.1:367597-445155 GCA_011009095.1 Ignelater luminosus | reverse complement strand
TGACGTCACTTGCTTGTAAGCAAACTTTTAGCTGTCAAATCGTAATACGCTTAGTGATAACTTTGTTACCTTTTCTCTTACAAAATGGTTTATAAATGGTGCGTAGTGCCACAATGTACTAACACATCAATTAAAACGCCTGAGAAGATGTTTGTGTCTATTCCAAAGAACACTAAGATACGGAAAAAGTGGTTAATGTTGGCTCGTAGAAACCCAAAAGATATAGCAGCAAGTACTAATGCTTTCATGTGTGAAGATCATTTTAACGTAAGTAAACAATTCTATAGACATCTAAGTACATATTTCTTACACAAATAACCATTGAATATTATATTTTCGTAATAATCTTTTCTACTTTCGTACTATATTTGAGGTTAGTTAGTCTGTATGTTAAATTTTAATGTTGATTTTGTATGGAATAAATTACATTGTATTGTATTTTTTATAATTTGTTATAGTAGAAAAGAAGTTAGAAGAATAAAACACTAATGTTTTAGTCTCTGTGAGCTATATTTTGTTAAGAGATATAACATTGACTATATTGTTATTACAGATTGAACAAGATATGGCAAATTATAGACAATATACAATGGGATTCAGCCAGACCATAATTGCGTCTATTCTAGGGAGGTTTCCACTATCACCTTTAACAAAGTTGGTCTCCATCGTACTTATATACAATTAATATAGATAATTTCTCACTTGTAGTCCCAAAACCTAAGAATAAAAGAAAGCAAAGAAAAATCACTGATGCACCGTACAAAACTTCGACTAACAATAACTGTTTACGTGCAGGTGATGTCACCCCAGATTTAGCCAATCTCGTGCGTTTTCAATCACGTGGTGAAACATGAAAATTTAATTATTTTAATAATGATTTCCTAGATAAATCATACATATTTTTAAAAAATGTGTTGGCTAAATTGGTTAAAAAAATATTTACTGTTAAACCAACAACAGTTTTATTTATATTTTTATTGTAGTCCAATACCCTATTATGTTCTTTGCTGTGAAGATCATTTCTCCCTCTACATAACTTTAAAGGATTGTGGTTAGTTCAGATCATTTTTGTGCTTGCTTTGTAGCCTCTAAAAATTAAAGGACATAAAAGTTGAACATGCCAAAACGTGGACACTTAAAATTTTATTTTATAAAAAAAGAAATTATTATTTGAACAAAAACAAGGGATACTTTATTTATTCATGATGTCTTTTACATGTGAACAATATTTGTTTAACCTAATTTACCAGTATACGCCGCAAAACGTACTTAACGTCGTATACGACTCATTAGGGTTTGCACGTTCTCATCGCTGACTCTTTTCGTAGCCCATGACCAGGATTTCTGTAGGTCAGCCACGGAATTTACTTCTCCACCTTTTTTTTTTTAAGATGCGTTTCATTATAGACCAATACTCTTCGATTGGTCGAAGTTCAGGACTGTTGCAGGGGGGATTGCAGTCTTTGGGAACTACAACAACTCCATTGTGCTCAGACAACTCTTCCACTGATTTAGTATAGTGGCAACTGGCTAAGTCCGGCCAAAACAATGGTTGCGATGTATGCTCTCGTAGAAAAGGCAGAAGCTGCTTTTGCAAGCATTTCTCTTTGTAGATTTCCTGGTTTATTGTTCCCGTGGTGATGAATGACTGACTTGTTTTTCCACAGCTACAAATAGCTTGCCAAAGTAAGTATTTTCATCGATATTTGGACCTTTTCTTAAGTTTAAAATCTTCTGGAGCATTTTTACGACTTTTGCTGGTGTAAAGCTCGTGACCCGGAATTTGCTTAAAGTCTGTTTTGATATAAGTTTCGTCATCTATCACCACGCATTCATATCTTTTCAAAAAGTTTTCGTACAATTTCCTCGATCTATGTTTTGCAATTAAACTTTGTTTAACATTACGATCGGGTGCGATTTGGGCCTGATAACTTTTTAAACTAGCTTTATTTTTAACTTTTTGTACATATGATTAGGATATTTTTACCTTTTTAACCACATCACACAATGAAAACTTGGGATTGGATGCAAAAAGCTGTAATACGCGTTGTTCCTTCTTTTTGTCCTTCACTCCTTGTTTTCCTCCACTTTCTGGCTTCCTTTCCACTGTTAAACAATCTCGAAACTTTTTTAAAACAGAATAAACTGTTGATTGAGGATAATTTAACTTTTTTGCTAGTGCTCTATAACTCATTAGAGGGTTTTTAGTGTGTTCGTGCAAGATAATTTCACGTTGCTGAAGTTCACGGCTCGCCATGTTAACAATGAATGAACAACAAAAAATATCAATTGTCACATTTTGTTCCTATGGCTACTAGATATGTTTTGTCAAAATTAAAAACAACCTATGTCTCTTATCTTAGCACTAATAAGTTCTTATTCGTGCCCAGGTTTTGGCATGTTCAACCTTTAATATAATGAACTTGTTTTTTACAATTCTGATCGAGTTTTCATGATCTGAATTTCTAGATCAATTAACTTCTATCAATTCAGTTATAATATTGTTATTAAAATTATTATTTTTTAAATGTAGTACATTTGGATATTTGTTATTATCGTGTGTAATGTGTATATTAGGGAATACTTTTTTGAAATAATGTTCATTCATTCATTAATATCATAACCAGACATTACCTCAACATGCAACATCGTCCATTAAGCTTGACGATCATGAACGATTGAACTGGACGATCTATGCTCGTTGCAATGAGATAATGGTAAATACTCATTCATTTACACACATTTGAAATTTTGGTTAATTGTGGACAACTAGTCTGGTTGGACTGTTTGAGCCAGAACCATACTGTCCTTCAAAACAAAAAGATCCTAACTCAAGAAATGAACAAAATTGAGTTTAGGGTACTGCTGAACTCTGCATTGAAATCTAGTTGTATACCAAACAAAAAAGCCCTAACTTTGAAAATAAGTAATACAGATTCATTTTTAAAGTGTCCTATCCTATAGATATGTGAAGAAAGCCAAAACACATCTTATTCAATATCTCAAAACTATGATTTTTCAGTTAGGGCCTTTTTGCTTTGCAGGGCAGCATATTATGAAATAGACTAGACTAGGCTGCAACATGAATAGGCGCCGTATTGGATCCAATTTTTAAATTCGCCTTTCTGTGATTCTCCATATAGGATGCTCATTTGTAATTCTTTCAACATGGAGATCTCTCTTATCTAAATAGTTACAGCTTTGATTAATTGGAAAAAAAAATCAGACAGATTTTTACTTAAAGAATTATTGCCATGCATGCAATATTGTGAAAATGGCATGCAGCAGTTGTATTCATGGCAGTAATTCCCTAGATAAACTTGTCGAACAATTGTAAAACTGGACTCTTTAAAAGTATATATTCTTCAAGATTGTGGTAACATAATCATGTATTTTTATTATGAAAATCTGTTCCGAGCATTGTGATTTGAATTTTGTTTTTAGTAAAAGATTTCCAGTATTATTCCCTGTCCAAGGATGTATTGTAAGTGGTGGGGTGCCATTTAAGAATTTGAAGTTAGATACGCTGGGATGAACACAGCAACACCTATTATCAAGTTAACTCTGTATTTTGGTGTCCTCCTTCATATATAAATTGCGGTATCTTTTCTTGTTTAGATACTTTCATCTGTTTGCAAGATATAAACGGTGGGGACTTTTTAAAATAACACCCTGTATAGCAAAAGGAATTATAGTTGTAACGAATGAAACCCAATGCAAGAAAACTCACAAAATAAGATTTTATCTTTCATAATTAAATCTGTCTAAATTGTCAACATTAAAGTTATCAAACAAATCATCTCATATATCAGAAAACTTTTGGTAATATGTTTTGTGGATTACTAAAATGTAAACTTGTACCTGTCCTGTCAAATGTAGAATAGCAATGATAGTAATTAAAAAAACAAAGTAATAGAAGCTGGGTTTACACAAGACTTGTGTTGGTATTATTTCTAGACATACTGCTGTACTCATAGTCAAATTACATGCTATCTAACAGATGTAAGTATGGTACCATAGTACTACATGAGTACAGCAGATACTTTATAAGTGTGCCCAATTTAAGGTGCTAACAACAGGTAGGCAACACACCTTGCATATCATGGATATCTTCGTGATTACAGAATATAGTTTCCAATATTTAAAAGGGTTAGCTATGGAAAACAAAAAATTCTAAAATTATTAGTATACATTGCTTGTCATTTTTACAAGAATTTATTCATATTTACTCTGCAATCGGTAAGGACCTCTGACAGCTGTTTTTGCTCGAAATCATCTCTTGTTCTTGTCACTGAAATCTTAATTTTTATTTGAATGGCAAGAACAAGAGACAATCTCGAGTAAAAATAGCTGTCAGGGCTAATAATTTATCTAATCTTACATTACATGTAATGACATCTCATCTTGTACAACTTTGATCTTTAATTATTTAAAGAAATTTAAAAAGTAAAAGTTACATATGAAATTTGATTCTTTGTCTACCTACATGTAGCAGAATAAATTGGGCATATTGTATATGGAAATAAGTAAAAACAAGCTTAAAGTAATATTATCAATCAAACAATGATTGTTTTTTTTCTCTATCAACATTCAAAATCAAATAACTCGAAAAATATTTGAGATATTGCTGATTTGCAAGAAAGTTACAATAGAACACAACAGTGATTTATTAGGACAAAATGAAAACACTTCTTGAAAGGTACTTTAAATGGTAAAATGTGAAAAAGAAATTTAATAAATATCTCATTTTTTGTATTTGGTTTGGACTGACCCATCATCGTTGCGCATTGGAGTGTTAATAAAATAGTAACTTAACCTACAAACATGTTCTAAAATGTATATTAACATTGCACAGGATGATTTTTTGCTAATTTTTGGCATTGATAATTCAGACTGATCTAAAATGAACAATGCTGTTTTAATATAAACTTTTTAGGTTAGGAGAGGACAGCTGTAGAGTCGAACCCTTCACAGATTCATACACATACACATTTGCTTATTTTCTGGTTTGGGATATTTTGCTAACTCTGTGTGAACAATCATCTACAGAACTCCGATACCAATATGCAGATTGGCTGAAGTAATATTACTTAAATCTATATTATCTATTTACAATCTTTTTACATTAGGTTTGGCCATGGAAATTTGACATTTCTACTCTCTATATAATTTTGACAGTTAGTATTTGCCATAAGTAGTAATTAGAAAAAGAATAAACGCCAGATAAAGTATAACTAACCTATGATTTTTGTATTCTTGTTTCCTTTTTGTTTACTGCACAGGTTGGATAATGTTCAACTCACTGTTGAGCAGGGTAGAAAATTGTTTACTTAATGTTTTTGAACGTACCTTTTAAAATATACTAGTGCACATGATAAATATGGCAACATCGTTTACTTTGCACTGAAATTGTACGGCCAATCTTGTCATAATTGAATATTTTTCAGATATAATAATTTAGCATAGAAATATCCTGGTCAATCCTCATGTAAAAAGATCATGAATGGCATACAATATAAATAATAATAGTTGCAGTACATAATTAATTATTAATTATTACAGAAATGAAGATTTCCTGAGTAATCTATTAAATAATATATTTAAGTTAATGCCTGTAGAGATTATGCATCATACAGATGGTAAAACGAAACGTTTTAGTGAATGGTTTACGGCAAAATTCTGTGTATGCCTAAAAGGTAATGTTCATTGCTGTTTAATTGTTAATATAACCAGAAGTTGCTTCATGTATACATATTTTTAGATATTTGTTCAAGTGAAAAGATAGAACACATGGTGTGCTATATATACATGTCTGCCCTTTCTCAATTATCACCACTTGTTAGACAGTGGTGGGGTCAGCAGGAAACACGGATTAGTCAGATTGTTGAGCGGGTTACAGCAACATTTGTTTCACCACAATTATGCCAACAAGAACTGGCAGATGTGGCACAGCATGACACAAAGTTTAAAAACATGGTGGTAAGAATTCTTTTGATGCTTTTATACCTCAATTGATATTTGAAGTTGCAATAAATAAAAACCAACTTGATTGCAGGTTAAAGTGCATCCTAGTGTACGAGAAGTACTTGCAATATACACAGTAGATGAAGCTCAAATGGAACTGCTTATAACTTTACCTAACAATTATCCTCTAAAGGGACCTGAAGTTCAGTGCAATAAACAAATATATGGTACATCACACAGGCAGTGGCTTATGCAGTTAACCATGTGTGTTCAACATCAAGTATGTATTTAAACAAAAGTAATTTCATATTTAAAAAACAATACCAATTTTGTTTTTATACAGAATGGTCGAATATGGGATGGCCTTTCTTTATGGAATAATAATCTAGATAAGAAATTCGATGGTGTTGAAGAGTGTTATATATGTTTTGCTGTTTTGCATCAAGGAACATATCAATTACCCAAACTTACTTGTCAAACATGTAAAAAGAAATTCCATTCGGCATGTTTGGTAATTTGAAATTTTTTAATTATACTTTTATCTATTACTTACATATTTATTTTCAGTATAAATGGTTCAGTACAAGCAACAAAAGTACTTGCCCTATATGCAGGCATTTGTTCTAAATAGTAATTTGCTGCAGTCCACCGTTATTGTAGTTGTTTTAACTTGATATTTTGTGTTAATAGAAAAAAATTACTTACCTATTTTTGTGAAACTGTAAATAATAATAAAAAATACGTTATTTATCTTGTGTATTCTTTAATTAAATAACAGACTGTTTTTTCAAGATTATTAGTAAGATTGGTTCATTATACGAATCAATCAGTTTGTAAACACTGAGATCTTAATACTAATTAGAGCACCTAATATGCCTAATGTAAACCTTAAAGATACCCTCTTTATGACATGTGGGCGTAACCGGAGAAATCAAAGAAAACATATGTTATGGATTAGAAATGCTGATTTCTCTTTTTATTTAAATAGCAGTATTAATTGTTTTTAAGTACGCTATTTATAGTCACACGTTTTAGTGAACTTGCAAAATGCTACTATTCCATGTTGATCTTGTTCCTTTGAGAATTCTTACATCTAGGCAAAAACAAAATAAATAAAAATCTTTAAATACATGCAGAGGGTGTACCCAAACTCCTTCCCGATCACTATATGGTAGTATCCATCGGTAAATTGATGACGATTGGTGCAAAGAATTTTTAAAGAACTGTTCAAAAAAGCTGCTTTTCTGACTATATTTTTTTGATTTCAGCAGTAGTTTTTGAGAAAATAATAATCATAACCTTATGTTTGCAGAGTTGGTCCTCAAAGATTAATAGCATAAATTCTTACTAATAAAATAACTGCTAACTTGATTTTTGTGTATTTTCCAAACACAAGGTAACTTGTAATTTTATCATTATTGAAAAATGAAGATGTACCTTGTTTCTGCAGAATAGTTGTTTTGCGGTACTTTTAATAATAACAAAATCCTTTATTTGCCAAGAAAAAAAAGAAGTCTTATAAATAATTAATACGTTCTGAAGCAAAGTTCAGAGTCAGACAAGTAAAGGTTCTGCTCTTCTACTTAACCTGAAGATAAAATATAAATGTATTGAAATAAACATTAAGTCCAAGAGAATGTGGACATGAACTATTGGTTGATATAGATATTTTGCTTTTCAAGTAATTCAGTGAATAAAGTGTTTTTGAGTTTTTTGTTGACATGGTTTTATAGTCATTCTGAAATTTGTTTAAGTATATTGCTATAATGTAAGAAAATGATCTCTTGTACATGATGGTTCTGGGTGGCGGTATCATTAGTAGTCCTCTAAACTGTAGATTTAAGTAGTGAATGTTGGTGTGAAAGGTAATTCTGTTATATAAATATTGAGGACTCTTATCAAAATTGTGTGATAGAATACAACTGAATGTAAATAACGCCTGTTTGACATATTTAGCCACCTTGCAGTTGTCAACCTATCTGAGATTCGACATACTGTCAAATAATGTGAAGAACCCTCTCCTCTTAATAATGCTAGTAACATGAGATTTGAACCATAGGTCTTTATCTATTATCAACTCTAAACTTTTGACTTCAGTGTGAATTCCCACTTCTCCACCACCTATCTCAAGTTTAATATCACTTTTATCTGCAAGTCATCATCAACTACATATTAAAATCACCTTAGATTTGTTTGGATTTAGTTTTAATAAATGTTCAGATGAGATGACTAACATTAAACTCAAATCTTCGTTTATCCTTTCACATGCCTGTTTTACATCTGGCCATGGAAAAGAAAAATATAATTGTTATCGTTGGCATAAAAGTGGAAATTAACATGTCAGAGTTGAGTGCGGAAGTTTCATGTATAAATTGCAAATAATGCTGAACTAAGTATAGAACCTTGGGGTACTCCTGATTTTAAGGGTAGAGATTCTAAAATGTTGTTTTTGTATTTTATCATTTGTTGACAATTTGCTAAGAAGCTCCTGAAGAAGTTAACACCTGACAAAAGACTGCAAAAATATAGAATAGAGAGAAGTAGATCATGATTAACTGCATCGAATACTTTAGAGAAATCTAGCAGTATAAGTAGTGTTGCCATTTTCTTATCGTGCTCTGTAATGATATCATCTGTAATTTTAACCAATGCGCTAGCACAACTGTGGCCTTACCCAAGCCCAGATTGCGTTTCAGGAAGTACATTATTCTCCTCTGTAAAGGTACATAGCTGACTATCAATTACTTTTTCTAAGGAATAAGATTAGGAGGATGGATATAGATAAGTCTTTGAAGTGTTTGGGATTATTTACTTTCTTTAAAGGTCATTTTCCAGTCGGTAGGATATACCGAATTTGTTATACGAAAGTTGACAATATGAGTCACAATTGAGAGATTTTAGAGATTGTATAGGTAAAATAGGTTATGTTTAGTATTTACAATTCGAAAGTTTATTCAATTTATGTCTACTGCACTATTATTCGTGTTAGCGTTTAGTTTGTTTATAATAGCGTATGCTTTAAGATTAATTAAATCATATGAACTTTAAGCCGTCAATTTCGCTCAGTTTCTGACGTCACGAGCAAAACCCCTGTAACCCAAGAGAAACAGATATGAAAAGAAACCAGTATATAAAACGTCCACTATGTAAACTGTTTACTATGAGGTGTAGAATATTCTCCAAAAATAAATTTTGCAAGTCTAGAAAAAACTATAGAAACAAAAATAAAAGTAAGTATTCTTCTAATGGATAAAATGTTTTTTAAGAACCATAACAGCTTTACATAAGTTTGACGGCTTTATTTAATATCGAACCTTTATATATTGGAAGATAAAATTGAACAGTTTCAACTTGAATTCATGTACTTAATTATGTATAATATCCAATAATGTTATGTACATACATAAATATTCTTGTTTGAAGAAATACGTTGGAATGTGATCAGCGAACTAAAAATCTTGCAAAAAACAAATTGAAATACTTTTTTTGCTGAGATATTTTGAAATGGCATGCATTGTACTATGTATAAATTGCTTGCTTCGCTTTATATAGGGTGATCAAAAAAATGGATGGACTTCGTAACGCGCCATCAAAAAATAACAATCTGCGTAAGCTACACATGAAATGAAAAACGTAAGTTATTTGTGTTTGTCACGTTGATACGATTTACAATTAGAATAGTTCTATACAGGGTGACCAAGGTCATAGAGAGTACGGAATTCTAAATTTCTTTATTTTTGAACAAATTTTAATAAAATTCGCAATATAAAATACAGTATGAATTAATTAAGTCGAGACAACTAGTTAGGCAACGTAAGCGTCTTGGTTTTCTATAAACGTTTTAAAATAAATAGAGATCAAAGGTATTGTTAGGTATTTTTAAATGTAAACCAAAATCAAGTCAAACGAGTCAAACTAGAAAGGTAGAAAGGTTAATTAAACAAATAAAAAATGACATAACAAAAAATATTAAAAATACGAGAACATTAAATCAAGCTAAAAACTGGGGACGCAGTAAATGTACAAGTTTATGTTTTACGCCTTCTTGTTCACACGCTGCAATCTGCTTAAAAAATATTTTAGTAATATAACATTGCTAAAATGAAACTAAATGCGGTCTTGGACTCAACTCATCAGTCAGAAAATCTGATAGTTTAAATTGTTTTGAATTTTTTTTGTTCACTGCATTCTTCTTTTTAAAATTTTTTAATTATCAAAGTCGCTCGTAAAATGCATGCATGTGCGAAATGGGTTACCTAATTAGTTGTCTCGACTTAATTTGTTCATACTGTATAGTAAATAAATTCAACCTTTTGAAATGTTAAACGCCTTAATATCGCTTATTCCGATTTCACCGAAAATGACATCAACTTGCTTATTTTAAATGGGACACCCGGTATATTTTTACGTAATGTATTTCGATTCTACGAAAAATTATGAATCTAATTAGCGCCTTCCAAGGAAGAAAGCCTGGTGTGCGCAAATCTGTGATGTCATCACTTGTGGTTTGATTTACCAATGCTTGTGCATTTATACTATAGAGGGTGTCCCGCGACTCGACTGACACAAATGTTTTCCTTAGGTAATTCCAAGTTTAAAATACCTAATACATATATGTCCCATGCCCATGAGAAGCCCTCGATGTTTCTTAAAAAAATTTATGTAGATATTCCCTTGCTAGAAGAAGTAAACCATATATTGAAAGATATTCGGTTTAAGGGTTAGTGCTTTATTTTTTAAGTAAAAAGAGTTATTAGAATAGTTTTTCACTTTTACTTTTAGGTTTTCAATAAATTGTATTTAAAAATGAGCAAGACATTTATTTAACCAACAACAGGTAAAAGCACAACTACGTAGCCTGGAAAACGATTAATAGTTTTACAAAAATGCTCAAAATGTCCACCACCTTTGTTACTGTAGAGATCAATCTGATGCAAAAAAATGAAATGTACCCTTCTCAAAATTCTTTTGTTTTATTAGGTAAATAATGCTTTGAGTAGGTCGCATAACAATCTTCAAATGCTTTTCTTAGAAATTAAACTTCAAATCGAATTTTTGTAACAGTTGTACTGTGCTCAAAAGTCAGTGGCTTGGGTTTGTTTTACTTAAAAAAAGGAGATATTGGACCCTAAACCGATACTACTGACATTGAATTTCAAATACTTTTCTACGCGGTCTAATGCTTCTAGTATAGAAATATTTCCAAGAGATTCTATTCAAATCGGACAGTCTTTCTGAGTTTTTAAAAAATCAAAATTTTTTAAAAAACATTGAGGGCTCTTCACGGGCAAATGAAGAATTTTGGTATATAGGTAAATGTGATCCAATCGACTTATTTTGACCCAAGAATGTGTGGCAGCTATATAGTCACGGTTTTCTGGGACACCCTGTGTATCTAATCCTAAATGACAGGTGATGTCAAGATTTTAATTTTGAATCTTTCGGAACTAACTTAGAAATGATTTACAATAGGTAACTATTGAAATGTCTGTTTCGCTATTTTCATTGGCGAAGTATATACGTTTTTCATTTCATTGGGTAGTTTTTTGATGTTTTCCATCATGAAATCCAAAAGCTAGGGAAGATATGTTTGATTAAGTTTTTGTCGCGTAATCTGCAAAAGTTCTTAGTAAGTCTTTTCGTGTTTCGCACTCTTTGGTCTGTGTACTGCCAATAAAGGTCGCCTTGGCAGCAAACATCGTGTTCCACACAAATAGATATTCGTTTAAATAGGCAAGAAGAAGAAGAAGAAGATATGCGGCTGGATTCATAGTGTAACTATTACATCAAGGACCATACATAATAATAATGTCCTGTAGAAGGTAAGTCATTACATTACTAGCCATTCTTGCGCCAGAAAATTAGGGTTAAATTAACGTAAGCAATGGCGCGTTCAGCCTGATCCAGTGTTGTCAGTGATTCGCTATCGCTGAGTTACAGCGGTTGTATTTGGACAATCGGATATATTTGGGCTGTAAAAGTTATACAAGGTGTCCTTGAAAACAACCGACAAACGTTGACAGTATGTTCCTGAAACAAAATGTAAGCGATGTAACCCAACTTATCTACATCATAAAGTTTACCGGTTGACTATGAAGAATTTAAAAACACGTTAAAAAGATCTGTTGATTTGTTTGGTGAAACTAGCAGCATTCTGTGCAAAGCATGTATGTATATGTATAATGAGAAAATCATTAATACTGCTCTTAAAGTACTGGGCAATGAACCAGAAACATCTATTCGTCATCTGTCCCAGCAAGTTGGTTTATCCGTAGAAACATGTCATACTATTGTGCGAAAAGATTTACGTTTATATCCTGTTCGTGTAACAGCGGTACAAGAATTGTTGGCTAATGATTATCCCCAGATATTGGAGTTCTCTCAGTGGTTCTTAAACCATGTTAAATTATAATGAAATCCATGGTTTTACAGATCTGAATTTGGAGTACTGAAGATCCACATCAGTATGTTGAAAAATCGTTGTACCTAGAGAAAGTTGGAGTTTGGGCAGGTCTTAGTGAAAGAAAATTGATTTGGCCAATATTCTTTGAAGATAAAATGTTCATTTTTTCTATTTATAGCACTGTACACTTACAAGAAATATTTTCTAGGTACTTTAAGTGCAGAACGATATCGTAATGAAATCTTGCATCTGTTCATATGTAGAAGAATTGCATGATGACGTGATTTCTTTCCGTGGTACTTTCTGAAGAACTTAATAAATCCAGCTACGTATTACAAATTTGCAAAACTTAATAATAACCCCATCCTTTACAAAATGTAATAAATGATCTATGGCAAAGAATTTTGAAACGTATTGAGCAGGAAAGAAGACAGATTCGACATATACTGTAAATTAAAACAGTGAAATAAAATGAGATTTTAAGCAACGGTAACACAATGACAGAGTGTGTTGAAATTAATCAGATCTTATCGAAACACCTTTTCCCCACGTTTTTTTATACCATGCGATTATTAAAATTTAAGTTTCCAGAGGCTATGAAAGAAAAAATCATGTCTTGGCTTATTCCGGAAAATTATCTGTCAAATTGACAGTTTGTATTAGAAACAAGGCAAAATCATTAGTTTATAGGTTATGTGTAAGCTACGCCCTACGGAAAAATTTTACAGCCGACTGGGAACTTAAATTTTAATGATCGCGTGTTACAAGGTATTACAAAATAGTGTAGAACTCATCAAAAGAGAGTTTGAGCACAAATTACGCTATACGATAACGTTATTTTGTGGCATCTGCGCGTGCTTAAAACATTATCGTAACGCTAAAGTTTATCGGAGCTCGCTATTTCCTTACAAATAAGGGAGCGAATACCGTATACGATAAATCGGTTTCTGAGGTTAGGAAGTTGTGGCGTGTACTTCGAGCGTGTGCATTTTGACGATATTCTCACTATTACTAATTTATTCATAATAAATGAATAAATTGAAAACGCGTTTTTTTTTAAATAACCACATCCACTTAGATCGTGAGGTTATGTTGGGTTGTATCAACGTTCGTATATTGTCGGTTGTTTGCTCAAACTCTTTAAATGTTATATGCCTGCTAAACTTTTACTGTATTTGGTACGTGACTTTACCGTTAACGAGATGTTTAAAGTGAATTTGCGCAAACTCTAAAATAAGTAAAAAGGTTTATGTAAACATTTGTCTTATTCTTTACCCTGTATTAGTGCTAGTACAACTTAGCACCACAGGACCTATTTTAGGAATTTAATTAGCAGATTAGTAAATAAGGCCCTAATTATAGACCTTACTCTTTAACCTCTTCTAATTTTTTATTTTAGTAGGTCCTGCAGTGTAAATTGTACCGCGAGAGCAACAAAAAACCAAGTCAAAGATACCCTTGGAATTGTAAAAGATTGACTTAAAGTAATCCTTAAATTATGAATTCAAATGTTAAACTTTCAAATGTCATAATCATTTTGACTATTGAATATTCCCATTCACCATTTTCAATCTTGATGCCATTATAAAAATAAGATTCCAAATGAAAATTTATTGTTAATTTCACAAAGTTTTATAAATTATTATAATTATCAATTATGTTAACTGTAATCACTTAAAAAATAAACTTAAAAAATGTAAATGTCACTTGTATTATTTTAATAGCTTTTGTTTTATTTTTTTATTAATATTAAACTACCAAAGACAAGAAATTTAGAATCCATGGTATCTTTGACTTGGTGAAAGCACCTGATCATAGTTCAGAATAGTTCGGAACGATAACACTAATGAACAAACCTTTTGATTCGTAGTATATTCTGTCCAAATGCTTTAAAACTAACCAAGAAGACGTTTTGGTTGCTTGTATTGGTATGAGATAAATTGCTCTTTTTGTATGTTTACACAACTGACTTTGTTTCGAAACAATTGCTTTGACAACTGTCACGTCAAACACATTTTTTCAGTATTTGTTGAATATTAATAAAGTGTGTTAAACTAGATTACTTGTAAAAGTAAAAAAGTTTATATCAATGAATAAATATTTTGTTTAAAAATTTTTCATGTATAGATTTTATTTCGATGCCAATAACTTTGTTACTGATAAATGTTAACCTCAAAATGACAACTGTCAAATAATACTTACAACTCACAAACATAAAAACTAATGAATAAAAAGTACCAGTTACACAGCTTAACATGGGCATCTAGATTTTGAATTTAGGTTTTAAAGCATATGAACAGAGTATACACACCCTTAAATTTTTTGACACTATTTTATTAACATCCTGTATTCTACAAAATAACGACCCAACCCCGGATGTTCTGTGCTATCCTCCAAATACAGATTGTTGGGACATCCTGTAACTATATAAATAAAATTTTATTTCAATAAAGTTTACAATTCGCATTTCTCAATAAAATAAGAAACCAGAAACTGCAATAAATAACAACAACAAAATTTGAATCGAAAAACATAATCAAGATAACTCAAGATGGTGGAATAAGGAAATATAGCCTGAAAATCCTGAAAACACAAAACCGAACGACCACGCAGGATATTATGTAAGCTGATATACGCGATAATAATGATGAAAATAATAACGAGTTAATTATCCGTCATTATTATCGTCTACGAAAGTGAAATTGTTTTTAAAAATAAACTAGTTCCGAAGCCCAGTGGAAATTACTTTCACACGTGATACGTGACGTTGTGCATGTTTACCGGTTTTACCGATTACTAAAAATATAATAAAAAAATTGCATTGTAATCGGTCACATCGGGTTAATCAAAGACATTTGGGTTAAGTTTCAATAAAAGAGAATAGAGGGAGAGGTTGGTGCAAAGTTATTTATAAAGCGGAATGTAGCGATGTGCTTGCATGTTTACTAATTGCAAAGCGAATTGTAACAAAAAAATATCTACTTAAGAAATTGACATTGTTAACAGGATGCTGTCCTCTGCCGTAAAGTGGTTATCAAACAACACTATTAGCAGAAATTTTACTAGTAGTGCAGTACGTTTTGATGATGGAAGGCGCCTTACTGGAGATACACATAAAGTCAACAACTTTGAAAAGAAGTTATTGGTTTGGATGGGTAAATATAAAAGAGTAGAAGATATTCCAGCATATGTTGCGTAAGTTGCATTTAGTTGCATCATTTATTTCTGGTAAAATTTATATTGTGTAGCCCAGAGGCTGTTGAAAGAGCACGCAGCAAGATGCGCATTCGTGTTGCTAATTACATGATGGCTTTGACACTAGTTGGCTGTGTATTCATGATTTACAGTGGAAAGAAGGCTCGTGATCGTGGAGAATCAGTTCAGAAATACAACCTTGACTGGCACAAAAAGTATAATGAAGAGAAAGAAGCAAAATGAAAAGAGGAAACTATAATTTTCATTTGGTCATGCCATATAATTTTAAGAGGCTTTTTGTAGTATTAGTTCAGATTAAAGAAACTGCAAGTTATATATAAATGTATATTTTATTGTAAAATGTGTAGTAATGAAAACAGTTTCTAACAATATATTATGAAAATGATTGAGCATGATTTAGAATTTCATACTATAAAATCGCTAATTAAGAACTCTACACTATTTCTTTTCATTCCTTTGGTTTGTAATATCTTCTACACCGTTCATGAAATACCTTTGAACTTCTTTCTTCTACTAATTCTTCTACACTTAATTCTACTTGCAACATCCGCAACTGCAATAAAATCATTATATTTATGTCAATATATCTACCATTACAGACCAACCTTTGTTTGTTCAGCGCGTAAAGATTTGGAAAGCTGTACATCATTACTGTCCGATTCTCTTTGTTCCTTCAGCTGCTTTACACGGTCAGCAGATATTGTTATACAATGCTTTATAGCATTTCTTCGCTTTGCATTTCCTTCTTCCAATTTATCATGCAGATCTTTGCAAGATCTGGCCGCATCTGCATTAAAAGAGTCTGTAGGAATTACTGTATTTAATGTATTTATTATAATGTCATCTACCCTACGCATATTCTTCAAGGCTTCCTTAAAATAAATAATTTGCTTAAACACTCGGAGCAAAAGAAATACTATATGTTAGCGAACAATGTTACAGTGAAAGTGACATACTTTTTGGTATTAACAAAAAATAGAATTTTTAGAAATTTAATTAACAAGATAATAAAACTTCGTAATGAATTATTACCTGAAATTCACTAAAATCTGCACACTCCATAGCGGCTGACGGCATAACGAAAGTTAGGTTAAAGACAGTAATGACAATCTTGAAAAATAAAAGAACCAACATTGATCAACTTGAGGGTGACAAATGACGTATTTCACGAGTTACTTTATAGTTTATTTAAGATTATCCATGCAGTTTTCAGCATGTTTAGGAATTTTGTTATTATTTTACTTTTTTATTTTGGTTTTAATCAATATAAAACATAACCCTCGTGTTGAATTTCAGTTATGAGAAAGGGCGCAAAACGTACTCTTTCTTGTCTATTACAAACAATATTTTAAATTCCTTATTAATTGTAGTCATTGCATTAATAATTAAATTAAAAATTAATAAAGAATGGAAAATATGATATGAAAATTTTACTCTTACATCTCGTGTGCGTTATCAACACGCATCAAAGTTTGTAAATAATAACGGTGTGCTAGGCTCAATGATAAAATAGTTACCGATACGGTTTCTTTTTGATCACTCTGTATAACAAATTAATAAATGTGGGAGATACTGAATGTATTTCGAAATCAAATCAGTTACACACAAGACATTAAATCTGCTTTTAAACTATTATACAGTGTTTTGAAAATGGTGCAAATCTTTGGCAGGTGCATTCCTTGACAGAAACTAAACCTACTTTACCCGGTAGTAATAACTCTTTTATCTAATATACACCGTTTTCGAGATACAGAGTGTCAAAGTTGCATTTAAAATATCTTGTTTTCTCGATATTTCAAGAACGAAGTGAGATATTACAATGAAATCTTCTATACTCTATCTACTGAATATTACCCATCAAATAAATTCCTGATGATGTTTAGTTTATGTCTGCAAGATCGTCTCGGTTTTATTATGATCAACAAAAGAATAGCGATTATCTCCAAAACCTTTCAAGATAAGTATAGCAACCCTTATATTATTGAATTGGCCTTTAAAATCCCTATCGAGATATGGGGTCATATACAGGGTGATCCATTTAGAGAAATTCAAGATGGCAGCCGTACGAAAAAACAATTGAAGATTTGATTTTAACTCTCCAATCCAATCTCCAAACCCTTTCAAAATAAGTATAGCAACTTTTATATCATTGGATTTGTCTTGAAAATCTCTATCCAAATATGGGATAATATACCAAATGTTCCATTTAAAAAAATTCAATATGGCGGCCGTACGAAAAAACAATTGAAGACTTGTTTTTAATTACCTTTGCAAAACATGGCAAAAAATACCTACTTTAAGCCCTCCAAATTTTATTTGTCTATCTCTTATCATTTCTGCAGGGGTACCGTGTTTCCATACGTTTTAGCGACCCTGTATAGCCGCAAATACATTATTTTTGGGTAACTAAATCAAAATTTGGTAAATATCAGGTGTACACCCAATTTCTATGTACCTACCCATCAGGTATTTACCCATCAAATAAATTCCTGATGCTGTTTAGTTTATGTCTGCAAGATCGTCTCGGTTTTATTATGATCAACAAAACTCTCCACTAACCTCTGAGTACCCATTGGCGAAAACAGCGGAATTTATTTCTGCTGGAAAAGAACGACCGCTGTCGTAGCAGCTGTCATTCAGCGATTTCGTTTAATAATGCCGCTATGGTGGCCCAGCAGAACACGTCCAGTGCTTGTTGTGCATATTAAACATGTTTCGAAAATTTGACTCATATTTCTGATCTGATCATACAAATTACATGACAGAGTTTTTTGGGTTAACTCAGTTTATTCAAGAACGGTTGCGCGACCACTACGAAAATCTTTTTACAGCAATTTGTAAATAATTGTGAAAGTGATAATGACATCGAGGAAATTATAGAAAATACAGTTGCTTATACTACAAGATTTGCATAGAATAAAAAATAATAACTTTTCTCTTTAATTTAAATACAAAAATAACCCCAGACTTACGAATTGACGTTTAAACTTGCCAGACAGTGGCGGATTTACACATTTGCCGCCAGTAGGCTATTCAAATTTTGCCGCCCCTACCAACCTCTACAATTCGATACCCTAGTTCACAATCATAAGAATTACAATTTTTTTGTCAATGAAATTGTAACTTTATTATTTGTGCACTATCGTCCTAATTACACCACCTTTTCTCCGTAATTAGTATGATTGTGAACTAGGGAATCGATGTGTCATGTCAGTTCCTAGATTATTTTTACAACCCAACGATTTAGTTAAGAAACATATTACATGTTGAATTGTTTGTGCGGACTTAATAACATTTTTTAGGTATATAAATATGAATCTTTTTAATTTCTGTAAGACAAAAAAAAAATGTTGGCCTCAAATTTGCCGCCCCTAAAATCTGCCGTCGTAGGCTCCAGCCTACTCAGCCTGCTGGTAAATACGCCACTGTTGTCAGATCTGTCGTGGAATAACAAAGAGAATTGCTATTGAGCTCAATTTACCTTCGTTATTTGTTCAAGTGTCGGTACTTGTCGAGCATCGACTGGCTCTGCGAGTTTCTAAAGTCACTTTATATCTAATGTCCTTATGAATTTTTCTTATTCCAAAGTTCATTTTTCTCCTATCTTTCAAATTAGATGTTCTTAAATATCCAGATACGTTTGTCACTCTGACTTTTATAGTTACAAACAATCGAAGCTCTAAATAATGTCACTGTCTATAAAAATATTTTGTATGTTAATTTTCTTAAAATGCAATTTCTTCTTAAACATGCTTTCGCTTTGAATGTAATTAACAATTTACATACATAACCTACATCAAGATGACATTGTCAACTTGGGAGTGACATTATTTACCCTGCATTCGATAAGGTACATCTGACAGCTATTTTACTCGGGATCGTCTCTTGTTCTTGTCACTCAAATAAAAATTCAGATTTGATTTAGAGCAAAAACAGCTGTCAGAGGTCCTTACCGAACTTAGGGAGAGAACCTCGACTGTTTATAACTAGAAAAGCCAGAGTGACAAACATAACTGGGTGTTTAGAAACATCTAGTTTGAAATATAGAAAAAAACATGAACTTTAGTAGGTTATGATTCTGTCATATATGCAACGTTGGCAATTTCAACAATAGTTTTATTATTCACATTTACATTAATTTTAGTATTATGGTTATTATTTATAACAACTTTTGTCATTCTTAATGCAGTTGGGTGGTGGCTAAACAATCTTATTATTTATTTTGTGCTTTTTAGGTATTTGCTGCATTAAAGTTTATATGGTTTACGTCACAACTGCAGTCAATTGACACTAAACGACTGAAAATTTTACTGCATAATCGTGAACGGCATATACTTGGAGTGGAGATTCGAACTAGGGATTTTTATTTCTTTCAATCTCTGTTATGCGCAATGTGATTTCTAAATTATGATGGTGGATTATGTCTACTTGCGGCCTTGATGTATAGAATTAATGGTGCATTGATCTTTCAGGAATTTTTAATTTTTAGAGCCAATTAGTTCATTAAGAAATTAAAAGTAAGTTTTTATTTGACAATAAGCATGCAAAAAAAATGTATATATGCGAATATAGAATGCTTATTCTTGACAGATCGAATAAATAAAACGTCAGACTTTTGTCATCATCCTTAATTATTTTATTACTTTTACACTAAATTAATAATTCTATCGATCTTAGGTGCATGTCTTACGCTAACTCAAAGTACTTCCTTCACAACTGTATGCATTGCTTTTATTATTTTTATTTGATTAATCAATAATGAATTGTTTAAGCTGTTAAAAAATAAATGTATGACTCAATATATCATTGCAATGATATCCAACTCAATTTTAAAATAAGTTTTTGCATATAGATGTCTGGGTCTGCACATAAACTTCGATACAAAAATGCAGCTCTTGATTCTGTTGAACTACGACGAAGGAGAGAAGAAGAGGGTGTACAGCTACGAAAACAGAAACGAGAGCAGCAGCTATATAAACGACGTAATGTTAATGTAGCATTGCCTCCTGATGACTCGGACCCTTTGCAGGTATTGTAATTGTTGAACTTTGAATGTGTCGGTGTAAAATCTAAAAATCATTTCAGTTGGAAGGAGATATTTTATCTCCAGCAGTTCCAGGAATTACACAAATGATGGTACAGGCTTTATATAGCAACAATATAGAAGATCAATTAAGTGCTACGCAAAAGTTTAGAAAGTTACTTAGTAGAGAACCTAATCCACCCATTGACGAAGTTATTCAAACTGGAATTGTACCCCGCTTTGTAGAATTTTTACAGAATGCCAGCAACTGCACATTACAGGTATAGTTATTTATATAATAAGCATGGAAGGCAGGCAGATTTTAGATTGTCCACACATATAACTTACTTTCCTAATGAAATTGAACTAAAACTTTGATTCCTCCTACTTCCGAGATGTAAGAATTTCCATGGTAACAGAATCAACAAAACATCATAAAAAGTGAACACTTTCACTTTCCCAGACTAGTTTAAGAAAGATCCACTTTATGGTTTCAAAATAAATCATCAGTGTTAACTTTTCAAATGGGTGCCTAAAACAGATCTTTATTTTGAATTCTTGTATTTGGAATACATAATATACATGCTGTTATGTATGGCATTCATGATCTTTTTATATGGCCATGAGGGTTGGCCATGATATTCTTTTTGCTAAAGTGTTATATCTGAAATACTATGTTGAATTGTTAAGGTTGGCTGTGCCAGAAGTATCGTTTTTTACATTTACTCAAATGCTTTAAAATGTAAATCCAAAATGTAGACACCCATATTAAGTTGTGTAACCAGTACTTTTTTATGTTGTAAGTCATACATATTATTTGACAGTTGTATTATTTTTTCATTTTGAGGTTAACATTTGTCAGTAATAAAGTCACTGACACTGAAATAAAATTTATGAATGGAGAATTTTAGAGAAAACATTTATCCTTTAGTATAACAGTATATTTTGAGACAAATGCACACATGTATCAAACAAAGCTTTTTGTAATTGTTTATACTGAATGTGAAAATACATTAATTTACTATAAATTTTGAGGTTAACTTTAACAGATGTCAAATTAGGTACATAAATGGAAAAACTTATATATTTATGTATTATGTTTTTGTTTACAATTACAAAAACGTTTTGCTTTTATAAATAATTTAAATTAACACATTGTTAACTTTAATATTCAACAAATGCAAAAGAATTATGTTTGATGTGACATTTCTCAAACTTAATTGTTTCAAAACAAAATCAGTAATGTAAACATACAAAAAAAGTGCCTTATCGCATAGCAATATAAGGAACCAAAACGCCTTGTTGGTTAGTTTTAAAGCATTTGAATGATAAACAGTTTAATTATTCTGCCAAATCTCCATGACTAAGCCTTTACTGTTGATCTGTGTATTGTTAGTCATGTTCAACAAAAGTAGAAGTAAAGATGCTTTTTTATAAATTATTTGTTGCAGATGTTCAATTTTAGAATGTTAACTGATGACAAGTGTATTTTTTTTCTGTTAGTAATAGAAAAATCAGAATTATATCAGCAATTTAACTTTTAAGTTTCTAGCAATTGCTGTAACTTGCTGAACGACATAACCTATTATGAAATGTCACTTTAATTTATTTTTTGTTGGAATGGGCCGTCAGCTATTCTTGGCATAAAAAAGTGTGCTGAGTCAGCACTCCAGCAAAACCCAGCTTACTGAGAACTTAACACAAAATAGCACTGTGTTCAATAGAAATCGCTGAGTCTATTGAATGCATCTATTCGAATGATCATATTCATGATAGTTATAATATGGTCGAGTTGTTTTTAGGTGAGGTTATTGAAATTATCATACATCATTATTTTAATAAAGTAATGTGAGCTAATGCAGATTTGGCAACGTGCTAAAAAATATAACCTAAAATCCATTTTTATGTAACACCTTCCAGTTCTTTAAGTTGTCAATTAGGTTGTCGAATGAAATGTCAGATGCATATTGGAAAATTGCTGCTAGATGATACACATTGTCAGCTGTTCCATGTTGTCAAATAGGGAAAGTGAAAAGCAGCAGGTGGTTTTTCAGTAAAATGCTTGTATTTGTGGAAACAGTAGAAATTGTGGAAGCCGTGCTAATAAAGTTGCGAATATTTTTACTATTTGTGGTGGTTTGCTCTAAATTCATTTTTTAAATATAAGTAACACTTAAATGAATAAAAATTTTACTCCAGCCAGTTTTAAATGCTCATACCACTAGATTACATAGAAATAAATGAATATATAACTCACACAGCTTTAACAATTACGCAATTTAATGTTTTGTGTGTCATCCGGCAACCATTTTTATCACGTGAGTTCGACAACCTAATAATATGGTTTTATAATTACAACATAATGTGCTCCTCAAATTATGTTTTTAACAATGTTACTTTTTCTACATTTTAATCTTTAATTTAATTTTATAACTATTTAATACTTGTCGAATGTCAGTTTGGAAAAAATGCTTGACAGTTGCAAATATGAAAAGTACCTGGCAATATACTAAGCAGTAAATGATGGAAAACATAACCTTTAAATTTGGAAAGCTTCCTTTTACACAATTCTGGATCCCATTCACATACCATAAGTTTTGAAATAATTAATTTGCAAAGCTTATTTCTGGAACTTTGAGACAGAATTAATTGTCCTTCAACACTTTCCTTTAAGAAACTTTCTAAATTCACTGGAAATACTGACCTAATTCTTTTATTTGTTTGTATTTCTTCTTGATTTTGGTTTGATACCATAGGTATACATATAGATGCAGGTGGAGGCGGTGGCATTGAAATAATTGAATTTCCTTCAACATCAACACTATCATTTGTTATAAAAGTATCTGACGATTCTTTTCCAAAATCACTTGAAGGTGGTAGTTGATGCTGACTCCCCGTTTCGTACTTTAACAATGTTAATGTATTTTACATATTTTGATTTAAATTAATAAATTCAGGTATTCAACAAAATAACTATTCCAACATTGTTATATGGATGTGAATCCTGGGTAAGCACTAGTAAACACGAGAACTCACTAACAGCAGCAGAGATGAAATAGCTAAGGAAAATAGCAGGAAAGACACGACTAGACCGAATAAAGAATGAAGATATCAGACAACTACTTAACCAGGAAGCAATAACACATAAAGTAACAAAACAAAAGGCTAAATTGGTATGGTCATACGATGAAGATGAACGAAGACAGACTAGTGAAAAAAGTATTGGAAGCTAAAGTTGAAAAGAAAAGCAAAGAGGTAGACCGAGAAAAACATGGGTACAACAGGTAGTAGAGGCAGGAAAAATAAAGGGAAAAACACTGAAAGAGATGGCAAGTGATCGGAAAAACTGGAGGAGATGGGTAGAAAACTAAACAACAGAACTCCAACACCCTGATAGGGCAAAAGGAAGTACGAGAAGAAGATTTAAATTTTAAACGTAATCCTATTGTGGGAATCAATGACACTATTACTGCATCATCAAGCAGTTGAAAGGCTTTCTCACCTATTTCTTCCTTTTCAAATAGTTCTGTCAGCTTTTTAGTTTTAGTTTTTTATGAATGAATCAGTCATCATTAATACTTATGTAATCTACAAGAAACTTTAGATATCCTACAAATTTTAGAATAATCTTATTTGAACATCTTAAAAATGGGACTCCCTGTATAATAGACATTCACCAATTTTAAAGTAAAATTCAATAACAATAAATCTAAAAAAAGTAGTAGAGAAATTAAATTAAAAGAACAAACACCAAACTACAATCTAACATCACACATTAATGGGAATGTTTAAATTAAAATTAAAAACAGGTTTTTTTTAAAAAATCAAATTTTCTTATGAATATTACACTGAATGATTTTACATATTATCGAGTATTAATAAATCTGGTTTTACATCCCTTATTGTCTATTTTATAACATTACAATATATCTTATTGCCGCTATACCTTTATTGAACTTTCTTACAGAATTATTCTTCTCAATGCAAGTATCATGTATTTGGTATTAAATTAAATGCTTTGACACCAGAAATTTAGATATATAAAAAAAGCCTTGGCACCCACCTCAAAAGGGTAAAACTCTGGCACCCTTCAATTTTGAAAACACGGGTATTTTAACATCTCTATAAGTTATTTATCTGACAATTTATTAGATTCTGCGCAGTCTTAAAACTACATATGAACGTCATGAGTGACGCGATGCACAGTTTACGAAAATAGGTCAGACCAGTCCAAGTTCAGTTATATACAGTTATAGAAATTTCCTCTATGGTTAAACCAAATATTTCAAAACAGTTGATATCTTTGGAACTAATGTCAGAAATGTTTATACGTTAAAGTGAATTAAAATTTAAAGTTGTCCTACATTTGTTATGTAAACGGCCGTTACTTACCTTGAATTAGTGTATGTATATGTATCTTGAAAAGTAAAAAGAAAATAAGATAGTAAATTTCCAAAAATGTAAATAAACAATAACGAATGCTTAATTCTATATAATTTTTCAAATAGTATTGCATAAACAGCAAGAGGTTACAGAGGAAGAATAAGCTACTATGCTAAAAAACATAACCTAAAATTCATTTTTACCTCACCTGTCAATAATGTACAGGGTGAAATCTGTCAAATCTTTATGGCTTGCCGTTTTGTTTTATAATCTGGAATGGCTATTTTTGCTCAGGATTGTTTTGTGTTCTTGTCACTTAAATATGGATTATTATTTCAGAGACAAGAACAAAAGATGATAGTAAACAGTGAAATATGGACACTTTTTGATAGTCTCAAACTCCATAATAGGAAACTCCTTACACATCGATCTCTCTTAGCTGGACTCTTTCTTGCACAGACACGGACATAATGTTTTGTACAAACCATGCCAAAAATCTCCCTTAAACATATGACAAAATTAAAAGACGTATTTTGTGAAAACAAAAAGTGAATTGTATTCTTGGAAAAATAATAAGGCTGAGTGTTTTCACGTTACAAATCCCTATGCTTACAGAAGTACGTCCTTGTTCCATAAAATACAAATATCTTCGTGGAACATATTGTCAAAACTCTAGAATATATGGGCCTTGTAATTTGATCTTTTCAATTTAAGCATGTACTTACCTAATTACTTGATGTGTGTTAAGATTATTCTTATCTTGTGTTCTTTTTTAAAAAAGAAAACGTTTTATTTTCTCCCATAAACGGATGCCTCCTTTAAGTGGACAGCTTTTTACAGTCCCGATGGTGTCTGCTCAAGAGAGATTTCACTGCACATCAATATCTGGTTAAAACATATAATGAAACATAAATTTCTTTATACTTTATAATATATTAGCTAAATATTTCAAAAATGACAATTTTCTTCGTCAGTACCAAAATCAAAAATTCTAAATACTAAGTTTTAAAAACTAAACATAGTAGGTTATTGTTATTACACCTTTCAACCAGATATTATTGTATACTATTATATACATATAAGGTAAAGAATTAGTAAAAGAATAACAAGAGGTGATCCCAAGCAAAAACAGCTGTCGGAGGTACCTTACCGAAAGCAGGGATAATCAGGTTAATCGTCGAGAATACCTCATGACAGCCGTATTGACAGCAAACTTCCTAAATTATTGCTCTTGCTTTGACAACCTAGTATGTCTACATTGCCTTTTTTAAATATGGATTTGACTCATTAAACTGTGCTTAATAATAATGTGTATCAAATGCCAAAGGAGAACAATAATATAAAAACCATCCTGTAACTATTTGCAGTTTGAAGCAGCGTGGGCTCTAACAAATGTAGCGTCGGGAACATCTCAGCAAACTCGTATGGTTATTGAAGCAGGTGCAGTACCAATATTTATTGCTCTATTGAGTAGTCCATATGAAGATGTGCAAGAACAGGCGGTGTGGGCGTTGGGAAATATTGCTGGTGACTCTCCAGAATGTCGAGATCACGTGTTGGACTCTGGCATACTTGTGCCGCTATTACAGTATGTACACAGGTTTTTTGTCATTATAATAATTTGTAATTTAAATTTAAAAAAATATCATTTGACTGGTACTTCACTTCGTTATAGGTTGTTGAGTAAAGAAGGTCGCTTAACAATGACGAGAAATGCTGTATGGGCACTTTCGAATCTTTGTAGGGGTAAAAATCCACCACCAGAATTTTCTAAGGTTTCACCAGGATTACCAATCTTATCTCGGCTATTGTTCCACAATGATGCAGACGTGCTTTCGGATGCATGTTGGGCCCTCAGTTATTTGTCGGATGGTCCCAACGACAAGATTCAAGTAAGTTACATGCGTATGATGGTGTTACAGTTGTCATTGCTAAATTGTTTTAGGCTGTAATTGATGCAGGGGTATGTAGGAGATTAGTTGAACTTCTTATGCATCAACAACCAAATGTTGTATCGGCAGCACTGCGGGCTGTAGGCAATATAGTAACCGGAGATGACGTTCAGACCCAAGTTATTCTTAATTGTAATGCTCTACCCTGTTTACATCATTTACTAGGCTCTCCAAAAGAATCTGTAAGGAAAGAAGCATGCTGGACCATTAGTAACATTACAGCGGGAAATCGACAGCAAATACAGGTACATGCGAGTATTATTATAAAGCAGCATTATTCTCAAGATGGTTTAAAATTTGCAGGCAGTCATAGATGCTAATATATTTCCTGTGTTGATTGAAATCTTAGGTAAGGCAGAATTTAAAACACGTAAAGAGGCTGCATGGGCAATTACTAATGCAACAAGTGGAGGTACACCAGATCAGATAAGGTATTTGGTTGAACAAGGATGTATAGGTCCTCTCTGTGACTTACTTACCGTAATGGATGCTAAAATTGTTCAAGTAGCACTTAATGGATTAGAAAACATACTACGTCTTGGAGATCAGGATGCTAAGAATCATTCTGGAACCAATCCATATGCAGTACTCATTGAGGAATGTTATGGTAATTTAGATGTTATTAAAACGAGAGCAAAAGTAAAAGTTAATATTGTTTGCAGGCCTAGATAAAATTGAATTTTTGCAATCGCATGAAAATATGGAGATTTACCAAAAAGCATTCGATATAATTGAGCACTTTTTCGGAACAGAAGAAGAGGATTCGCGGGTGGCCCCAACGGTCGATGCGGAACAACAACAATATCATTTTGGGGCAGACCAATCAGTTCCTATGGGTGGATTCCAGTTTTAAGTGGCTTGATTATTACATCATAACATCAAAGAAGTTGCAAGTGCCCACACATTTTAATATAATAAATAAATCTTTGTTGAAGACATGGTGCCACTCGTAAACTTAAAAAAATTATCAAAAACACGTTTACGTAAGAATATAAATTATTACTACAATAACATCATGTAGGTGCCACACTTGTGCGATTATTAAGATGACATTGTTCAGTACCTTTTAGGCTAGGGTACAACACATGATGTCTAAACGTGATCATAAACTAATCATCTTATAGCTTATTTAAGGAATTTGTATCATGTCTATATGAGTTTGATACATGTATACTAATAACACATTTAATTGATTTTGCTGATTTATCACACATTTTTCTTTAATATGCTGTATAATTAGACAAATAAAACGTTTGACCAAACATTTTATTTAAGATATTAATTAACAATGGTAATTGTTTCTAAAAAGATGAGAAATTGCAGCAAGTCGGTCAGTATAATATGCTAAGCTAATTTTTTTTTTTTTTTTTTGTATAATGTATATTAGATATATGTAATTCTTATATGTTAATTATAGTAGAAAAGGCTGTATACATGTGTAAAATTCACTTTTCTTTTGTTTATAGTTTGTATTATATTACAATAAAAATAAGAGTTTTATTTAATTCTTCCTTTACTTTTTGCTGTTTGTTTTATTTATAAATAATACAATGCGATATAAAAATATAATTATATGTACATTAAAATCAAGTATTTTCCGGGACAATTCTCAATACTATACTAGATATTCTAGTAAACAATGGTTCAAAAATATCTTCATCCAAATTGCTCCAATTACTTCGTAAGATGTCTTCAGCTATATGCACGTTGCTTTTTGGAATACTTCTTAAATTGTCTACCTTCATTGTGAAGAAGAAAACGGTTTTTTCAACAAGAGGAGTATACTCGTCGCACATGCTATGAAAAGCCTGTGCCACTTTTCCTGAAACTTGGTCCAAATCTTTTACTATCATTACTGATTTACGTTCTAATTCGGATTTATATTTATTGATAACGTATCCGTAATCAGTAATGGCTTTTTCAGAATTAAGATTGCTACTTGTTACTACAATAGGTTGGACTTCACAGTCTCCATTTAGTATACACTCAGCATATTTAGATGCATCAGACAACATGTTATTTATAGTATCTTTAGCTTCCTCTTCATGTAAAAATAAAAACACAGATGGTTTGTTTAACTTTTTAACTTCTTGTATCCCACTTTCTAAAGCATTCCACAATTCTTCAGATTGTAAAGGAAAGTTACTTTGAAGATCCTGAATAGTTACTTTATTACCATAATGTAAAGACTCGACTGACTCTGAATTAGGAAATGTCCAAAAAAATAAACCACATCCTAATACAATAACTGCAATAGCAATCATGAGGCAACATATGGGATTTCTACTAAATTCTTTGTATTCTTCATTACTTAAACTTACTTTCTTTGACTTTTTGTATGGAATTCTATCAGAAGAATACGATGAACTATATGAATTTGATTGTGCAGTATCATTTTCACAGTCACTTACAGAACATTCAGATTCAGAGTTTTCTGTTAATTTGGATTTAGATCTGTGAGATTTTTTTTTATATCGTTCGGGTGTAGTAGTTATTTCTTCTCTAGAAACATTAGTCGCCTTAATTGGGCTAGGTGAAACCTCAGAATGAATTGGTTTGCGTTTAGTAAGATGAAGAAGATTGTTAGGTGTACTTGATGGGGCTTCCTTAAACTAAATTAGGTTAAGGTAAATAATTTTAAATAAAATTTAAGAAATACACAAATGCTTACCTTATGCGGGACTTGACTTTCTGAATTACTCATCACAATGTATGTTAAAAAAAGATTTAATACATTTTCACTTCAAACAAATTTGGTGTAAGAATAAACATTAAAATCATTCATCGTTTACGTTGGTAACACTCACTTCTTACACCCACTGTTCCCAATCTAAATACTGCTAATTCCCAATTGTCATAGATGAAAATTCCTGCTATTTCCCACCACAGTAGTATTTTATTTTTAAAAATCAAATACGCAGCCTTATTATTTATTAATGTTTTTTGCGCTACTATCAGAAAATAAAAAGATTAAAGTTAAATTAGTTTTTCTCACGTTTTTCCCACATTTAAGAAAATCCGAGCAAGCCATTTTCCAAAACGGAAAAAATTTCTCGCCAATTAGCAACACTGCTTGCACCTAACACACTACTTTTATTTATAATGTACCGGACATTTATTTAATGCCGCGACTTTCTTTTAAGTTGGTACATCTGCGAAAATTGTTAATGCTGTTATAAGTAGATTCACAGAGTATAAAGGATTTTATATTCTGTGGTAGAAGATATCATCTGTCAAAGTCACGTTGAGGTTATGAAATATGGATGAATTATTTTGTTGACAAAATTTAGCAAAATGCTACAACGTTAATGCAGAATTTAACCAGACATTGGAAAGTTACTTTAAAAAAGTAATTAGTTACAGTTACAGTTACCTTATCAAAAAATGTAATTAGTTACAATTACAGTTACTTGATTTTAAAAAGTAACTAGTTACCATTACAGTTCCTGCAAATATGTAACTAAGTTACTTTACCGTTACTATCAGTTACTTTCATTCTGTAGAACCCTTCAAAATTCAAGGTGGTTCTAATTAAGTTTATTTTTTGTATAAGCTTACCGTACAACTCTTAGAATTACAAAATATGAAAACATGTATTTTCTGAACATCATAAATTAATTTATTTAAGTATGTACAAATTTGTTATAATTAACTTTTAATAATAATTGGTTTTGAAACATGTCATCAGTAAGTTGACATCTCTTTTGCGACAGAACATTTCCTGCAAAGCGAAACAATCGTTCTGCACTGGCACTTGTAGGGAGCGCCGTATTATGTTTGATAAACAATTTTCTTAAAGCGCTACATGAAAACGAATCAGTTTCCTTAGGTTGTTCGCTTAAGAAAATCTTGACTTGTTCATGAGGTGTTTTTGTATGTACATCTGCATTGAATGTAAGACAAAAAAAGTCATTATATTCTAAATCTGCGGCTCCACTTGTTTGCATTTTTGGGTTAGGTGAAGGAATTTCTTCATAAACCCAATTTTCTGCTTGTTCTCGTTTCTCACTGTCCTTTAACCAGGCCAACTTGAAGCGTGGATGAACACACCTTGCCAATACCAGTTCCTTCTTCCACCATATTGACTGGAACCTTAAATGAGAAAGAGATTGAAAAGTGAATCTAACACCAATAAAACAATGCCTAAGTCATAAGCACATATTTATAGCAATAACCACTAAAAATTTACTGCGATATTTAATTAATACTTAGTAAGTATTTGCGAGTACATAATAATTCAGTATACTTGCCTATATTCAATTCCTTCGAGGAGAACTTGTACTAATGGTTTGCAGTATATTAATGATTTCATAATCTGTGCATCTAATTTATCTTTCAGGCTGTACAAAACAGGTAATAGGTAGCCCATGTAGATCCCTTTTTCTCCTTGTAGAATATCTAGGGCAGTTGACAAGGGGCACATTACCTAAAATATTAAATTTATATACTGCAATATAATAATCTTTCAACTTAAAACTAATTGATTACAGTTCAAGGTCTGAATATTTTAGTGCTGAATTGTAAAATAAAGAACACTTAAATACTTACTTGGCAGTACTCTTTTATAAACTCTCTTTCTGCATCTGTGAAACGAGGAAGAGCACAGAAATCCATGCATGTGTTAATGCTGTCTGGAACATGTGTTATATGATTATTTATCTGTAGCATTGCGTCGTACAAGGAATTCCACCTTGTAACTACAGGCGTTTTTAGGTATGCACCTAACACGTCTTTAATCTTATCAGCTGCCTGCGTCGACTGATTTTGCTTTGCCCATAATTTGTGGCATTTTGCAACAGTTGATCTAAAAATCTGTTTATATCTTGCATTAATCATAGCTTTCTCTGCATCTTTTGTAGCTACTAAATGTAAAGTATGACATGCACATCTATGATGTGGCGGAAGAATAATTTCTGTAGAGTAATCATCGCCTTCTAGAAGAGATGTCAGTTCTATAAATTCTTCGTCATTATCATCTTCATTCTCCCTCTCCTCTAATTCCTGATTTTCATATACCCTGTTAAAAAAGGAAAACCATATTGTACTAAGTATGTAACTGAGAATATTTTTATTTATAACGTAATACCTGAACGCTTTGCAAAACTTACTTCCATTATCCATCGTGGTACATACAATTTTATTTTGTATACTATAATCTAAATAAATAGAATACATTTGCCTGGCAAGGACATCAAATGTATGTTTTCCTTTCAATCTTCTACAAGCTAGTGCTGCTGATTCTCGTTCTAATGTTGATGGATTGATCCAGTGTGCTGTTACACCCAGAAAACTTCTACAAAAAATTGTTTAAAAACAGAAATATACCTAAGTTCAATACTTTAAATCTTATTTTTTACCTCTTTCCATTGGACCAGCAATCAGCCGTTGTTGCAACAAAGTCGATTTGTTCTAAAGTACTACAAATATTATTTCTCATTCTCTCTGCATCTTGTACCAAATTACTTCTCAATGTTTTTGAACACATCACCGATAATGCAGAATCGCGTCCTAACATTACAAGATCAATGAAAGATTTGTTATCAACAACTTGCAGAGGTTGTACTGTTTGCATAACAAAATTCTGGACTGCTTTATTTAAAGCAGTCTGGGTAACAAGCACTTTTCCAGTTAGTTAATGTGTTTGAAGTTTTCTGAATTTTAGTGCTAGTTGATGGAGTATCTTCATATTTTCGTTTTTCAGCTTTCTTTGGTTCCAGTATTTTTAATTTTGCAGGATGTTGTCTCTATGAAATATATAATATAAAAATTAACCCCTTTTTACTATAAAAATTCAGTATATTCACTCACATATCAGTGTTATTTCAAATACATATGTAATTCATTTCAACAAGGCCGTAGCTGTCGGTGTTCCGCGGGACACGAGCCCGCTGCGCGCGGGGGGCCCGTTATTATTAGGTATACAGGAATAATAAAAACGAATAATAGAATAGAACGGGTCTAGTCAAATTCAATTAAAACTCAGGAGAGTGAAGAACACAATTATAAATTGCTGCCAATAAAGTTATGATATAAGCCATATATAAATACATGTAACACAATATTTTATTATACAATTTATTATCATAATGTTAGCAATATTTTATTTATTACTGTCTATATATATAGTAATAATATAATAATAAACAAACAAAAATAATAATTATTATAACTAAGAAAAATATAAAAAAATAATAATAGTTTTTTATTCACTATTTAGTTCACTAGAATAAAGAAACCGCAACCTTCGTGGATTTTGTCCAAATCGGTTGGCAACCCCTTCAATAAAATTATCTTTATCTGCCATAATTATATCATGATGAACACTCATTAGACACAGGCCGTTTAATCTATCCTCCGTCATAGTAGACCTTAATCATGTCTTAAGCCTTCTTAAAGTGCTAAACAATTTTTCTATAGTACACGTCGGCGTCGTACAGGGCATAGTTTGCAAAATTAAAAGAGCATCATAAACAGCCGGGTAAAACAGTTTTGATTTGGACAAAAAGTCCTGTACAGAAAAAAAAAATAAATTCTAATTTTATTGTATTATTACTTTTGTTTCATTCCAATAATTACAAAGAAGGTAAAACTGTAACACCTGTAACTGCACGTAAAATCTTTTCTAAAAATTCTCAGTCTGCGGCTCTTTTGTATGACCATTTCCAGTCTTTGTCGGTGAATTTGCATTGGGATCGCTATAAAAGTTTATAATGTTAGGAGTCCTAAGTAATACAACAATATTGGCGACAAAATATTTCAAAATTATACCTGGGAAACCGAAAATACGTACTCTTAGATTTGCATCCAACCTTTGTTATTTTATAGAATGTCGTAAAGTGATGTTTACGTGTTTACACTTTTACTTTTCAGAAAGACTAGACCGATATCGCCGACCCTTTTGAATACCATGTTTTTGATCTTTACAACTTATTAGAATAATAAATGTATTAAAATGCGACTAAATGATACATTTATTATTCTAGGGATGTTTTTACTACAAATCAATAAATTAAAAACAGATTTTTAGATCTTATCAATTAACTAGTTGAAAGCAATTTTAGCATACATTCAAACGTAAAAATTTCTTGATTTCCGAAATAGAAAATGGGATACGATTAAAAAATTCAGGGGGGCAAGCGCCCCTCCTCGCTAATAGGAGCGGATGCCCATGATTGCTGCATTTGTTTTATTTTTAATGAGGGGCCCCCTTTTATTCCCGAACACAGATTCGAAACTAAGTTGCTACGGCCCTGCAATTCAATCAAAATATTTTTAAAGTCTCTTACCTGGAGATGTTTTCTTAAATTTGACGATGAATTAACGGCAGTACTAAGCAATTTTGTTACTGGTAAACATAACATACACTTAACTGTAATATTTTGCCCTTTCTTTTCATGATACGAAAAATACTCATTGTAAAGAGGCCACGGAATATTTTCGTTGTTTTCGGCCATTTCCTAAGTTTTGTTAATTAAAACTCTCGCGTTAAACTGTTTTTAGAATTTGATAAGTGATAACTCTACTGCAAGGAACTACTACGTGCTGCACCGACGGACGATATAGCAATATACTAGATTACTAGGTCAAATTTAAAATGAAAAGACGATGAAAAAATTTTTTCTAAAACCTACAATATATCCTACCTAGAATTTTTATAAGCTGGTTCGAGGCGCACAGATGTTATTGTATATTATTTTGCGGCGCAAAACGTGATAAATTTTAATGTCGTCATAAACCCTAAGGTGGTAAATCAAACAGAGGTATAATTGTTTTGGTAGAACCGAATCTGTCACGTACTTACAAACAATTCTTTCTGAAAACTTGATGGTACCTTATTGAATGTTAAAAGTTGTGCCGCTAAAACTAAATTTGAAAATCGATTATTCAAGTAACGCAAAAAGTAACGACCTGAAGTCGTTACCGTTACACGCCTTTTGTAATTAGTTACAATTACTTTACTGTGTCTTTATAAAGTAACGCGTTACCTCGAGCGTTACTAAAAAATGTAATTAATTACAAGTAACGCGTTACATGTAACGCGTTACTTCCAATGTCTGAATTTAACAATAGGGAATTACAGGAAATAGTAGTTAGCTAAGTTAGTGTATTAAGCAACTGCTTGACTACAACCAGTGAATTAAACCAAAAACTAAAGAGATAAAGGCTCGAAAAACATTTTGCTCTATTTGAACTAGAGATCGTGCGGTCTTAGGCAGGACTCTCACAGACCTTCGATCGCCTTCGATAGAAAACTATTAACCGCTGACCGAAAGAGGACGATTAGAGCTTATCGAAGGAGTTCTACAACCTCTCTCACTAAACTTCTTATAGGGCAAACGAAATTTTGAATTTGCCGCTATTTTCCTGTAATTAAATGACCTCACATGAACCTCAGAAAGTGTTTAATTCTGGTCATGATTTTGGCATTGTTTATAAAGTAATACATAAACAATAACAGTCATCATCATAATCATAATAGCAAGAAAATGAATATTCGCCAACACATCCAGCTTCAGCTGCAAAACAATTCAAGATTTCGAACGGTCAACAAATCGCCCGGGGTCTGTTTACATCCTCGAGATCGCCTACCTGCTCCTAGTAACAATATCGAGGGTCGTCCAGCTTTAAAACTATATTACGTGTTTTATTTACGGAAATCCTCAACATTGCATAATCGCAATTTTTGACTTCAAAAAGGGGTCTAATACGGTTATAAAAGAACCGTATTACGTTTGTATGCTGTAATAGGGAATTCCTTGGGATTTCCTGCAACATTACGGCTTTTCGATGTTACAACGGACTGTGTTCCACTTCGAGGGTTCTAAATATTCTTTTAAAAATCTAATTATTTTATATAATAAATGTGTAATATGACTATCAGCGTTCCCCCACTATTTCTTTTCAGCTATACATTACTGCTCCCAGGTGATAACAATAACAAATCAACATAACCTAGCACATAAGCTGTTTTTAAAAATCTCATTTCTTTTACCGATGCAGGTGTGCATGCGCACTAGGTTTATTCTACTATCTTCTTAGATCAAGATGAGTCAAATTTCAAACATGTTTAAAACGATGGGCCGGCCTAAGCCAACCCAAGACGATCGATGCTTATTTGAAATTTTGACCTATCGCGGGCTATCGAAGACAACCCAAGAAATAATTCTGTGAGAGTCCTGCCTAAAGCTTCATTCACAATACTTAAATTAGTAATTAGAATTAGCCCTTATAATTATACTTGGAATATCTTTGAAAACTTGCATTCACATTGTTAAAATTAACTTAGCAATTTTAGTCAATATTTTACTGCACCCTCTATGAGCCATTCATAAGAAGCAGCTGCAGTTTTCTTCTGTAACGACATGAAATTCGTGAAAAATATAACGTGCATGCAACTCCTATAACGCCAAAATTAAAAAAATTAAAATACTCGAAAATAATTTTTTCCAATCACTTGAGGGCTTCCGGATTTTAGAGGTTATAAATGATTGAACGAGCGACACGTGCGACATCACGCCATACAAACAAGAAAGCAAGAAATTACGAAAATGCGCATGTCAAGAATTTCAATGAGTACGTAAATTAACGAAAAAGCTTGGACCTTGCAAGCTTTTACGTTAAGTACTAAGTATAATTACTAATTGGTTTGATTCAGAATGATTATTATTACGAAAGCATACAAGGTTCTACGGTTAAGTGTAATTACTAATTCTAATTACTGATTTGTGTATTGTAAAAGAAGCTTAAGAACTACATGTACGTCATCAACGAAAATGCGCCAAGTATGACGTCATTAAAATCGCAGTGGCGTAACATGGTTATTGTACAAAGTTGGAAATTTGGCAAATCTTTCACCAGTGGTGTAGCGTAGGAGCATTATGTCGGTCAAGATTAAGTAAATTTGTAGAAACATGAATAATTTTTCCAGTTGAGGGTATTATAGATCTTGACCTGTAATTGTATTTGAAACAATTTGGATAAACACCATTTCTTATGCATAGATTTATTAACCTTATTAGGAGATATATCTTTAACATATTTTAGGATTTTTATTGAAATTTCATAAGCATTTTAATTTAATTCAAACTTAAAGAATTTTAACCTCAACTGTTCCATTATACATTAATTAGATTTATAGCAAATTAACAATATTGATAAGCGGCTAGTTTAATTGACAAAGCAAATATTAAAATTTTTAAGATATATATCGTTTACTGATCTTTCAGCTTTTTTATTTCAATTCTATATAATCTACAGTAATTTTCTAAAGACTTTAAAATTGTAGCTGAATTGGGATTCACCTCTATTACTTCAATTAGTAAATTTAATTTAACCCTTCTGATTTTAGATTTTTTAATGAAAATAGAAACCACGAATATTCTCTTCCCTGCAAAATGAGGATGCTAAAGTATAGCTTTCAATTAAACAATAATAATACTAATAGAAAATAGAAGCTGAATTGGCAAAAAATAAAATGGAAGATGAATGGAAGTGGAATGAGAGGACCTTGATTTTCAGCTTCTCGCTGCATAAACTTTAAAACATTTGCTATGATCTCTCGAGCTTGGCCGTGGATCACTTTCCTTTTAATACCAACTTTAGCCATACCGTAATTAACTAAAATAATAAAGTAAAAAGATGTAGATCTATGTATTGCGACCTAAAATTCAAAACCTACCTGCTTTAATTTATAGGAAGAATTATAAAAACAAAGTAAATAAAAATAAAATAAAACAAAGCGGCGACTTTCACACTACGATAACTCGTTGATAGTTCTGAAAAGAACTGGTTTTTGTAAATATTACCCACATAGCAGAGACACGTCATACCGACGTAAGTGTTTGGTCATTCATAACGTCAATCTTCCCATTAAAATGACGTGTTGTAAACGTAAATATTACATACATAAGTCACAGCCTAGTGACGTCATATTACAACGTCGTTTTGACGTCACACCATAACGCCACCTTGACGTCAGTTAAAAAGCCACAAAGACGTCCCTTGAATGTAATAAATAAACCACAATTTACAAAAAGAAAATATATTATTAGAATATAGATACAAATGCAGTTACAGAAAAACGAAAGAAACCCACACAGTAGATGTGACCTGTGAACCAAAAAATTCCACCTCAAGAGACTCACATTTTGAACTGTTTGTATTTTGATTCAGATATAAGTACTAGGACAAATTCGATGACTGTCAGTTCGAATTTCAAGTTATTTTGAGTTTGACAAATCTTAAATCTATATTTTTTTTATTAAATGCTTTTTTATTGATTTATATATATAATTTGTTTATAATATCGAATATTCACAGGAAAGATCTAGTTTTAACCAGGTTTTGGTTCTATTGATAGTTGATAGTTCTAACGAATTAATAATCTGTTATGACTAATATTCATTATTTTATAAGATCAATCTTGGAAGTAATATTTTTGGTTCGTGGTTACAAATACAAAATCTGAACTAAATTGCAGAAATACTCTTACAAGTATAAAAACACTTACATATTATAATACATCTATATACACTCACTTGCAAAACGAAAGTATACAAGCACAAAAAATTTGCGACTCTTCATTAGTGTAGTATTGCAATTCATTCTTCATTTTATTGGCAAGTGTATCAGTTAAAACATGTTTCAGGGTATTATTTACTCTTGATGTTAGGTCTCTTCCACCCAGTATAGATAAATATGAGCTCTAAAAACAAATACAAAAAAAAATGCATACAATAACATGCAATAAGAAATGACTTACAAATTCAATCAATGTTCAGGTTTCTGCAAGTATTCTTCAATATTTTGCAGCTCCTGTTGATTTGATGCTGGCAGACTTAAAGGAATCTCTGGAATTTGAATTGTTGAATTTCTAGAGACAGGATGGTTATGAAGAATGCTCAGAATCTGATTATTCCGTTGCTTTAAATGTGCTAAAGTAGAAAGCACTTTTTTCAAAACTAAAAACCAAAAAACTGTATTAAAGTTTCCCTTTTTCTCTACAAAATCAAGTTTACCAGCATTTATGTTCAACTCTGTTTCACAAGGAGTATAGGTAGCTGATAATTGATTGTCAGCAGACGCAGCTACTAAATATGACGTTATTGGTGTTGATGTCAACTGAGATGATCATCCTGCTTCTAAACTACAACTATACTGAAGGCAGGAGATGCTGCACCTATACATTTTTCTGTTTTAGAATAGTATTTTATGCTAAAATGATTGCTTACCAGATGTTGTATTTTTCAAATTGTTTTGGGTAATTTTTCGATTCTCTCTGAGTAAACTTTGTGAAACTTCCTTGCATTTTCTTCTCTAGTGCTATTTCTTATTATTTTTATCTTTGGAAGATAGGATTTTCCACTTAAAAGTGATTGAGAACAATCATCTTCCACAGGCTTTGTGCTTACTGTAAAAATACATTATATTACCTTTGATTGGGGTATTAAAAATCTCTGTTGATAGTATTATTATTAATGGGTTACCAAAAGCTCTGAAATTTTTCTAACATCCCAAGAATAAAGAAAATGAAAACTAGTGCACCGAATACAATTATATAATAGAATATCATAATTGTATACACCGTACTATTATACTTTAAAATATTTTAAATTTTAATATCAGTTATTATTAAAACGGTTCCTACAAAATCCTAGCGATAAATCTGATGTAATATGAATGTAGCTTTACGAATTTTCTCAACGTACATTTTGGTACATCTGTGTATTAACAATTTCGGGGAATCCCCGAACTTGATGGCAATAACCTTATGCAAGTCTTAAAAATTCTATACGGTTTATAACAATTTCCTTATTCTTTGTTCAGGACAAATGTAAAATTCAATAAAAGCCCCGGTAATAGTAATATGATCTTCGGGACGCTGAATCGGATTGTTGATATAAACACGTAACTACCTACTGAACTTCGTTTCGTAAAAACATCTCGGCCAGCCATTTTTAATATAATAGTATATTATTGGATTACTTGCTTTCAGGATATCCTTTATACTAACTAGTTCTTATTGCATGAAACTATAATACTTACCTAAATTTACTTATTCAAAAGCAAATTTCACAACGTGAACACCGTCGATATAACACAAACCACACAAACACAAAGATACCTGCGACCTATGACGCATTGGCGCAGACTCACGCTGTACTCGCAGGATCTTGTCGATCTTGTATAACACATATGACACAAGCAAGAAATTCGAGTTATATCGAAAAGTTCCGATCTACTTGAAGCGCCAAATTTTCGGCGCTAATTTTTAATTTACATTTTTAAATTACATTATTATTACATTCAGTTAAGTTGAATTATTTTCTAAATGGAATATTCATATAAAAACCCAAAAAGTATAAATCAATCATAGATATTTAACTTTTTATTTTTGAAACTGAGAAATAGATACCAATGAAATTTCCAGATTTCTTTTTTTATTATGGAATATAAAGCTATTATTATATTATCGAAAGCCGGAAACCGGGTAAAAGGTGTAGATTTTATTTAATTTTTTTTTGAGATAAAGGTACATATAAACGTCAAATAGACGGTACCGTGACGTCTTAAAAATTACGTTTTTATTTCGTCCCAACACTTACGTGTTTAAAACGTCGACAACCAAAATTAATTACCGTCGACGTCAATATAACGTGTGTCTGCTATGTGGGTACTTCTATACTTGATAATAATTTGAATAAACTTTCCATTCCATTACTGCTATCAAATATTGTTTCTGTATCTAAAATAATTCTGTTATTAAAATATGTTCATGCTTACTATACAATAATTTACCTACCTCTATATTCTGACAAGTTCATTTCTACTTCAATACAATCATCTCTGAGGGGTAATGGATTTAAATCTATATCTTCTTCTGCATGAACTTCAACTTTTGATTGTATCATTTCAGCTTCACTTCCACTACTAAATACTGTTGGAATAGCTGTTGGTTTTAATCGATTCATCTGCATACTGGAAAACATTTCAATTTCAAAATGTTTACTGCACAACCTCAATTTGTTGTAGCACATTTCAGCAGTGAATTTGTCGATATTACTGTTCTTAATCTTAGTTTTCCATATATTACACCTGTTAAGAATAAACACATTTAAATATATTTTATTTTTCATTCAAATAGTATTTTGTTCTTCTAAAGTTTTTTTAATGTAAACTTGCTGTTTATTAAAATTGTTCGATATTATGGAAAGTATACATACCTTTCATGATCTTTAGGAAATCTGAATAAACTAATATCTGGGTTTCCAGTAGAGCTATTACCAGACATTGGAAGTAACGCGTTACATGTAACGCGTTACTTGTAATTAATTACATTTTTCAGTAACGCTAAAGGTAACGCGTTACTTTATATAGATGCAGTAAAGTAATTGTAACTAATTACAAAAAGCGTGTAACGGTAACGACTTCAGGTCGTTACTTTTGCGTTACTCGAATAATCGATTTTCAAATTTAGTTTTGATGATGTTCAGAAAATACATATTTTCATATTGTGTAATTCTAAGAGTTGTACAGTAAGCTTATACAACGAAAAATTAATTAGAATCACCTTGAATTTTGATGGGTTTTAAAAAGTTTTTCTTTATTTTCTTTATAGAATCAAAGTAGCTGACAGTAACGGTAAAGTAACTTAGTTACATATTTGCAGGTGTTTAAAACGCCAGTTTTTGGGCTTACGACGTCGACAACCAAAATTACTTACCGTCGACATCAATATAACGTGTGTCTGCTATGTGGGTAGGAAATCAAATATAAAATACCAGAAATACAAACGCAAAGTACAAACGGAAGCAAGGTTATGTTCGATTTTCGATATCGATCATTAGACTCCCCTATATCAGTGAACTTGGACTGGTCCGACCTATTTTCGTCAACTGCGCATGACGTCATACATAACGTGCTATGTAGTTCTTATAGTGCACGATGTCTACCTTCAATTTAAATTTTTAGTTTGCGTATCCCTCATATAACTTAAGCTCATAACTAAGCCGAGGCCGTTTTAAACGATTTTGCCTCCCACCAGTCTCGCACACGCAGCTATTAATTGCAACGCATGCATTGTTTGTGATTCATTTTGCGCGTCAGTTGCTCGAAGGTTTACTAACTATTAATGACCAGTTGCACATCGGACGTTTTGGTGTATCATCATTTCATCAAATATAATATTCGTCAATTGCCCTCTGTGTATGTATGTATCTATTTGTCTATTCGGAAACTCGAGCGGGTAACCATGGAGATGCGTAATCATGGATATTATATGTTTCAAAAAATTATCCGAAAATCAGATTGCTGTGTTTGAACTGCACCCGCAAACAAAGCTAACAAGATTTGGTAACAAATTTGAAACTCAATCACTTTTTTATTGAAAAACAATGCGATTAAGGAGGCACAGGACCTTATAGCCCAGTCACTTATATACAAAAAAAAAGGCCAAACCTCTAAAAAAATCCGACTGAAGATTTTTCTTCGGGATTCTCTTTATTTCGGCGTCAAACACAATCCCTCAAAAGTCCATAAAGCCAACTGAACGGTTACAGAAGTTACAGAAGGTCAAAGGTCACGAAAATCTGTTTTTCTCAAATATCTTGTAAACTATTGGTTTTACGTTAATTTTGGCCATTATGAAATTTGTTAATAAGTTAAATCTACACAAAAAAAATTACACAAAATTCACGTAGAACCAATAGTTTTTGAGATATACGGCTGAGAAGTTTCGGAGCAAAGCGCATACTCCCCTATACTATACGTATAGTGGTGTGTACAGATAATAAGACCTATATATACATAGAAACATCGTTTATGCACATATACCTGCATCATTTCTGTCTGAATTGTCCTTGGACAGGACCCTTTTTCATAATAATAATGGTAAGGGCCTTGAGTAGCAGCTGTCTAACATTCCAATGCAGGCTCATGGGTCACTGTATAACTGAAAATATTGGCTGACGCATATTGTACGTTTTAAATTCAGTTTAATGCTACATTTTGCAGAGTTCGGACGTTTTATTCATCTCGAAATATTTTGTAATTCATTCACCACTATACGTATAGTATAGGGGAGTATGCGCTTTGCTCCGAAACGTCTCAGCCCTATATCTCAAAAACTATTGATTCAACGTGAATTTTGTATAGGACCTTTTTCGTGCAGATTTAGCCCATAAACAAATTTTATAATGACCAAAATTAACATAAAACCAATAGTTTACAAGATATTTGAGAAAAACTGACTTTCGTGACCTTTGACCTTCTGTAACTTCTGTAGCGGTCCAGTTGGCTTTATGGACTTTTGAGGGATTGTGTTTGACGCCGAAATAAAGAGAATCCCGAAGTTAAATTTTCAGTCGGATTTTTTTAGAGGTGAATGTATAAAGTGACTGGGCTATTAGTGAAAATGATGAAAACATCATGACATTTTGAAGACCAATAAAAATATTTATAATGTTTGTTGTCTGAAAATTTTAGCGACCTAGGGTTCAGTTTTTTTATAAAAAAATATTAAAAATAGCCAATTTAACATTATAATAGCATATCAGACCCCACGCGTAGCTATATATCAATACTGTTAGCTTTGAAAAAATGGTGACACTGATCTGAAAAACTACATGTGCAAAACAAAAAAAATTTTTAAAATATTGAAAAAAAAATTATGTCAAGGGTTCTTATTTATAAAAATAATTAACTTTAAACAACACTCATTTTTAAAAAGCAGTCAGCCATAGTTAATGTGGGTTATGTTGACGGCAACGGCGGATTGAGAGGGAAATTCAGAATTCAAGGAGATCATATTTCAAAAAATAAATGTTAAAGTTTTTAAAAAACTTTTATTATATATTATAAGACATAACAAAATTAAATAATAATTCGTATTACATAAATTATTACCCAATTTTTTTAATATGACAAAAATTATTAAACGTTTTATAAAATTGTAGTTTTGAAATTTTTCAAATAATTCAATAGGTTAGTGATAATTTTTTTTGACTTAGACATTCGAACTTTCTTTTTGGTTATAAATTTTTTCAGTGACTCGTTTACCTTTCCAAAAATAACGTTTTTTCCTTCGTTCATTTTTTGTTTTCAAGAATCTTGTTAAATAAATTTCACCTCTGCTTTATTTGTAAACATAGACACACCAACACAATTATAATACCGTGGACGCATGCGCAAACACGGTTAAAGTTGCTACGCTGCCGAAATTTTTATTATTTTTTAAAAAATATTTAATAATAAAAAATCAATTATTTCATGTAAATTTAATAGTAATTATAAATCATTTTGTAATGATTTGCTAATTACATATATAAAAGAATAATTTCAACAAGCCAAAAGTTATTTAATCACAAAATGAAATATTAATTTTTAAAAGTATAATCCCGAAAAAAACTTTTTAAATTGACTGTACCTCCTTAAATTAAATTTTATCTAATCTAATCTAATCAATACTACACTGGACCGAGAGGATTTTTGTGCTGCACTGACGGCCTACATTTTCGTACTGATCCGGACAGGACTTTTTTTTTGTACTAAAAGGTTAGGTTAGGTTAGGTTAGGTTAGATTATTACATCAGACTGTGTCTAATTGCCTTTTAATTAGCTCACTGATATGAAAATATCGGGGTTTCAATTATTAAGTATAAACATCAATGTCGTTCGTACATATTTATACAGTGGCGTATCTGGGGGGGGAGGAGCGGTCCGCCCCGAGCGTCATCTAGTAGAATATACAGGGTAATCATTTTAAAATTTCCCACCTTGAATAACTTTTTCATTAGTAAAATTATCGAAAATTGCTAAAATGCGTCGTTCTTGTTTTGGAGGGGGACATTTAATAACCCACTCTAATCAGTTGGAAAACTTTCACCCTCCCACTCAACCACCCCCTCCCCAAAATTCTAAATGGCACTACCCCATGTGGGATACATCATTTTAAAGGGTATAAAATTCTCAATCTTTTACTTCAAAAAAAATTTAAATCGGCTCAGCCGTTCGTGAATTAGAGCCAAAAATGTATTTAATTCAATCAATACGTTTCTGTCTCTAGTTCACGAACGGCTGGGTTGATTTTGATTTTCTTTGATGTAAAAGATTGAAAATCTTATACCCTTTAAAATAATATATCAAACATGGGGTAATGCCATTTAAGATTCTGGTAAATTTTCACCCTCCCACCAACCACTCCCACCCCAGAATTTTAAACGGCACTACTCCATGTGTGATATATCATTTTAAAGGGTATAAAATTCTCAATCTTTTACATCAAAGAAAATTAAAATCGGTCCAGCCGTTCGTGAACTAGAGACTGAAATGTATTGATTTAATTAAATACATTTTTATCTCTAGTTCACGATGTTCTTTTGATATACAAGATTGAGAATCGTATACCCTTTAAAATGATATATTACACATGGGGTAGTATCATTTAAAACTCTGGGATGGGAAGGCTGGGGGGGGAGGGTGAAAGTTTTCCAACTAACTAAAGTAGGTTATTAAATGTCCCCCTCCAAAACAAAAACGACGCGTTTTAGCGATTTTTGATAATTGTAATAATTAAAGAGGTATTCAAGGTGGGAAGTTTTAAAATGATCACCCTGTATATGAAAAAATGACTCGGTGGCAGATGTACAGGGTGTATCGTAAGAAATTCCGCCAATTTGAAAACAAAGACGGTGCACCCACATCCATACCCGTATCCATTGGAAATCAAAGATATTTAATTTGTTTGGAAATGTTTACACACCTCGCGTTTAATTTAATGTTAATACTAAAGGAGAACGAGCCGTTCAAAGTTGGAGAAACAAACAATCTTTAAAATTGGAATCGTTATATCTGTAGAACCAATGGACGGATTTTCACAGTATTTAGGTATGTTAATCCAGTGGTGACCCAGAATCTCCCATAATCACCAAAAGCGATGGTATGCCCCCTGCTAGCAAAAACGGCAAAAGGTTCCTGTGACCAAGTGCGCAGCACTAAAGGCATCAGGTGTAAAAGCGCCATCTTGATCAAATTCGGGTTTATAGGTGTCCTTCAGTAAATGGCGGATTTGGATTTTTGAAAGATATCGAAATAAAGCTTTAGAAGTTTTGTTTTACTTTGGGATAGGTCTACAGAATCGGTGAAATGGATATTTATCGCTTCTTGTTTTTCCGCTAGAGGTCACTAAAAATTGACCCAAATTCAAAGGACAAAGTTATTTTTTTTGATAACCGCAAGAGATAACAGCAGGTCGCGTTTGCGGACATCTAAATAGAAGACCGTCCTACGTTTTTGCCATGCAAAAGTTTTCCGGTGAAAAACAAATGAGCATTGCCGACGTCAGTCTTAGCGAAAAATACTAAATTTTCACCGATTGTCGTGAAATTCTAGTATGTATTAGGAAGCTCCCTCTAAACAAAAACAAAACATTTGTTTATCGACCCCCACCCCTGCATTTAGGGTGAAGTGACTTTTTCACGGTTATCTGCGGAACAAAACCTCCAATTGAAATGGAACTTTTGTAGTAAACGGTACGTAATGACTCAAAATTAGAAATGAATTTAGATGATCTTCGATTTCGGAAAATCGAATCTTGACCGAATTTGAAACATTATCGTAGTCTTTTGTCAGATTTCTTTTTTTAAGATTACGTTTAATTTAAATAAAATTATAGAGATTTCCTGGAGTAATTTGATACTAATTAATTGACATATGTAAATATAATAACTGCTTCAACTGCAGACATGTTTTTTTGGATGTCTTTGTCTGTCATGGCACGCTTTGATGAATTTTGTTTTGATTACTATCGTTATTATTATTAGGTTTGATGAGTTCGATCGGTTAGTTTAGGTACTGTTTTGTAATTACTAATTATTCATTATCGTAATCTGACAATTCCAACAGTACTTTCTAAAAAATATTCAAATCTAATGATGGACTGCAGAGTTTACCAATAGTTATTAGAAAATATAGAATAACAATGAAAGCAATATTATTGTAAGGATTAACAAGTCATTATAACTGTGATTTGCCTTGGGGAAAATAGTTATAATCAAAATTACATTTGAAATATCTCGTCAATTTTTATTTCATTTTCCTAAAACGTAAAGTTTCAGAATGGCTGCGAGGGCTTGTTAAATTAAGTTACCGTTGCCGGTATCTGTTCGTTAAAATAAAATCTACCGGTGTCGCCAACAGATGCAGCTTCTAAATGATAATAAAAAAGTCAAGTATCGTCTTTTTGGAAATTTGAACTCTACGAAGAGAAATAAATGGAATAAATGTTTCGTAATGCTTGAATTTTAAGAAAATATATTACTAACAGTACGTGTGTCCTATACTCTTTGTTAGTATGGAAATAGTCTCTAAGCTGTTTAGAAGGAATACTTTTAAAACAATTTATACTTTACGAAGGACCATAATGACATCTTTAGAATTAAGAAATAAAGCAGAAAAGGCCGCCGAGGAGTTGAAGGGTAATCCTTATTATGAGAAATATTCCCGTAAGATTGCAGCTTTACAGCAAACATCTCCGGAAGAATTTCTTTCTCGTGTTGAAGCCAGAAAAGAGGAAAATGCAAAACCTAAATTTGGTGCAGATGCAAGTAGGTATGTAAAAGTTTAAAAGTTTAAGTAGATTTGCTGAAATAATGTGTTATTGTGTAGGCAATACTCATCACTATTGGAACCCAAGAAACGGTTAACTTCAAATACAAAAGTAGGAGATGAGTCTCTGAATAAAATAATGAAACTTGAATTGATACAAGATAAGGATGTAAATGAAATAAAAAGAATTTGGGAAGAATATCACAAAACCAAAGATGTTATCGCTGCAACAATACCAATAGAAATATACAATGAAATTAATTCAAAAGCTACAAATTATCCAACGTTCTTATTTGCGATTCCACGTACGCAAGGTTATGAATTTATAGTGTGCCAGTTTTATAGGAACACGGTTCATTTTACTCCATTATTGAATTATCAGGTAGGAAAATATACATATTTTGAAAGAATTCATTTTCTCTCTGACCTTTATGTACAGTAACTGAATTGGGTGTTTAAAAGTATTTTTATTTTTAGGTGCACAAGGAAAATGCACCAGAATGCCTGACTATAGTTCACTACACAGAATTCAAAGACAATAAAGGAATCGTTTTAATGAGAGGTGAATTTGATAAAAATGTTCTTAATGTTCAAGAAGCGCAATGTCTAGCAAATCAACTACAGCTGTATTATGGCCAAAATGATCCTCAAAAAATAGCACTACTCGAGCAGTTTACCAAGAGACCTGATGAATTTAAGCATATGGATCTTATAAAACAAATAGAAACTCTCAGTCTTGTAACAAAATAAAAATATTGTTGAATATATTTGTTATAATGTTGTATAATATATATCGAGTTCAAATATGAAGTTTCTGTAGCATTAATGGCGCAGGGGACGATGTGAAACTGATGGGTCTTGTGTTTCTTTAGCCATAGATATTTGAGATGAATGTTGAGCTTCAAACAGTTGACAGCACCATCCACCAGATCTTGTTAAGAAGCAAAGGGCTAGTATGAATACTCCAATACCTGTAAAATTTTTTGTGCATTGTTAAAACAAATTTATAGTGTTGTGCACTAACTACATTAAAAATACGTAACATAACCTATAAACTGGAAGGTATCATTGTTTAGGGTTTTTTTTATTAACATCTTTAAAATACCTACTGTATAGGTAGGTACATACCATAGGTGTTAATTGTGCAACAACCGTAGCAAGTGGTTTTGATTATAAAATAAATCTTTGTACGAATGGACTGTTTTATCTACCATTGGAATTTTATTATATGCTTGTTTATTACGTAAGTATTACATGTGGATATATTTATTTTAGTGGCATTGTTAGATATTAATTTAAAGAAAAATGAATGGACTTCAGTAGTAAGTTTGCAGAATTATTCTAATACTAACTGACTTGACACCAACTTGATACTTCACTAATGGAAAGCAATCAATAAATTAATAACCGTTTATCAAATCTTTTTCACAGTTTTAATTTGGATTTAGGAAACTATTACATGTTTTGGGGTGGTCACCCCATCTTCAGACGTTCAATTTAATATTTTAAGGAAGAAAAAGGCATATTTTTAATATTTAATTAATACATCTTCCATAGACGAATCAGATTTTAAAGAAAAATGTAATATATTAAAGTTAAATTGAAATTGATTGAAAATTTTTTTACTTGTATAGGGTTTCGACTTCTTTGGATAATATATGTTATTTTATAGTTTCTAAAATGCATATTCTAGAATAGAAGCTAGATATGATATATCCATCAGGAGAATGTCAAAACAATTCCTATACTTTACCCAATTTAAGTGCTGACTGAAGAACTTTCAATCCAGTTTCCATTTCTAAAGTGTGCATTCTAGAAACTAAATAATAATGTACTATCCAAGAAGTCAAAATTACAAATGTAGAAACAGCGAAGGTGTTTTTGTGTTTAGGTGGCCAATGTTATAAACTAATCAGTTTTGAATTAAGAATATTAGTCCAGTCAACGAAGGGGTTATAGAGGACATGGAAAGGGGGAGAATTTTTCTCTTGAGGAATGTGTTGGGGTAGTTAGGAGGCAAAGATACTAAAAGTCCCCGCTCCTAGCCCTGTCGCTTCAAGGGTGAGGGGGGTGGAAAAGTCCCTCTTTTCGGTTTCTTGCTTATAACTCGGAAACAGTGCGTCATATGGTAAAACGTACTCCCTACAAACTAAAAGATAATTAAATTTCCTACAAAACTATCTATATTCATTTTCTTTCTATGTGTTATAGTTTTCGAGATATTTGCCAGCGAAGATTCATAATTTTCGAAAAACTTTTTTTTGCCTTATATTTTTTGTCAAACTTGTCCTTCTAACTCCTCAACCTTATGTTTTACAGAAAAGTTGTCAGACAGAAAGTTGTAGAGCACTCAGTCCCCTTTAGGGTGCGTTTATGTTGGAACAGCGATAAACGATAAGAGCGACGATAGTAGCAAAGCAACGAAAAGGTTAGCATTATTTCACATGGAACTGTTTATGTTGAGGAAAGCATAAAGTTCCATATGAAGTAATACTAACCTTTTCGTTGCTTTGCTACTATCGTCGCTCTTATCGTTTATCGCTGTTCCAACATAAACGCACCCTTAGAAATATATAACGTTTACTAATTTATCTTCTACAGGTCAGAAGTTACAGCAATTTGACGTTTTTGGATACATTTTGTGATTTCTCAAGAAAAGTCAATGAATGCCCAAAAGGGGGTTGTAGAAGAATTCTTCTCTTGAGGAATATGTTGTGGGTAGTAAGGAGGCAAAGATACTAAAAGTCCCTGTCCCTAGCCCTGTTGCTTTAAGGGGGGAAGGTCCCTTTTGTCGGTTTTTCGCTTATAACTCGGAAATGGTGCGTCGTACGGTGAAAAGTATTCTTTACGAAATACAAGATAGTTAATTGTCCTACAAGAATGTTTATATTCATTTTCTTCCTATGTATTATAGTTTCCGAGATATTTGCCAGAGCAAATCTGTAATTTTTGAAAAACTTTTTTTGCCTTGCATGTTTCGTCGAAGTTGTCCTTCTAACTCCTCAGCCTTATGTTTTCGAAAAAGTCGTTAGAAAGGGAGTTGTAGATCATTACATTTCTTTCAGAAATAAGTAGATTTACTAATTTATCTTCGACAGGTCAGAAGTTACAGCAATTTGAGGTTTTCGGATAAATTTCCTGATTTCTCAAGAAAGCTATACTTTCATTATTATCGTTATTTATATATTAAGAAACTGGAATTTAAAAAAAATCTTACCTATCCTTAGCAAATTTTTGATACCTATCAAAGCCTGCTTGATTTTTCAACAATAAAAATATGGCGTAAGTTAGTTTCTAATCAAGCAGGGCTGATTCCTACAGGCTCAAATTTCAACTCGAAAATCTTTTGTCTTTCACACTTATTGTTAAGTCGATCTGGGGACACCCTGTATAATATTTGCATATAAATGCAATGATGCAATATACACATAAAATTACGTTTACCTAGCAAATAAAGTAAAAAAAAAATAAAACTAACTTTTTTCCGAGATTGTAAACGAGTCTCTTTTTCGGCTACCCCTCTCTATTATTTAGCGTTATCCTTTTCGCCTAAAGTAAATGGCCAAGCAGTAGTGGGGGATAATGGGATTTTTTTAAGTTTTATGCAATAATTAAGGGAGTCTTTCAGTTTCTTACTAAACTTTATTTAATAAAACCAACATCTTTATTTTCTGCTTTATTTTCATTACGTACATAGCGTAACACACCTGGGAACATGGCCAACTGTATAACGCGTACTTTAATTAACTTCATTCATTTGTTTTTAACATCTGCGCATGGCCGTGGTTTAACACATGGCCACATGGCTTCTTTTGCAAGCAGAATGCGTGTGAATCATCCAAGTCCAACACATAACAAATTTTAAGTGCTTAGGATGTTCGTTTAATTCGGTTGCCGGTTTAATCTTAGTTTTCAGTGTTTTAGACTTTTAGTGCTTAGTGGTGTTTGTTAAATACTACTTTAACAGTTAATATATGGTGTTGACATGAGCAATAATTTTTGACATGAGTAAGATTATTATTATTAATAATGTTTTTAGCAACATTTGCGTCAATAATGAATTCTACAAAGGGAGTATTAAAAGGCCTGCATAGGCCGAGGTTTTCTAGTCAAAGCTCGGGTTCGGCCGTTCTGTCTTGTTGGGTCTGTAGAGCTGTGGGAGCTTGTCGAACCTTTCGGTCTTGTCGGGTCATACGGGTCTGTTGTATCTTTTGGATTTCTCGGCCCTTCTGTCTTCTCGGATCTGTCGGTTTGTTCAAAGCTCCGACATGGTGGACCGTTCGGGTCTCCGGCCTGTTGGAGTTACTTACCGGGCTACTTACGCTTAAACCACCGCAGATAGACCCAAAGACCATTAAATAAAAACGAAAGAAAATTAAATTTTGCGTCTGAATATACAAAAATTTGTATATCGTTCTATTTAAAAATATCAGGTTATCCATGATTGAAGATCTTCATTTTCAATGATCCATAATGGGACCATAGTAATCTTTAACAATATTATTTGCAACACAATTGATGTAGCAGCCCGTATTTAACACGATGATCAAACCGTATCTGCCTAACCTGTTTAGTTCCAGAAATATTTCAAACTTTTTAAAACAACGTAAAAGTAAATTTTTTCAAAGAAATAATAAATATCTCAAAACCTAATTTAGACCAAACATATGGTTAATGAAAATGAATCTAAATGGAAATTCAAAAATAAAGTAATATACAGGGTGTTCTATTTGAAAAAATAAAGTAAGATACTGGCATAAACATGTCAAACGCCCTGTATAGCGCAGAATATTTTTAGATTATGCTTCCAGAGGCACTATGTCGCTCTCCGCTCTTAATTTGTTTCTATCTCCTAACATAAAGCTATCATCTTACTACAGCGGAATCTTGGACCATCCTGTATAATCTGTCAGTAATAGTATAGAACTGACAACGAATCTAAGTTTTAAGTTGCATTGCATATTTCTGTTTCAGGATTATTTTAAAAAGCAGTGATTGTTAATGATGTATATGTACTGTCTGACAGCCAGTTTCATGGTCACTTGTGCAAAAAAATAGGCCCTGTAGCTTAAACAGTCGTGTGTCACAGTCCACTAACGCAAAACCTGCACAACGAAAAGTATCTGGTTTTTAAAAAAAGATTGTTAAATGTTGCTAAACATTGTTGCAGTGATCAACATAAACATCTACAGAAGAGTTTGGTGGAATATAAACTCCTCCAAATATAACTTTCTGGGTGTATGATTCAATAGAATAGACACAAAACAGTTGTTCAGCATTCGTATTTGCCATTATTGCCAATCTTGAATAAAGTCTATTACTTACTTAAGATTAGAACTCTGCCAAAACGTACCAATTGTTTAATTGTAAGGTTAGATCTGCCTTTTTGTATAAAACGCAATTTCTAAGGTTGAGTTGCGAATCATGTAATCTATCATGAAGACCAGTTTCCGTAAACACAATAGCCATTAGGAATATGAATGTAAAAATATCTTTTGACAAACGTTTTGTAAGAGTTTATGTTTTTCAAATTTAAATTCGGCGCGAAAGGTAGAGAAAGGAATCATTCTATCAACCGAGTTATGTTTAAGCAGTTATCAAATAATTTTTTCCTTTATAAATCCTGATTTTTCAGATAAACAGATATTCATTATGTGATTTTGTCCACATCTTTAAGAATATCTGGAAAAATTGGATCAATTTAAAAAATTTGCACCCGACTTTTTTATTTAGTGATTTTGAGGGAGAAACTAACTCATTACAATATGCCAAATTTCAAGATATAAACGATATTTATAATACTGAAAAGAACTGTCTTGTGAAACAAGCACACAAACTGTGTTATAAATCTGTATACCCATCTGTTTTATATAGACAAAAAGTTCATTTAGCTGATAGTGTATTTCACGAATCGACTATTTCTTGCGTAAAGTCGAAAACTCTACATGATGCTGCAAATTTTGTTGAAATAGTACGAAAATGGTGGGATATGGTAAACAACATGTCCACAATAAAAGGCATAATTAAAAGGAATGAATGGTGTAGACCTTTTGAAAATAATTCCGATAATTCTGTGAGAATAAACTTTTTAAAACAATTTGTGGTTAGAGAACTGGCATAAATTAGAGAACTTAAATGGAAAATCATTACTGGAAACATATGCAGCTTTACGCCAGAATACTTTAGTATTAATTTCATTAATTGATTATAGTTTTACAAATTACCCAGAAATTACATATTTTTTTCCACAGAGAATTTGGAGAACCGATTTGGAATTTACCGTACTCTGTCCAGTTGGAATTATAATATTTCGTTAGATGATATTCTGAATGCTGAAAAAAAGATTAGAGTCAAGCAGTTATTTAAAAAAATGGATGGAAGTTTTTCATTTTCCGAAATCAGTAAACATTTTGCATTAGCAACTTTTCAAAACCAGAAAATCGATTATGTAAATGGGGAAATTTTAAATATTGATTAATTTATATTTATATTAGATACAGATTATTTACAATCCAGGGATGTTGATTATTCTGCTAAAATGTATGTTTGTGGCTATGTTGCACATTCGGTTTCAAAGAAGCTCCAGTGCTCAGATTGTGTGGCTTTAATTACAGCAGAGAAAGGCGTGTTTATAAATGATGTATGTTTTGATAATTTACAAAGAAATGGCTTATCTGTGGTCACTGAAAGTTTGCAATATATTTTTGTACATAAAGCATGTCCGGTAAGTAAAGAGACAAATTACGATGAGGTAAATTTTATTAACAATCTTCAAGAAGTCTTTCAAATTTAACTATATAATAAATTAATGTTTTTGCTTCTTATACAGGGTGTTTCATTAATAATTGGAAATATTTTAACTGTAGAATCCTGAGCTCAAAATATTAAGATTTAACCCAAATCACTCAGATAAAATGTGGCTCCTTACTGAGTTACAGGGTGTTTTATTTACAAATTTAAAAACTATTTCTATCCAGTACTTTAAAACTATTTAACGTATCCTTGTCATACTTGGCAGGAAGTGTAGGTACTGTACACCCTACTAAATTATGTTAAATAATCGTTTCTGGCTACTACCAGAGGCGTACGATAGGGGCTAGTGAATGGTTGATCCTTCCCAAATTCTACGCCACTGGCGGAATTGCCATTTTAGCACAATTTTTCGATTCTCCAATACTTTCTATGTAAATAACATACTATTCATTCATAGCGATATAGTCATTATTTTTCGAGATATTTCAAGTTGAAAATGAAGCGGCACAGTTATTTTGATTTTAATGTGTATTAATTATGTCAGTGTTTTTGGGTCATAGGATTGAATTTATTATGCAAATGAAACTTTAATCCCTATTAACAGAAAAACATACTGTTATTTATTGAAATTTCTTGAAACGAATAAATGCATTTAACATTTAAAAACAAATTGTGGTTCTGAAAAGAACCATTTTGTTATAAAACACCCTGTAACTCAGTAATGAGCCACATTTTACCGAAGTGATTTGGGTTAAATCTTAATATTTTGAGCTCAGGATTCTACAGTTAAAATATTTCCAATTATTAATGAAACACCCTGTATATACTACACATTGCATTTTGAATGCCTTTATAACCAATTTCCCTTAAATATTTATACGCATGATTCATTACCGTTTTTACCAATTCTTCAGCCACATTTTTAGAAATTTTATTCCAAATGCGCTTAAAACCGCCAATGTTTTTGGGAGTATTCTTTTGTTCTGAATACCTTTGGTTACATAGGGCTCAAAATGTTTCAATCCCTCTTGCTTGTGGGACGTTAGGATTTTCATGCTTTTCAATAAATTCTAACTTTTCCTGTGTTAAAAACTCTAAGCAAACTTTGGCATAATGACAGGTTGCTACATCTGGCCAAAACATAATTTCTTCTTTATTGTAATGTTTAAGAAGAAAAGGAAGCAGTCGTTTCTTTAAACACTCCTTCAAGTAGATATCAGTAATCAAACTTTTATTTGTAACATAGGGTTCTGAAACATTCCCATTTTCGTCGATTGCCTGCCAAATTAAATATTTGTTGGGAAACTTTGTAATTCTCTTAAATTTAAATTGAAATGGAAGTTCATCATGATTTTTCGAATGTACATATTTACGTCCAGGCTGTCCTTCAAGTTCCAGAACTACGTATGTTTCTTCATCAATCACAAGAGACTTTCTTAGAGTTTTTTTGTAAATTTTTCGTAAACCAGTTTTTGCCCTTCTTTCTTGATCTTTAACATACTTTGGTGCTTTTTCTGAGTCTGTGCTCTAATGCCAGTTTCTTGACTTTTATGTCAGATACTGTACTTCTTGGAATATTCAATTTTTTGGCTACAATACGCACGGACGTAGTGGGACATTTAGTGAAGAGTATTTCAATCTTCTTCTGTGTTTTCAGCATTTGATTGCTAATTGGACGGCCAGGAATCGGAGCATATTCTGTCTTTCAAGTATGTTTGTATCTTTTAATTATTCGAGAAACAGTTGTTCGCCTTCTTCCTTCTTTCACAAAATGCTGGATAGTACTTTTGGCATCACCTTTTGCCATATTGTTTAGTTAGTGCACCACTCTTTTTGCGAAATATTCATTTTTTGCGCGACATTTTCAAACTTGACGTTTAAACATAAAACTGTCATAACCATAGCAAACTAGATTAAACAGGCATTCTTTTACTAGGATCGGATAATTCATTACGCAAAAAAAATATTTGCTTTATTCCCAAAAAGCATTTGTCTCTACTTACCGGACATTATGTGCTCCATTTTAGAATACATCATCAATGGTCAATCATTAAAAGACAAGTTTTTGAAACAAACTGAACAAAAAGTTATTTAAGTAAATTAACCATCCTTAGTATACAATCTGATTTTTATTTTAGTGAATTTTTAGACAGCTGCATTTGTGGAAACAACTATAATAGTTATTTATATAACAAGAGTGTAAAGTGAAGTTTTTTGAATGAGTAGGAAGTTTATGGCACTCGCTGTCGTTCGTGCCATAAACACTACTACCTTACCTTTTAAACAAAGTGCAATCAAGTTGCAAGATCTTTTTTGTCCGTCTTGGAGACCAGAAAGCTTTGCGTGGGAAAGCCATATTAAATAAAATTGTAATTTTATGAGTACACAAAATTTCCTTTTTAGCGTTATAGAACATTGCGTAAGATAATCGCTTTTAAGAGATTTATTCTTTAATTCAAAAACACTTAAAGTTCCTTACTGATTATGTCGTAAATAGCTAGATAGAAAACAAAAAATGTTAATATATTAAGAAATTTCATTCTATTAGCTAACCTAAAAAAAATCAAAGGAATATGTTCAGTTTCGTGAAAACCATTCTTGGTCATATTTTTACGGTTGCGGCCCAATATTGCGACGTCTACATGTCTATGCGTTTATAGTTTTTTTGCATGAATCTGATCATGAATGTTTGTTAGGTTGTACATAATAGGTATTTTAACGATTTCATTGTACAGCTTGAATAACCTTAAAACCAATCACTGTCTCTGCACAGAATATAACCTCGTTGCCAAATCTGTTGCCTATTTGAAATAGGAATGTTTAAACAGTAAGGATGTCTTCTTGCAAATAGATTATTTTCATAACAATTTGATATTGTTTCTGTTATTAGAGGTAATAATAATAATAATAACTTCCTAACCTAAAGACATAAAAACTGTTAGGGATGTTAATTCCACTGTATATAAAACTAACAACATTGCGTTTTTAGGTGTTGTCATGCAATCTAACGTAGAATTGTTTAAAAAGCCTAACCATACACGAAGGGCAGTCTAAACTGAAAAACTAATGTTCACACTGCTAAATTTTTGTTATGACGATTCTTATAAAACTGTAACGTCTTTCGAATTCGTTAGAACGTTTAAAAATAAAAGAACTGTCATTTCATGACATTAATTCTTTTTTGATAAACCTACTTTTAAAGTAGTTGTCTATGCAACTATTAGAGTCGCTAAAATAATTGTTTTATGGATAAGTCTCTAATAGGTATTTTATATGGTTTCTAATAACACATAGCAACCGTAACTGGGAATGCAAACACAGCGTGTCCAACGTGGGCATGACCAGCATACCTATGCTCGAAAACTATAAAAGATACAAGGTTCGTTAAATTAGGGCAAGGTTAAGTACTTTTTTGTTCAATGATAATTTAAAACAAAATCCGATCTAACATGATTTGTTTTTAAAATAACCTTGAAAAACGGAATTTTCCAATCTTTGTTTTTCAGCTATAACTTCTTTATTATCGACAATTTCTAAAATTGACTAAAAAAACATTCCAGGGGCACTGTCTTGTTTTTAATATTTTAGGTCTATCTAGATTTCCATGGTTTTGGTTTTCTAGAATCATCATCAGGCTCATTTTTTCTTATGGATGTTAAGTTGAATTTCGTCACGGTTTGATAGAGAATTTTATGTAGATTCCAACAATGTACCATATCAGGTATCTCAGACCACCCAAACTCCATCTTTTAACAAAAATAGTTAAAATTGCACTTTCGTCTAGTATGCCACGAAATGAATATGTTTCATTGCTTGGTTTATTAAATTTAAATTAACAAATAAATAATTTCGATCAATGCCTACTTGGAATACTAGACAAAAGTTCACAAAATTCTCTATCGAACCACAGCAAAATCCAACTCAACGCCTATAAGAAAAAATGAACTTGATGATTGATAGTTTTGAAAAACCTAAACGTTGCCTAAAGATTTTGATAGGTCTAAGATATTAGAAACAAAAGAGTGCCGGTGGAAACTTTTTACCAGTTTTAAAAATTCTCAGTAATAAGATAGTTATAGGCGAATGACAAAAATGTAAAAATTTCGTTTCTTGAGGTTACTTTAAAAATAAATGATGTTAGATTGGATTTCTTTTTAGGTTATTATCGAGCATTAAAATGTGCAACATTGCCGCAATTTAGCTAATCCTGTATTTTTATAGTTACAGAGATCCTCATACTGGTGATGTCCACGATGGGCACACTGTATATGCAAAATTATAAATTTTCAACATTTTTTAAATTCATAAGCGTGCTTAACTCAGATCAAAGTGATTTTGTGCACACGCCGGGCTAGTTAGCAAAAATATCACTTTGGCCCCTTGTTAAACAAATATCTATTGTAAGCATAATTAATAACGTAACGTATTATTAATGTGAATAACGAACCTTACCAATGAAACTTGGAATAGTGACAAGCAGCAAAAGTGGCTTCGTACGTATCCCACCTCCATCGTTCCATTGTTTTTCTAAATCACTTTGTATTTTTTGCTTCTTAGTTGCAGAAGTGAGCCGTCCGCTTTGCATTGTTTTGAGTTCGTGTTCGTCCACATCGAAGAGCGACGGTACTGTACTTTGTTGATGCTGTTTGCCCATATTGGCATTTAGTTTTTCATTTGTTGTTGATATTATTGTTGTAGGAATCTCTGTTGTTACTAATTCTTCTTCCTCTTGAGTATGTGAATCGGTAGTTTCCAATTCGTTCTTTGTTATTGAGGTTGAAGTAATAATCGCTTTTGTTGTGGTCTTTGTGATAGAAATATCGGTAGAAGATGAAATTGTCTTTTCTGTTTCACGTACTGTATTTGTGGTATCTTCAGAAGAATGGGTAGTGATGGTCGGCACGGGATTTGTAGTTGCGGTTGTTTCGTCGTTATAATCATCGTAATCATCGTTGGGGAGAGTTACTTCTTGATCTTGTTCTTGGGATACTCCGCTTGCCCGGGCTGGTTTCAGTTTTGTCTTTCTTTTCTTTGGCCTAACGCTGGGTATAACTTGACGTTTTACGCGTTTGCGGCGTTTTAATACAGCTGAATTTTCATTTTTTAATGTTTGTTTGGCAAGTTTTTGTTGAGATGCATTTGTAGAAATGATTGCGAAGGTTTCCGAGGCGTCGGTGGCACTTTTTTCAGTGCCACCGCTATTGAATAAAAAATGATGCGTTTTAAGAAGATCTTTTGTTGAATTCGACTTCAACGACCCATTTTTAACGGACTCTAAATGTTGTAAGAGCCAATCTTTATACATAAAAAAATCTTGCTTTCGTTTTTCAGTACTGTTGGTTTTACTAATAACGACGTGTTTATCGGTTGCTGATGTAGATACTGGTTTATCTTCAGTCTTGTTTCCGTGGGACTGTACAGCTTCTTTCTTAATCCGATTGTTAGTGCATTCACTGTCGCCCTGCTTGCATTTTTTCCTACTAATATGGCGTTTTAATTTTTTTGTCATATCAGCTCTTGGTTTATCTCTTTTGATTCGATTTTGGGAATTTGTAGTAGCAGGAGTTTCATCGAGACTTTCTTCTCCAAAGAAATATTTTGTGTTTCGATCTATAGGTTTGCTTGTAGAAGATTCGCTATTTAGGGGCAATTTGATTTTAGTTGTTTTATTTAATGTATAATCGTTTGGGGTGTGAATAATATCAGTAGTCATATTTTCTGAAGTATTAGTAGTTTTGTTAGTGCTATCTTTACAATGTTCATGGCAAATATGAGCGTTTATTGCAGTCTCATTTTTGATATCTGAGAAGAATGTCGCATTTCTTGTAACAATTCTTTTGACGTTGCTTTCAACTGTTTTCACTACTTTTCTTGTAGAATTTATAACCTTCTTTGACGTTTCGATAACAGTATCTGTTGCTTTCTTTAGGAAATCTCCAACGTCTCTTTCATGAATTCTTGATTTTCCATATTTCCCCGACCCTACGCGATTCTCGGACGCAAACAGCAAGAAAGATAGCAAAAGATTCTTAATCTTTTTTACAAAATTTAATTCTTGAGTATTAAATAACAAATTGTTGTTTTCTGCATCCTGTGGAATAAACACAATAATTCGGGAAAGATCATCCTTTTGTACATTAATTGTTTGCTTGTCTACGTCGAAAGCCAAAGAATTATTTTCATTTCCTGTCAATGTACTAGATTGGTTAACTACAGTAAGTTCTGAATGTTCATCTTTGAGCGTTTTAGTAGTTGTATTTGCATCACCGGTAGAGTTATCGAAGATTAGTAACGAATTTTCTTCACTAGCTGATATAGATCCATTTCCCAAAAATGCCTTGCAGCCGTTCAGTACTGAAACAATTTTAAATTATTAGAAATAAAAACGTTGTACAAAATAAAGAATTTATAAAATTTATTAATTAAATGTACATACCAGTTATCAACAAGATTACGTTAATAAAAGTACCATACATTATTAAAAATTATACGACACGCTAATATTTTTCCTGCTTTCGGAATATTTTTGACAATTTGCGTTTTTGTTTTGTTTATTACACGCACGTGTATGCAAGCTCTCTGGATTCGTCGGTTTTATAAATGGGAAATTATTCTTGCAGAATTAAGGCCAAAAACCAAATTTAAAAGCAACACTATTTGAAATGTATGTGGCATCTTTAGAAAAGTCAACGATTGCTTCTCTTTCTTATCGATTATAAACCGCATCTTTCCATCTTTATTAATTGGATTACTGTATTAATAAATTAAAATAATCTAGAGGTTAATAAAGGATGAAGAATATGGTTTATAATGAATAAGAAAGAGACAGATAGTACCCGCAGGCTACGTCATACGCACGTTCCCGTCGTTCCCGATTATACCCATGTAGGTTAGGTTGGTTAGTTGTCAAATTTGCAAGGTAATGGCGCGTAGAGTGCCTTGACATTGTTTTATTATCAGTAGAATTATCAATAAAGGTTAAGGTTTGCTTAAAATTCTAATTTAATTATACATATACGTTTGTCTTTTTAAAGTACGTATGTTGTCTGTTAGTAATTCTTTGTTGTGATCCTTGATTAACAATCAGAATATATTACATTTTATAAGTTAATGTGCTCTCGAGTGCTAGTTGTACTACGTACTACAGATGGCTTGATCAAGTAAAACATCCAGCGATGTAACCGACGCGACGGACACTTATACTTAGTCTATTGGCCACAGTTTCTTGAGTCTTCTGTTGATTTTTGGTTCCAGTAGTTGTTCCATTAGTGGGTTGGGATGATTTTCCATGGTTTCGCCACAGATTAAATAAGGGTCAGATATTTCACTCCCTATTCCACCAATGTTCCCATTTTTTGTCTCTAGTACATACACGCTGTGCTGTCAAAATAGCAAGCTCTGGGAATTGCTTTGAGAGAGAGAGAGAGAGAGAGAGAGAGAGCGCAATAGAATCCACAAATTTGTCGAAGTGAAATATCTGACTTATTTAATCTGTAGTTTCGCGATGGTTGGTGGATCTTTCGTGTATGACTTCTTACACTATACGCAGTGATGGATTTAGGCTTGTCATATCTATTTTTTTTTGATAAGAATTCAAACAGCATTTGTTGAATTCGTAATGGCTTCATTTGGATTTGATTCTTTGGTTTCTGTTTATTTAGTGTTAAAGATGTTAACTTCTGACCCTTTGTACAAGAAAACTAAGCCGAGGACAAATTTTCTTTTTGCAGATTTGCAATAAGCACTCATAGAAGAAGCTTTATTGGCATTTACGGGACACCCTGTATATTTTATATACACCGTTAAAAAACAAAACGGGCGTCATATCAAAATAGGCCTAGAGCGCAATCAACTTAAATCCGCTTCTAACTATATGGAGGGGTTTGAGGTTACTGTGGATTGTATAATTCGACACATACCAAGGGGCATTTACGATTTGTCGAAGTATTTTTGATTGGCATCTTTGTAGGATATTTACGTTTGGTTTGGAGGCACACCCCCATAGCTCTATTTCATTTGTTCAAATGGGCTTGAGTTAAGAGTAACTGCTGGACAGGATTCTTTTCGGAGGTGAAGGTAATGTGTATTGACTTTAATTCTCTACTTTTGCAACCATTACTGGAAACTATTTAAGTGGCCCTGTCTGTACTCCGACGCTGCTTAGGGGCTTTGATGACTTGAAAAGATGGCCGTGTCGTCTATAAACGTTTCTGTTGTATTTTGTGTTATTGGTAGATCCGAGGTATATAATACATACAGAAGGGGACCGAGTACGTTACCTTGTGACATTGCTGAAGCAGTTGGAAAGAAGTTGAGTGTTTCTTTACTGACTTTAGTTTGGAAGGTTCTTTCACTTAAACACGATTTTAAGATGAAGAAGTAGGATATAATCTGTCTAGAAAGATAGCGGAACAATATTTTTTATGTTCTAATACTTCATTTATCACTTGCATAATATGATGAACTTGTGTATTGTTGAATGCGCCTGTCGGAAATCGAACAAAAAAGACAAACCCTCTTTCAGCATTTTAGCCGTTATGAGGTCATTGCCTGGTACTTTTTTAGAATTTTCTTTATTTGTTTTGGAGTTACTGCTTTGATTAATTTGCATAAAATTGTATTTTATTAGAAAATCTGATCAATCATAAATGAAATAAAAGTTATACAGGGTGTCCAGGATAAAATGGGGTACATGGGGGTATTGGAAACGGTAATAGATACAAGATAGGTCAAATGGGTAAAAAGTTTCGCATTTACATGCTCATTAACAATCCGGATTTACATTTTCAAAAATTAATCTCGTTACCAAGATGCGAAAACGAAAAAGGTGCGTTTTCTAAAAACCTTCATTATTTATTTATTTTACGAGGTAGATTCACCAAATTGTTAGGGCAGGAGTAATGGGTAATGGAGACTTCAAAAATGACCTTGAAAACAATTTTAGGTCTGCTACGTTTTACGCAATCGTATCGAACTTTTGTTTTTTTTATGGTCACCATATTGGATTTTTACATGTTTGAAATCGTTACGAAAACATCTTTTTGCAAGCAAGTACATCCTTATGTTCGGTAAAGAAAATGATCACAAATAGCGACATTGCAATTTGACCGAAGTAGGCGTTGATTTAGAGAATTACTCAAACAACAGTATATTTGTTTAGGCAATAAGACGACATTTTTGAAAATGTAAATCCGGATTGTTAATAAGCACGTAAATGCGCAACTTTTTCCCCACTTGACCGATCTTGTATCTATTATCGTTTCCAATAAACCCCATGTACTCCATTTTATCCTGGACACCCTGTATAATATATAAAATTCTTTATTGAACGCCTGACCAGCTACAATCTGGTTTACCATTGACACAGGGTAATTAACATTTTTTTAACATAATAAATATTATAAAGATTAAACTTAAATTAGGTTAAAACTAAGTAATTATAATAATATTCATAATTCTTAATTCCAAACAGAATTATTTCGAATCTTTTATCACTATTTCGTTGTCTAGAGATTTTAGAAGTTTAAATGGCTTACGAAAATATATGTAACGTGTAACTGAAGTTCCGCATTAGCCAAAGACTAAATCGATTATGCATCGATAATGCAGTCCTTATCAGAGGATCTGTACAGTAGAGGACTATAATAACACTCTTTCTGACGTTAGCTTCCTCAGAAACGCCAAACACTCCTTTGTGTACTTCGCAACCTTTTTGTTACATTGTGGTGACTAAAAGCTGTCTTATGTCATTATGCCGCTTAATACGTCGAGTTTTCCCATGACGGTATATACCTAATATGTGGGCAAGGGTTTCGTGTTCGCTGCAGTGCTTGCGGCGGTTTGTATTGGTTCTGCGTTTGGGTACTGTTCTAACTGCTGTTCATTGCACGTCATCTTCAGATAGTCTCTCTACTCTAAGAAACTCAGTCCTTTACCTTTGGATATCCATTGATTAGTCGATTTAACTTTAAATAAAACTACACCATGCTCTTTCTGAGGATGCGTTGACGCCATTCAAAAGTTTTATTTTTTTAAATTCTTTTGAAGAATTTTACTTGTTCTTGTTTTGTTTGCTAATAAATCCCTTGTATTCAACCTTAAATGTAATCCATTTAAATATTATTTCGATTCCTAAATTCGCTACCAATATGTGGATTATCAAAGTTTTCCATGAAACTAAATTTATCGAACTGTTGTGTATAAACTACTCAAGCAGCTTTTAATTATTGAGAAATAACATCGTCGTCAGCATATCCTTCTACTTGTCAAGCAAACAGCATTTTCTTGCTCGGTGTAAAAGAATTGGAACCGTTAGTCAGAATGAATCAATTACCAACATTAAGGCAAGTACTGCTAAGATTTCATTATTTTTTGCATGAAAAGTCTGTGAGAAATTTGAGTCACAACACTATTGATGAACTAAGTGTTGTATGGCAGAAAGCGTTTATACCTACTGGACTCACAGAATACTGTAATGAAAAATTAGAGAAAATACATTCTGAATGGCTTCTTCTAAAAAAGAAAATAAGGAAAGAATGACCGATGCCCAAAGAAATCGCGAATTGTGATTTGTAGATCAGCTTCACATTGCTCATTCTGAGGTACTGACATTATGCAAAATAAAAGAAGACAAAGATTTTTTGATAGATCAAAGGGCTGAGTGAAAAATGTTTATTGCATCTGCAGACAGAGAATATAATAAAAAACTGAAAGGGTTCACAAAAGGGAAGCCGAAGAACAAAAACGGTTTGATAAACATAATTTGCAAAGCTCTTCAATCCCAACTTCTTCAACAACTGAAGAAATATCAGAAGATTCCAAATCAGATGAATCTGGCCAATCAGAAATTGAATGTTACAGACCTTCTTCCCAAGAAAAGGGCATTGTTACCAGATTTGCCACCAGAGCCTAAGTCACGGTGAAGTCTTTTTCCTGCACACGTAACAAGTGTATTAGATCGAAACAAAGTTTCAGACCGAGAGGCTGTAAGGATAATTGTGCCAACTCAACTCAAAAGTAAGGAAAACTGTATTTGAAGAAGTGAAAAAATCATTTGTTTTTGACGAACCTGTGATTGTGCATTGAGACGAAAAAATACTCCCTGATATTTTGGGTTCTGAAAAAGTAGATCGTTTACCTGTTTTAGTTTTTGCAAATGGCAAAGATAATTTAAATGCAGCAAATTCAGTGTTTTATGTTGTAGAAGAATGAGATTGTTGGAATGTATTTTGACGCGACATCAGTCGACACTGGGCGAAAAAATGACACCTGTACTTTGCGGGAAAATAAAATAGGAGGAAAACTATTGTGGCCAGCATGTCGACACCACATGCGGGAAATACTTCTAAGTAAAGTATTTACCTTGTGTTTCGGGCCTTCCAATCCCGCCGAGATACCGTTTTTCAAAAGGTTCAAGGATGCATGGAACCAGATTGCCAGAAAAAATTATCAGGCCGTAGAAATCATTCCCAACCAAGATTTTAAAGATTCGGCAGTTAAAGTTGTATCAACTCTTTATAAACAACCCAGAGATGATTACATGGAATTGATAAAACTGACGCTACTTGTCCTGGGCCATCTTTCAGTATATCATGCTCGATGGATGACAAAGCTGATTTCACTTATTCAGTGAAGAAGAAAGTTTCCGAACCACCAAGAAAGAAAAGTATCAGGTAAAGCAGTTCGTTAAGAAAACGACAAATCCAGGAGCCCATAACCGCTTACCCTCGTCGACGTTTCTACTGTTTGAAACTTGAAATATAGGCCATCTTGAATATATCAGCTTTCGTGATAATTATTATTTCAACGTATTGCTTTCTTTGGCGATAATATAGTTAAGTTTGGAGCTTTTTTGAGTATTTGTTCGATATAGCTACCCCTAGGAAAAGACGTTTTGAGAGCAAGTTTTTGGTATCAGCAGGTAGAGAATTAGTCACGGAACACAATTAGGTGGCCGGAGGTAAAGAAAATTATTCCAATCTTGGTGAAACCGACGAAAAACAAACACGATTTTTAAGCATATCTTAGGTTATGTTGCACGATAGAAACAATGAAGTTGGCAAATAATTTGGCTGCTGCACATACACTACCAACCCCCTACTACAACATTCACTTCTTCTTTCACTCGCAAAATTGCCCAATCTTGTGGGGGGGAGCAGCAAGGGCGTGGTTAGGTTAGCAATATTTAAAAGCTTATTTTTTAATGAATTCACCTGTGCTTGCGCGGGGTCAATGTTCTCCAGGTGATTTAGGGAAATTGGGTTGTGGTACTGTCGGTTGGTACGTTGTCGGAGAGTAGTAGGAACGTAGCTGCGATATTATAGTGTCATGGCTGTCGTTTTGCTGGTGAACTGTCAAGATTGTCGATTTTAGAAGTTTTTTTAAAAATTAAATAAGAATAAATGTCAAATGTGAAAATTTGAAGATCATGAAGCCTTCTAGGTTTTAGATTTCACACCCTGTGTCTTTCAAACACATCGATCGAATTTTAAAATTCAAATTGGGCAATATGGAGAATTGAAAGGCCTTTCTAATGAACTGTCAAGACATGTTTCCTTCTCAATACAAATCGACGTGTTTCTGCGTTTTTTCAAAAGATTATTTTCGTGGGAGTTATTCAGTCTGTTTCGTTTTCGTTGTCCTACCCTGTATTTTTATTACAAATTATTGTTTGTAATAGTTTAATTTCTAGTTACGCATTGGAATTATCAGTGTTTGACAGCGCCTCCACGAATAATCTCGACTCGTTTGTACTACACAAATTTAAATATATTTTTGTCTTTATTCACTTCACAATTCTTTAGCTTAGAATTGGAACTGCTACAAAAAGCACGATAACAGATAACACAATTTATGCGTCGCACGGTTGTTTTAGCACTACAAACGCCACAATTTGTAGGAGCTGATTTTAATGATTCTGTCCCATTTGCCATCTTGAAAACTTACAACGTGCATATCGTGTATACAATCTTGACAGTTAGTTTTAGGTTAATCCTACATTTAGGTTAGAAATGACAGCGTTGCCATAATTGATAATTCAGAAAATATCTTTAATACGTACTCGGAAGTCTGCGAGTCCTGTGAATACACTTCCCCGACGTGGGACGTACAAATTTTTTTCTGCAACTGCAAATAAATGTCTACAAGAGGTAAATCTAGAAAAAACAAAATTCGACGGAAATATGTTGTTTCAGCTTTGTTATTTTGTTCTTGATAAAATTAGTCAGGGAAAATTTTTTTTGCCTAGGCAGTTACAGTGGAGCTTCCCTGATGTTTTTGAGTCAGAAGAGTTGTCACTCTAGTGATAGTTGTAGAAAAAAGTCATTTAAGAGAAAACGACAAATCCAGGAGCCCATAACCGCTTACCCTCGTCGACGTTTCTACTGTTTGAAACTTGAAATATAGGCCATCTTGAATATATAAGCTTTCGTGGTAATTATTATCTCAACGTATTGCTTTCTTTGGCGATAATATAGAATATTTTGTTAAATTGTTGTTGTTGTTTTTACAAGTTATTTGATCTTATTTTTATTACTTGATTGAAATCTTTTATATCTTTAAACAACTACACCGCAAAAGCTGATGTTTTCAACATGAACTATATCCCTAATTTCAAATTTACGCGGGCCAACGACAATATACGAAAGGAGCTTCGGAATGCCTCGGAAGTTTTTTCTTACGTGACTTACGTGACGGTTATACACTATTTTTTGTTAATTCTTGTTTTGTAAAAAAGATGCTTCTAGCAATGTGGTTTAGCTTTTTTGTACAGAAATTGTTGACTACCTTAACATAATTAAATATACTTCAGATGTAGCAACTTAGCAAAACAATATCATGGCCAACTCTTACGCAAAAAGGTCGTAAACACCATATAGTTACCAAGTAATAGCGCGTTCAGTGTAGCCACATTTTAAAAAGCACCGCGTGTAGTATAAAGAAGTTGATAACAACTTTTTAAGATTCTAATGGTGCTGTGCATGTTAATGTGCGGGTATTCAAGATTTTCTAGACGTTTCCATCTGACAGAATTGTTAAATTGACTTTTCTTGTTATACTTTAGTTTTTGATTAGATTTCATCAAGGAATCACGCTGTACCCTTACTATGCGATTTACGGGATATCCTGTATAAGCAATCACTTTGATTCAAATTGATTCATCTTGTTACGACAAGATCTGTGATATCCGTGAAAAAAGCACAAGTGTAATGCCTGCTGTAAACTATAAGATGCTCGCTCTATATTTTCAAAATCATCCACAGAAGAGTAGTTTCCAATATTGCAATACAATACAGGGTGTCTCATTTAGAAAAATCATTTTAGTTATCTCTGCAAAAGGATTATAAATTTAAAACGTGTCTGATACCAAAATTAGACACGTTTCTCGCATTTGACAATAACTTAATACCAAATATTGAAATTGAAATGATGAATCTATACATGATTTTAGGAGCACAGTGTGTATGCATTATGCGGATTCTTGGAGCATTCTTTTTTATTATTTTAAACAAGAAAAAAAATCACTTACAATATTACCACAAGTAAAAAAGTGATTATATTAAGGACAAAGAACATTCGTTATGTAAGTTATTGATTAGACAATTTTTAGATAAACTTTTCATTAAAAAGAATGGTAATATCAAATGGATCACCTTGACTTATTTAACCTTTTCGGAAAATTTCTGAATTCTTATCAAATCTTATAATGTAAAGAGCAAACAAATTGTTTATTAAAATGTAGATGCGGTTTTGTTCTGTCACATTATTTGAGATAAGAAAACCAATAATGTACTTTAGATAACACACTTTTGTATTATCACTATTAATTTAAGCAGTACAGTTCGTTATTACGTAAAATCATTACTTACAGCAGATATTTTTATTGATTAGTACACCTATTGAATAATTGCCACTTAGATTTATTTATCATTTTCTTTCTACAAACAACAATGTGTAGTGCTCACAATCCAATCAGTATAAAAAGTAAACTCGTTCTTGAATAACTTGAGACAAACAACAGTCCTAATAAAATTAATACTTCTCGATCTGTAGTTGTCAGTTGTATAGTGCTGCTGGTGAGAGAAGGTTGTTTGTATAACTGAAGCATTTTTCACGACAGATTAAAAATGTCTTTGAAAAACCAGAAAATCGGGATTGTAGGCAGGTAAGACGCTTTCGTTTATTAGATGCGTCGCAAATTACTAATCCGAGCCTTCTTTTAATCCAGCGGTTTAATAGGCAGATCATGGGCGATGCTTTTTGCTGGTGCTGGTTATCAAGTGGTTATTTATGATATAGAACCCAAGCAAATAGAAACAGCGCTGGTAGATATTAAACAACAGTTAAAAACATTGGAAGAGCAAGGACTTTTAAGAGGAAAACTTAACGCCAATCAACAATTCGAATTAATTAAAGGTATGATACAAAAGAGCGCTTGAGCCGTCTTCTTATAGGTATAAGGATGCAGTTTTATTTACTTTTTAAAAATGTTACTACTGATCGATTAGCAATGGATAATTGCGGTCGTACGTGCATTTTGTAGTACTTGCACGTAATTTCTGATAAGCTTAATCATAATCATGAATGTGAAAAAGAAAATAACTTTTGAAAGTGCAAATATATCAAATATTACCTTGTTTTTTTGTGTTTTAACCTTGTCGAGGAAACAAAATAACAGTAGAATTTATATTTGTATCTGACGTTTACGTTTTTCTAAGTATCTTACGTTGTTTTACTGCTAGGCCATTCCAGTTACGTATGCTGTTATATGCAGATTATGTGGAGGACCGGAAAATCATTAAATAGAAATTACCTTATGACAGTCAATCTGGGATGCAACATCATTTGGTATTATGTGTATTGTGTCCAATGTCTAATACCAAATGTAATTTAATGATTTCTACTACCTGCAACTAGTCTAAATGTAACGTAGTGCGTAACGTGAAATGGCCCTCTGCTATTCTTTAACTTACTAGAATTCTAAATAAATAAATTTAAAAATACAATAAACAATTAAATAATGCTTACGTTACAAATCCGGTTCCAAGACTGCTTTACTACTCCGCAATGTCTAAAAAATCACCCAGGAATTTTACATAAATTAATAAATAATAATATAACAAACTAGTGAAATTAGATATGTAACACACCATACATTTTTACAGACACTTTAACATCTTTTTTTGTAATTTGAAGGAATGAAGCATCAGAAACAGCTTGTATAATAACGCTTTAACATACCAATGTTTCTAAAGTTGTTTTTAAGGTTAGACTTCGGTATGATTAATTGAATTTAATTAAAATAAGAAGAATTAATGATGATAATTTTTATTAACGCAATACAAAAATTAAATATGAACAACAAACACAATGTAACAAACAGAAAACTTACTTATAAATAATAATGGTCGATGAGTAAACATTTAAATTAAGATAAATTAAAGAAACATTGATGATTATTGTATGTAAAACCTGTGTTCGAAATGTTTGTTATTTGCAAGAATTTTCGAAATGAAATATAGTACTCTTTCTAAAGATATTGATCAATTATCACGTAAATTCCTTTCTAATCGTTTGAATATCCCTTCCATAAGATGTATTTATAAAGGACATCGTCAACACTAAGTAATTGTCGTCACATTCGAATTTTTCCGATACTTCCCGTAAATTAATATCATAATTATCTATCTCTTCATTATTCAAATAAATTTCCAAACTAATTTGTATTAATGTAAAATTGAAATTTAAAATGCAACAAAAGATTGTCTTTGCTTATTAGTTTTGATTTTCAATTCTCTAATTTAAAAATATCAAGGTGCTTTAGAAATGTGCAGGTCGGGTTGCCTATGTATCAATTTACCAAGGGGCGTCATCCCTCCTGAATAATCGTGTGTAACGTTTTCATTGTGCTATACAGTGTAAATTCAAAATAGAATAATATATTATTATGCTCTCCCGCTTAACCCAATTAAAATTAAACACTAATTAGTAAATGAAATCAAATTACAACACACATCAAAATCAAAAATGAATAAAATAGTATCTAACATTAAAAATTGCTTAAAATCTTTTTTAAAATAGTGCTAATGATAAATGTACGGAGCAGGAACGTGCAAAGGTCTTCTGTCTTTTATATTTTTGCATTCTTTTTTTATAGTACTCAAATTATGTGGGTAGAAAATAATTCGGAAATAGATTGAACTGGAACATTCCTTAAAAATGAATGATAGATTATTGTGTGTCACCAGAGCGTATATACAAATGAAACTTTTTTTTGTAATACTAGGCACTAACAGTCTGAACGAAGCCGTAAAAGACGCTGTATTGGTTCAAGAATGTGTACCAGAAAACTTGGAATTAAAGAAAAAAGTGTGGAAAGGAGTAGATGATATTGCTGGTCCAGAAACCATATTTTCTAGTTCAACTTCTACTTTCGTGCCATCCTTATTTACTGAGGAACTTAAGAACAGGTTGGTTCTTCCTAAACCTTTTATCATATTTAAATGACCATCTATTTTTATCTATTAGGAAGAATGCCATTGTCTCTCATCCAGTTAACCCACCATATTATGTTCCTTTAGTGGAAATTGTTCCAGCACCCTGGACAGATCCTGCTGTTGCTAAGAAAACTCGTGAGATTATGGAAGAAATTGGACAGGCACCAGTTTCCTTGTCCAGAGAAGTGCCTGGATTTGCACTTAATAGGATTCAGTAAGTATATTGAAATCTCAAACTAAACACTGTTATTTCATTTAGTTATTTTTCAGGTATGCTATTTTGAATGAAACATGGAACCTTGTAGCTGATGGAATATTAAATGTTCAAGATATCGATAGAGTAATGTCTGAAGGTCTTGGATGGAGATACGCGTTCTTGGGACCGTTAGAAACTGCACATCTAAATGCAGAAGGCTTCGTAGACTATTGCAATAAATACAGCAAAACGATTCACAGTGTCAGTCAAACTTTCAAACCGCTTCCTAAATTTGAAGGACCTCAAGCAAAAGAAGTAGCAAAGCAATTAGAAGATATGGTTCCATTGAATCAGTTACAGAAGAGACGTAATTGGAGGGATTTATGTCTTACCAAATTGGCTGCGTTAAAGAAATCTGTTAAAAATTAAGCATTCTGAGAATTCTTTCAAATTATTAACATAAAAAAGTATTGAATAAATATAATGTCAGGAAATAAAGATTCTTATTCAATAACCGAATTGTATTTATTTTCCTGAAATTTGGATAGTAATTTTTTGAATCACAAGTTATAAATACAAACAATCAAACTGTATCCGCGTTCGTTTATTCGCTCTCCGAGTGCTCGGGATCATCTTTAGTTTTTGTCACACAAATGATAATACAAATACTCAATCTTTGTCAATACTAAATTCGGAGATGAATAAACGAAGAAAAAATCAGTTTGTGATCACTTTATTTTAACTAAACACTGACAAATGAAACAGTTGACTGAAATGAAAGAGATTTTGAATCGATTTATGTTCATTTGAAGTTATAAATTTAATATTTTTATCATTTAAGAAATAAACTTCATGCTAATTTGATGTTTCGTTATGAATTGCTATGGAAAATAAACATGCACTTCTGAAAGCGTGATTAGCTATAACCTCGAATTTGCGCATGCGTCAAGTATTATTCAGTGCAACGAGTAAACATTGTTTAATGACAAATTAAATTTTAGATTAAAAATCTAAATGGTTAAGTATTAATCCAACAATTATTAACTATTAAATACATAGGTAATTTATTATAAAAGTTTTGACAATTATTCAACAAAGTAGCAGATTATTCTAATTTTTGTTTTTTGTTGACCAATCAGAGAGCATCTATAGCTCAATATAAATTCAGTCGAGACAACTAGGTAGGCAGTTCTCTAAATGGCAGCCACCTACGGTGGCATTTATTCATTGATCCTCCTAGGTAGGCAACCCATGTTGCACATGCATACATTATACAGGCCACTTTCCTGATTTTAAAATAAGTAATTAATTCGAAAGCAAGATTGCTGTACATAAAAAAATTAAAAAACTTAAACTGCTACATTTCTGATTCTAGCTAGTGAATTGTAACGAAGGCCGTAGTTGTTTATTTTATAAGGTTATAATTAAATTCTATTAATTAAAATGTTTTTTAATACTGAGAAGACAGATATGATTCTCATCACCAACAATCCATAGAAAACGAACAAGGCTTACAAGAAAAAATAAATGAGTCGTGCAGGACAATTACTCTCGAAATGTTACTTCTTGTTACTGTCGTTTCTTTCTGTTTAATTATTATGTAATTAATAAGCTGTTAATCTCAAATTTTCTTGGCCGAATTTCGTTCTAAGCAGTGAACGCCCCTAGTACGTAAAAAGACGTTCTGATTTACGATTCCTTTACCATCTGTACGCATTCGATTTATCCCCACTTCGCTATTAAAATTGCATCGGGCGGATCGGACTTGCATAAAGTGCAGTGCGATCAAAATATCGTATGTGCGTTAGAAGCTATAGTTAGTATGGCATTTTAAATAAAACGATCCAAAATATAAACCTTCGAAAACGCACTTGTAATTCGAAACGCTTTTTAAATGCTATCGGTTTAATTACATTCAATTACATGCAATGCATAATTTGGCACGCAGCCCTTATTTAGCATGATTTGCGTACGTAACAACACCTTTAATCTTTTATTTATTTAAAAAGAATTCCAGATAGCCAAGATGCTTATAAAATAATTGAGCATGTATACATATCTGATAGTCACAAAAACACACAGTAGAAGAAATATTAAGTGTTTATGTTTACCACATTTTTGATCAAATGGCCGATTGCTTTTAACATAAGCTACCTTATTTTTACTAATTAAATGTGCATTTCTTAATCGGAAAGTGGGAATGTTATAAAATGAATATTAGCAATAACTGATTAATAATTATACTAACGACTAGGATTGTAGGTACTATTTACTGTTAATAAAAATTAAGTAGATTTATCTTAATATCTATTGTAGAGATCTAAATTTAAAATATGGATAAAACTGTGTGTCAACTTATAATAAGTACATTATTATTATTAAACTTATTCTTTATGAGTAAAATGGGTACGATGGGTTGCCTAACCTCGAATATAATGCCAACAAGTGCAACAAACACTATTTTAATGTCATTTATAGGTTATATTCTAATCAAAATTATTATTAGAAATTCACCTTCACCGGTCTTCGAAACTGCAACCATATTGAAATAACCGATTATAACCTTGAACCACTGTATTAATGACCTAGTTTATAAACATTACTGAACCACAATTAAGAGGTAAATTCTGAGTAGGGATCTAAATATAAATCTTCAAAATGTCGTTAGTATACAGAAAATCAATAGCGGCCTTGGATAAATTTGTGCCTACAAAATTCCAACCTTTATGGAATCATCCAGCAGGTACGTTAATTACACTCAATGACAAACACTTGTTGACTTGCTTTTTTTTTTTATTAATTTTAGGCCCTAAAACAATTTTTTTTTGGGCACCTGCATTTAAATGGGTGAGTTATACATTTAAAAACAGTGTATATGTGTAAAATTCTAATATATTTAATTATTACTTTATTAGGGTTTAGTAATTGCAGGTATTGGTGATTTAGCAAGGCCAGCTGATAAACTAAGTGTACCACAATCTGCTGCCTTAGCTGCCACAGGTGTCATTTGGTCACGATATTCTTTAGTAATTATACCTAAGAATTATAGTCTGTTTAGTGTCAATGTTTTTGTTGCTACAACACAACTTTATCAGTTGTACAGGGCTTTCCGGTAATGTATGTTCTTTATGTAAAAAGCTCTAGTATTCAGTGGGTTTTTTCTTTTTTATAGTCATCAACAAAGCTTGAAGCCAACTAAAAATATGTAGCAAAGACCCTCAACAGAGCCATATTTATAAATATGCTCAAAGTTGGCACTTCAACACAGATGACAATGCCAAAGTAGTTCCTTTGATAGATATTTTAAATTATATGTAAAATCGATATATTTAAATATAAGAACGGGCAATGTTAAATAAATTATTTATTTTCAGTCTGTTGTTTCAATTATCCGAATTGATAATATTGATTTCCATTATGAAATTAATCATAGTTTGCATAAAAGCATTCTCATAATTTCATAATCTCTTGGGGATCTACAAAATGCTAATACAATAAATGTTATGTAATTAAAATTTAACTCGACAGTAAATTAATAATAAATAAATTTATAAAACATGAAAGAAATAACAAAATATTTACAATAATTAACTAAACTACAATAATTATTTCAAAATGATGATTCTTCAAACTGGCATATTTTTGAATGGTACATTATCAAGCTTGACTGTCTCAGGCCGAATACGAGCTTCTGTAAATCAAGGTAGTTTTACGTAAAACTAGATACCTATACATAAACTTGAAAGAATCACTTAATCAACTTACCGTATTTTCCAGGCGCTACTTCTTTTGCTTGAATCACAGTGGTTTTAAGTTCATTTTCAACGGCCTTAGAAAACTGTATTAACTGGAAATATTAAACATTAAGTTTGCCGTGTATCTAACAGCAAAAAGAAGTAGATAGAAATACTCAAATTAAAAATGGAAACCGTCTGATTACATTTACCTACTATTATTGATATTATTATGTACAAATATGTATTTACCTCTGAGATCATAGACACTTCTTGAACTTGTTTATTCTTTTTAAATTCTTCATTTATTCTAATTCGGCATTCTGTTAAAGCTTTATAATCGCCATCAAATACTAGCTGCCGAGCTCGGTGTAGGCTCTTGAAACAACGTAAAACCTGTTATAAGGAAACTGGGATAAAACAAATATATAAATATAATACAAGGTAAGATGTAATATACTTCCTGTCGTAATGCGGAATTATACATAATTATTTTAGATGCAAATTATATTTGAAATGTTCCCTACATGCAATTTTGAGGTTAATAAATATTTTAATCATAATCATTCAATTTCTCAGTTGTACCACTACACATTCTGACAATCTAATAAATGATAAAATAAAAATAACTAAACGTATTCAGTTTTACTAGAGTTCCTAAATAATATGAACATTTTTGACGTTTAAAAGAGTTTAGGACACGATAACACAGTATAGAAACCTTACGGATACAGTAAGATCACTGTTCTAAGATTTATGTATTTAGTTCTTGTGCGCCCGATCAACGCGTGATGACTGCGCAGTTCTCACAAACGCGTCACAATTATCCCACCTTTTAAAGGACGCACACTGTAATCACGTGTTTGTACGAAGTTTTTGAGGGTAGCTGTAAATATTCGTTTATATTATAGTGCATATTTGTGTAAATAAGTGTATAAATAAGTATTTGTGTAAATTAGTGTCTATTTGTGTAAATTAAGTACATATTTGCGTATATTAGTGTATATTTGTATTTGTTTGGTAATTTTAATCAAACTACGATGCCTTATACGTGTTGTACTATTGGATGTAATAGCTCTACTGGAAACCCAGATATTAGTTTATTCAGATTTCCTAAAGATCATGAAAGGTATGTATACTTTCCATAATATCGAGCAATTTTAATAAACAGCAAGTTTACATTAAAAAAACTTTAGAAGAACAAAATACTATTTGAATGAAAAATAAAATATATTTAAATGTGTTTATTCTTAATAGGTGTAATATATGGAAAACTAAGATTAAGAACAGTAATATCGACAAATTCACTGCTGAAATGTGCTACAACAAATTGAGGTTGTGCAGTAAACATTTTGAAATTGAAATGTTTTCCAGTATGCAGATGAATCGATTAAAACCAACAGCTATTCCAACAGTATTTAGTACTGGAAGTGAAGCTGAAATGATACAATCAAAAGTTGAAGTTCATGCAGAAGAAGATATAGATTTAAATCCATTACCCCTCAGAGATGATTGTATTGAAGTAGAAATGAACTTGTCAGAATATAGAGGTAGGTAAATTATTGTATAGTAAGCATGAACATATTTTAATAACAGAATTATTTTAGATACAGAAACAATATTTGATAGCAGTAATGGAATGGAAAGTTTATTCAAATTATTATCAAGTATAGAAGTACCCACATAGCAGACACACGTTATATTGACGTCGACGGTAATTAATTTTGGTTGTCGACGTTTTAAACACGTAAGTGTTGGGACGAAATAAAAACGTAATTTTTAAGACGTCACGGTACCGTCTATTTGACGTTTATATGTACCTTTATCTCAAAAAAAAA
>VTPC01089916.1:337208-357597 GCA_011009095.1 Ignelater luminosus | reverse complement strand
ATTAAGGTGTTTTCTGGCGAGCTTACTGCGTAATATAAGGTTAGTATCGTGAGAGCAACAAAAAACACCAAGTCAAAGATACCCTTGGAATTTTAAGATTGTCTTAGAGTAAAATTTTTAAATTATGAATTCAAACATTAAACTTTTAAATGTCATAATACTCATAATCATTTTGACTATTCAATATTCCCATTCACCATTTTCATTCTTGATGCCATTACGAAAATAAGATTTTAATATGAAAATTTTATGTTTCACTGTTAACATTTTTAAATTCATAAAGTTTTGTAAATTACTATAATTCTGATTTATTTTACTGTAATCACTTAAAAAATAACCTAAAAATGTAAATTTTAAACGCCACTTGTATCTAGTTTGCGTTAGTTGTAGTATGATGATGCGTGACCTGTTTCTTTAGAACGAAACCGCTTGATGGTTGCATTTGGATATCTTCTATACTCCGTTCTCAATGTTTCTGGGTCGTAACAGGCCATGCTTTCATTTTGGTAGGTTGGAAGTGTTGTTTCCTTTTTTCTTTTTGAAGATACCTGCGTTTGTATTTGGCGCTGTTGCACGATTAAAAACTTTGCATAAACGTTTGGTACCGATTAGTTTTGCTTTGTTAAAAAGAGATCAAATTGTTCTTAGGCCCGTTTGTCACGATGAAAAATTCTGTACATTTTTTAATACAAAAATTTACATACAAAAACTCGACAATTTCTTACAATTTTTATTACATTGGCTATTTGCAACAGTAGCTAAATTTTGTACAAATTGTTACGCACGAGCATTGTTTATTGGCATGAGGATACTCACAATTATTATTATGAGTAATATATTGTGTACTAAGGTTGGCTCAAGGTGTGGGTTGGCTATCTCAAATGTCAAAGCCAATTTGTTTTTCTTTAGGAAAATCTTGAGGGCTCGACTAATCTATGAAACAAGTGTGTATAAATAAGAGTAAGAGTACATAAGGTAGACGGAGCCAATTACATAAAACGGCAAAGCCAACATTGTCTGTTAATGTTTTTATTAGTGTAAAGCAATTTTAAGATTGTTAGGCAGAAATTACCGAAGAACCGTGTTGTTACGCACAACGATCGCCGTGCAAGTTTCGATCCAGTTCGATCTTTGCGTTGAACTTGTGTAGTCGCGTATTTAAATCAACATATGTTGTTTACATTTTGATTTTAAACGTTTTTCAAAGTTATTAACGATTTGTATGAGTTTTTTTTTTACTTTTACCAGACATTATGGTGCGTCAATGCATTTTATGTAACAGAATAGATAGAAAAGAAAAGGACATATCCTTTCATAGGTAAGAAATCTGAAAGTAAATCTTCGAAGTGGTTGTTTAGGTTATGTTGCTATTATCAGTGGCCTGCTATACTGAATTTTTACGCGAAACAAATTTAGTAACTTTCATTTAAAAATAAGAATTAAAAAGACGTAGACGAACCCTTTTGAAATAAAGAGTTACGGTTCCGTTTTCGGTTCTACTTACTTTAAAAATATGGGTTTAGGTTCCGGTTCTGGTTCCAGAATTTTTTTGGGTTCCATGAGGGTTTAAATAAAAAAACATGTTTAATTACAAAACTAAAATTTTGAAATTCTTTTAACATACATTAAAACAGATTATTATTCATTGGAGAACCAAGACTACATAATTCAAATTTTAATTTTCGACAAAAATTAGGCGACCTTTGTTTTCTGTAGGAATGTAGGTAACAGTAAGTATTATTCGCAAACAATTATACCGACGCGACGGCTTCTCTCCATGGTACGTGCCCTGCAACGCCATCTACGATTTTGCAAAATCCATGGTCGGACATCAGAGACACTGCTTTTCAATCGACAATAATACAATAATCTTAGAATCGTTATGCATAAAAGCGGTTGATTTTTCTTCAAGAAAATGGCAAAAACTAATTTTCACTGATTACAGCGCCATCTATCACGATTCGAAAAAAATGTTTCGAACAGAACTTATGCATTCTTTTTCAAGGAATCCGAATCTGCAATAAGAAATGGGGGTTCCCATTTGAAATCTCAAAGTTGCCCCCGCCTCACTCCCAGGAGGCGGTGGGGGCGGGCTAATTTTTGCACAGGCAGACGTCCCTCTTTGTACTATTAAAGGTTTATTTAGGACACTTTTTTTGTACAATGTTTATTTTTCGAGATATTTAGTTGTTTCAAGTTAAATGGAACACCCGGTATATAAATAGGAATTTTTGTGCAACAATCTTTTAGTGTAATAGATTTACAGATTTACAAAAAAAGGCAACAGCATAAGGTTAAACTGTCATAAAATCATAACCTTAAAGTAGTACATATCAAGCGTCAATAAGATTTTACAAGTCGAGTTGATAGATAAACAATACTCAAAGTGTCATTCCGCCACAGCCATACACTACCCAGAAACATCGTGAACGGATTATACGAATTGTCATTGCTGTGTGAGGTTATGTCAGTATGTCAAATTTTTGCTTAATTGTTTTTCATTTGTTTTTCACAAATCTTATGAGATCTATAAATACGGCATTTTGCTTTGGTAACAAAATGGAGCGTTTCATCTTCGGCGAAATTTAAAAAATTTGTTATCTAAATTCGTACATTCTTTCTTTCTGTCTGTCTGTCTGTCTGGCTGTTTGTTGCCATGTTCCTGTAATTTTACAGGACCTGTTATAAAGTGTGTCCACATTTCAATGCTCACTATTGGGATCTCGGAAACTGTAAGAGATACGAAGTTGGTTAAATTGGAAAGATTTGGCTATTTTGGAGATCAGTTTACTTATGCTTTTGTTTTTTCAAAAAAGCTCACGGCTTACTAGATATTTACTAAAAACGAATTTATCTTTTTTAAGTGAAATATCTTAGGAAGGAGCAAAGATAGAAAAGAACAGCAAAGAGGGTGTTTTAGAAAATTTACTCCGAAACACAAAAAAATTATTTTCGCAATTGTCTTTCGGCGGTGAAACGTAAATCCAAATCTTTTCTAATGGAACGCCTACTTGATTTCCATATTACTGAACTGCACGTCTTAAATGCTTTTCAGTGATACATGGTTTGACATAGCTATTCTTTTGTTTTACCGAGTTATGAAGTGAAAATCATTTTTCGTCATAGTGTGTCATGACATCTAACACACAAAGTCGTGGAGTTTTATCATAGAAATTCACTTGTTATGCAAAAATTGCTAAAACAAAATAAATACGCTTTTATGGGGCATTAGCTGCTTATTTGATGCTATCTGTGAATGCTCAGTAAAGTATCTTAAAAGCATCTTTTGTTTTGTTTTAACAATTGTTACATAACAAATGTAATTTATCTGACAAAAATCAATGATTTTCATATATTTGAAGCCATGGTACACTACGTGGGAAATGCTTTTTATTTAAAAAAAAAAGAATTTCGTTTTGAGCAAATACCTAGTAAGCCGTGAACTTTTTTGAAAAACAAAAACATAAGTAAACTGATCTCCAAAATAGTCAATATCTTTTCTAATTTAACCGACTTCGTATCTCTTACAACTTCCGAGATCCCAATAGTGAGCATCGAAATGTGGACACACTGTATATGAAATCAACTTAGAATTTTCTCCTGATTACAGATACGTAAACGGTATTTTGATATCTCGACTACTTCTCGAGATAATCGGGATCGAAAACGGCGATTGTTTGACATGGTGATATTATACAGGCTGTATTATTTCAGGTAGAGAATATAAACGCTACTATGATTCTGCATTAAGAACTGTGCAAGAAACTCTTGTACCAATTTGTCGACATATTCGATTTTTATATCTCGAGATATTGGATTTTTTTAAATTTCGTCATGATCATGCTTGCATTTTCACTGGTTTTAGAATATTTTCAATATTTCAATTTGAAACTTGAAATGAATGTCCAAAAAAGAATGTATTGTCAAAAGCGCCACCAACATTGTAAATAAACCATTTGAAGTCACTAGATAATCGGAACATAAACTAAATTTTCCTAACGGTCTAATGTATAAAATTGAAATAAATCTTAATTGTTTTTAAAATTTTCTGAATAATTAGTATTATTTCTTACATAATTTATCAGTGATAGTTGAAGTATTGGCGATGAATTTTGGTTTTACATTTAAGTTTATATTGAATATTTTTGTTTTGAGCATTTTTATACTTTTTATCTAGTTAACCCTGGACATATCAAGTGACGTCACACGACGACCGTTATGAATTTCGCCGTATTTGTGCGTGAGAAAATCATTTGAGTTTCAATAATTTTTTTCTTGCAGAATCATAATCAGAATTACGTTTTAATAATTTTTGAAGATTTATGAATGATCCCTAATTCGTAGTTTTATGTTATTTTTGACAGTTTAGTTTAATTTTGTTTTAATGGTTATGACCAATCAGTCCAATAAGAAACAACTTAATGAAAACATTACAACTCTTAGTTACACTGCCAACTGTTCTCATCTACTCAATTTCTTTTATCTTTTTTAACCATATAGGGTTGTCAAGTTTAAAAAGTGTTAATAGCCTAAATCTTGAAAATTACGCAGTTAACAACAAATTGCTTTATTGATTTTTTGCTTATTTTTCGATACAGAATAACCTATCGTAAATAAATCCACCATTTAGAATACACCCTGTAGAATAATAGCGATCACCATTACCATTTAGATAGATTTGGAATAAAGGAAACTTTTAAAGATTGAGTATTGAGTTACAAAATCAAAGTGTTTACTTCACAGGTGAAAAGGCGTCACTTACAAAACAGTGATGATCCTGTAATACAGATTTTACAAATCGATGAGGTAAACAGTATGATGTGTGCGCCAAGGGAACCGTTTATGTTTTATGTTGTTTCTTATAAGATTATTTAACTTAAGTTTATAATATCTTTAAAGCTGCAATTTAGATAAAAGTGTATTAATATTTTTGGATAGTTTATTTCTAAAATACCAATTTGAAAATGAGAATAAAAATCATCTAATCACGTAAAAGCATTCTTTCGAAGGTTGCGCTCACAGCAGCTTAAGCGTTTAAAGAGATTAGTTTTCGTGGTAGTACATGAAAGAAGTGCGATAAATCTAGACATGCACTGGTCAACTAATTCTTGACTTGAAAGTACAAGAAGAAAATTTGGTACTTACCTCAAAAGAAAAGTGATTCTGTTATCTCTGTTAAAAATATCAAGGCTGCTATAATTTAAAAACTCAGAAAGAATTTTAAAAATGAATTTTACGCTTCTAAATGAAACATGCAGCGATGAGGAAGAACTAATTAGTTATTTCAAAAACACGTATCCAATAAATTCATGGAAAACAATTGGATTATTTCACGACGACTTTATTAAAACTATAAACGTACATTGGTTGAAGTTTCCGCCACCACACAAAATAAATCATTATGCTTTAGCAGTTTTATATGTTTTTATAATGACCTTCGGATGGTTTGGAAATGCTTTCGTAATTTCTACTTTTATTAGGTAGGTAAAACCTGGTTAGCTTTTTTGAAAGAATGTGTTTATACATCTATATTGCAGATGCCCATCTTTGCGAACTCCAGCTAATACTTTAGTTATGAATCTAGCTATAAGCGATCTTCTAATGATGTCGAAAATGCCGATATTTATCTTTAACAGTACCCATCTTGGCCCTGCTCTGGGAAAGTTTGGTAAGAGCTTTTAACTCTTTTTTTGCTCATTCTAATATCTCTTCTTTCAATAGGTTGTTATATACATGGTTTTGTTGGTGGACTTAGCGGAACAGTTTCGATAACTACATTAGCTGCAATATCTTTAGATCGTTACTATGTGATAAAGTTTCCGCTGAATATGAGATTTACAAGAGTTCGAGCCAAAATATGTGTGGCTGTCACGTGGATTTATAGCATGATCTTTTCGGTTATTCCTCTGCTAGATTTCAAGTTTGGTTCCTATGTACCCGAAGGCTATTTAACAAGTTGCAGTTTCGATTACTTGTCTGACAAAGAAGAAGTCAGAATGTTTATTTTGATATTTTTCATTGCGGCTTGGGTTGTGCCATTTTCTATGATAACCTTTTGTTATATAAATATCCTAAGAACTGTGTTGAAAACTAGAGACTTAGCGAGAAAAGACTCCGAATCATCTCGCCATATGAAATTAGAAGAAAAACGAAATCAAGAAATAAAGTTAGCTGGAATAATTCTGTTTGTAATAGCGTTATGGTTTGCAGCTTGGACACCTTACGCGGTAGTAGCTTTGCTTGGTATATCCAATAATTTACAATTAATCTCTCCTTTAGCTTCTATGATTCCCGCATTATTTTGTAAATCCGCTTCATGTATCGATCCTTTTGTATATGCTATCACCAATTCAAAATTTAAAAGCGAGGCGTATAAACTTTATTGTAAGCGTTCAACAAGGAAGACTTCCAAAATATGGACTTCTCGACATTCTACGTCGATTGAGAGATCGACGGAAAATCGGAAACCGCGTCGCATGCATTCTTGTCAAGATTCTGAAGAAGTGGAAGAAGAATTTGTTTCGGTTCGAATCAGACGAGATGAAAAAGTTCAGATTCCATCACCAACGGAGATGGGTAATTTTAAACCTTCGTGGTGGTATAAACCAAACTTTAGTAATAGGGGTTCAAGTTTAAGAAGTTTAGCTAGAAATTTGCACCAAAGACAAGAATCTTTAAACTGTGAATATTGCGAGGAGCAAAAAGAACAAATATGTAACGTATCAGATTGCCTTTGAGTTATAATAAAGCAATTAAGTTATCAATGAAATCTAATTTATTAATGATTAGAAATGGCTTCGTATTTTTTGTACAATACCATCAATGTGCAACTACTACATATTTTATACATAATAAGACTTAAATAAAGATTAAATATTTAAAATAAAGCTGATTATGATCTTGAATAAAATACATACTAAACAATATTATTAGGAATTAATTGCAATCTTTTACTTGATATTTTATCCAGAAAACCCTCCATTAGAAGAGGATCCACCATTTCCTCCAAAACCAAATGAAAATCCTCCACCATTATTTCCTTGATTGCCGTTAGAGGATCCTGAATTTCCTCCAGCAGCTGAAAAAGTGTACCCATAACCACCATATCCGTAACCACCTCCAGATCCTCCGGAACCGCTTCCACTTGCACTTGAAAATCCGGCATTACCTCCGGATCCACCACTTCCTCCGGCATTTCCACCGCCCGCATTGTTGCCGCTAAAGAAACCATGTGCTGGTACTGCTACGTAACTGGTGGCTACCCCGTGAGTAGTTATAGTTGCAGGTACGGAATTCACATGTTGTTGGCGATAAGAAGAACTTGTTGCGGCTGGACTTGGACTAGAATTGCATATTTAAAATACTTTTTATCAAAAAAAAAACAGTAACTGTGAGTTCATACTTTAAAGATCCCTGAGTTTGCGAGGAAGCTGGAGCAGCAAAAGAGGTTGTTATGGCAGCTGCTGCATGGGGTGCTGGAGCTTGCGCCGATTGTGGAATTGGTCCCGGTGTTAACGTAAGCGGAACCTGTGCTTGAAAACCAAAATTACCTCCAGAAGATCCCCCGTTTCCATTTCCACCACCACCACCACTTGAAGTACTACTGCTCTGCCCGATATTTAAAAATCCTGCTTTAGCGGAAGCAAGGATAACAAGAAACGCCGTTGATAGCTAAACGAAAAAAGAGAAAAACCACTAGAATATTATTTTTAATTTTTAAAATAACAAAAGCAAAGTATACTTTACCTTCAAATTCATTATAAGTCTAAATGTATAGAATTATTTATTTTACCGTGGTAATAATGTTAGGAAGGGTTTGTTACTTATGCTACTGAAACTTGCGGCCTATCTTTATATAGTAAACATCACGTAATTTTTTCTTTTATATTTCTCAAGCGTATCAAGCATATTGAACCTTGTCATAATTATAATATTGACATATTACCATAAAGAATATAAAATTACAACGGTTACATTCACATTCTCGAATTTCTGTTTAATTATACTGTAAGGACACACACACACACACACACGAGAAAATCGTAGTTTGAAGAATTCGATGCGTGCTTTATTAAGATTTACTAGAAAATATGATTTCAATAGTATTTTCCTGGATGCATTTATTATTAATTAAGAGTTCTGTTTATAAATGCAATAAACAGTGAGAATGAGATTTAAAATAAACAGTTAATACGAGAGTCAAGAGTCCGACCAAAATAATTAGGTGCATTTCTGAATTTCTTTTGTCGCATTTAAATATGATGATAATAAATTGAGGTGAGTATAGAAACATGTATATTTTGGAGCTATCTCTGTTAAATACAGGGTTATTCACCAGTGATGACGATGAATAAATGCAACACATCGCATATTTTCACAGACCATTTCAACCTTTTTTTTTAATTTAAAAGACTGAGGTATCAGAGACAGCTTGTATTATGGAAATTTGGCATACAAATGTCTACTCTCTAGTTGTTTTTAAGGTTAGACTTCGCCATTAATAATTGTATTTTAATTAAAACAAGAATTAACGTTGATAATAAATGATTTTTATTAACGCAATACAAAATTAGGTATGAACAGCAAACACAACTAAAATCTAACAAAAAAATAAGTAATGGGTAAACTACAAACATGGACCTTTTCAGCAAATTACAAAATCGATAGATAATACAGCTTTCACAAAACTTGCATGATCTCTTGAAATTTCTATTTTCACTAATTTATCAAAAACCAGTGAAAATGCAAGCATGATCATGACAAAATTTAAAATAAGAAAAATATTGATTATCTCGAAAACTACTCCAGCTATCGAAATACCGATTATGTATCTGTAATCAGGAGAAAATTCTAAGTTTATTTCATATACAATATGTCTTGTAAAGATACGGGAACATGGCAACAGACCAACAGACGGACAGACGGAGTGTACGAATTCATATACGAAATTTTTTAAATTTCGTCGAAAATCTAATAAAATGTTTCCCTCCAAACTATGTCAGTCTAATGTAATCTCTACCCCCACCATAGTCTTCTACTGTTTACCGTTTGACACTATTTGAAATAACCCTTTAGTAATTGTAAACATAACCTCTGTCACTTGCTTGAGCTTCTTAGTCGTATTAGATAAATGTAACCGTCGAAGATATTTCAAAAATACTTAGCACAGTATTATAATAGTACAAGCAGAAATTTTTTAAAATCACCGGCTTATACTCGCCTTAACCTTCTTCCAGTCAAAAACTGACAATTAACTTGACACTTGACATTGTCATCGGTTGGTCGGTTGCATCAGTATTATAAACCCAACAAATTTGAATATAACCAAAAATATGCTGTAGCAACATGCGATCATTAAAATCTCAGTTCCCTGTAGGCTATGAAAAAAAATCATGTCTTAGGCTAATTCATTCTCAGTAAAAATTAACTGTCAAATTGACAGTTTAAATTTGTTTTATTGTGTTCTTAATTGGTTTTATAATTTGTAGGTTATGTATTGTATTGTCTAAGCTACGCCCCTACGGAAAAATTTCATAGCCTACCGAGAACTGAAATTTTAATGATCGCTTGTTATAAGGCAAGGGTAATTAATAGGCTGAATCGTATTGCAAAAAATGCATTCGTGTTTCGTTTATATGTTTTCTTAAATTTTTATCAAATAGGTGCTTGAACATACTTCTGAGAAAGGGGGCATTCAACAACAACACTCGGATTTTTTGTATCAGTAACGTAAACAACGCGGAATTGCGTGTTTTAAAATTTAAAGAATCTCGATTTTTTCGAAAATGGTTAAGTTTACGAAAAAATTGCAAGAGGACAAATTTTTTATAAACTAAGGTTGCTGTTATGTGTTCGCGTCAAATTTGTAAAATGGTGGCCGTGAAAAAAGTTCTGAGCTTTTCAAAAGTAGCATATTCATGAAAACTTATGATACAATTTGTAAATTTCGACGATATTTTAGCATAAGGACAATCTTAATAGCACCCAATAGCACACCAAGTTTGAAGAAGATTCGTTGATTCATTTGGACACAGTAAATAAATAACCATTTTTTCCATCAACTTTGAAGCGTTATAACTAAAACTTTTTACTTAGGTACTTTTTTTTCGATAAATCGTCTCTAATCCCCCAAACCTACAGTTAAGAGTTTTTGGTGTAATAATTATTCGAACACCTTGTATGTCGTAAGCTTTTGCAAGAGATCGCAAATGAATTAGATATTATGTTATACGATTAATCGATTAATCTAATACTCGATTAATTAATACAACGGAAATAATCTTATTCGGAAAAATAACTCAAAATGATAAAATAATAATTGACTACCTAAATTATTACGCAGACAATCGACTATCAAATAATCAGCTACTATGAGTTTCACGAATCCAAATAGGAATAACTAACGTGCCATCAAAAAGAAACCCAATCTGCATAGCCTGCGAAGTGAGAAACTTACGTTAGAGGCCTGAATGGGCCGAGTGTTTTAGTCGAACCTTTTCGCGGCTCGGTCTGAAGCTCGGGTTTGGGTCGGGTCTGTCCTCATTTTAACAATTCATCGGGCTTTATGGGCCTACGTCGAATCAATCGGGGCCGTTCGGGCCTGTCGCACTTTTCCGCCCTCTCGGACCTGTCGAGCCTATCGGGTCGGTCAGGCTTTTCGGGTCGATCTTTTCGTACTGATTCGAAGCGGACCGCACTAAGATCTTTTTCGTACTAAGTCGGATGGGCTATTTTCGTACTAAACCGCATCGAAGGACTGTTGTACTGACTTGGACAGACATTATTTTCGAGGGCAACGATTTTACTTTTCAAATCGCGCAGCTGGATTGAGGTGTAAAACTCACAATTTTATAGAAAATGAGTTCCTTGACAGTACACACAAGTTAAGCAAATATTTGTTGGTTTATGTGTAGCAACATAGGGCCTTATACCCTTTTGTTTACTTCTAATTTGTCGACAAACGAGGAATCTTTTCTGGTAAATATCGATTTTAATGTGCTTTACCGTTTGTTTAAAAACTCGATTAATTCACTATATTCAGGAATTGTATTATTGGTAGCTTTATCTGAATTTAATTGTCTTTTCCAATCTTGGACTGATTTTAAATCTGCTTTGTGTGAATCATGGCAGTGAAAGTATCGGAAAACTACCCTCGAATGTAATAAGATCTATACCTACGCGATAGGATAACATCATTAATTTGTTTTGGTTGGTTTTGGGGTGTTGTGAACGGTGTCACGAATACGTCACTATTTGCGTCCCCTTGAAATTCAGTATTTTCTATGATTAAAGCCCTACTTCTGTGATCTATGTGCTTCCTTTCCAGTTACATCTTGTTCATTATCCGGCTCCAAGGACCATACGTTGGATTGAATTAACCTTTTTCATTAATGGGATTGAGATACTTGAGAATCCTATACGTTGCATTAAATTAATCTTTCTCATTAATCGGATTGAGATGCTTAAGAATCCCATGTGTTAAAATTAAATTAATCTTTATCATTAATCGGGTTGAATTAACCTTTTTCTTTAATCGGATTGAAATACTTGAGCATCCCATCGATTGAATTAAATAAATCTTTTTCTTGAATCGGATAGAATTAAGCTTTTTCTTTAATCAGATTGAGATACTTGAGAATCCCATACATTGAATTGAATTAATCTTTTTTTTAATCGGATTGAAATACTTAAGAATCCCATACGTTAGTTTGAACTAGTCTTGTTCTTTAGTCAAATTGAATTGACCGTTTTCTTTAATCGGATTGAAATACTTAAGAATCCCATATGTAAAATTGAATTAATCTTTTTTTAATTGGATTGAATTAACCTTTTTCTATAATCGGATTGAGATACTTAAGAATTCCATAAGTTGGATTGAATTAATCTTATTTTTTAATCGGATTGAATTAACCTTTGACTTACTTAAGAGTCCCATAAGTTGGATTGTACTAGTCCTTCTCTTTAATCGGATTGAGATTGGTTGGTTTGAACTAGTCTTCTTCTTTAGTCGGATTGAATTAAACGTTTCCTTTAATCGGATTGAGATACTTAAGAATCCCATGTGTAAAATTGAATTAATCTTTTATTTTTAATCGGATTGAATTAACCTTTTTCTTTAGTCGGTTTGAAATACTTGGGAATGCCATAGATTGGACTGAAATAACCTTTTTCTTTAATCGGATTGAAATAATCTTTTTCTTGAACCGATTGGATAAAACATTTTTATTTTAATCGGATTGAGATTCTTGAGAATCCCATGTATAAATTGCATTAATCTTATTCTTTAATGGAATTGAATTAACCTTTTTCTTTAATCGGATTGAGATACTTGAAAATGTCCAATGTTGGAGTGCATTATTCTTATTCTTTAATCGGATTGAATTAACCTTTTTTTTAAATTGGATTGAAATACTTAAGAATCCCGTACGTTGGTTTGAATTAGTCTTCTTCTTTAGTCGTATTGAATTAACCGTTTTCTTTAATTGGATTGAGATACTTAAGAATCCCATATACAGAATTGAATTAATCATTTTTTTAATCGGATTGAATTAATCTTTTTCTTTATCGGATTGAAATACTTAAGAATCCCATGTGTAAACTGCATTAATCTTATTCTTTAATCGGATTGAATTAACCTTTTTCTTTAATCGGATTGAGATGTTTGAGAATGTCAAATGTTGGATTGAATTAACCTTTTTTTTTTAATCGGATTGAATTAACCTTTTTTTTAATCGGATTGAGATAATTGAAAATTTCATATGTAAATTGCATTAATATTATTCTTTAATCGGATTGAATTAATTTTTGACTTTAATCGGATTGAAATACTTAAGAATCCTATATGTAAAATTAAATGAATTTTTTTAATCGGATTGCATTAACTTTTTTTTTATAATTGGATTGAGATACTTGAGAATGCCATAGATTGGATTGAATTAACCTTTTTTTAATCGGATTGAAATACTTAAGAATCCCGTACGTTGGTTTGAACTAGTCTTCTTCTTTAGTCGTATTGAATTAACCTTTTTCTTTAAACGGATTGAGACACTTAAGAATCCCATATGTAAAATTGAATTAATCTTTTTTTTAATCGGATTGAATTAGCCTTTTTCTATTATTGGATTGAGATACTTGAGAATGCCATAAATTGGATTGAATTAATCTTTTTCTTAAATTGGATTGAAATAATCTTTTTGTTGAATAGATTGGATTAACCTTTTTCTTTAATTGCATTGAAATACTTGAGAATCGCGTAAGTTGGTTTGAACTAGTCTTCTTCTTTAGTCGTATTCAACTAACCGTTTTCTTTAATCGGATTGAGACATTTAAGAATCCCATATGTAAAATTGAATGAATCTTTTTTTTAATCGGATTGAATTAACATTTTTCTATAATCGGACTGAGATACTTGAGAATGCCATAGATTGGATTGAATTAATCTTTTTCTTAAATTAGATTGAAATAATCTTTTTCTTTAATCGATTGGATTACCCTTTTAATTTAATCGGATTGAAATACTTAGGAATTTCATATGTAAAATTAAATGAATTTTTTTAATCGGATTGAATTAACCTTTTTCTATAATCGGATGGAGATACTTGAGAATGCCATAGATTGGATTGAATTAATCTTTTTCTTAAATTAGATTGAAATAATCTTTTTCTTGAATAGATTGGATTAACCTTTTTTTTTAAATCGCATTGAAATACTTAAGAATCCCGTACGTTGGTTTGAACTAGTGTTCTTCTTTAGTCGTATTGAATTAACCGTTTTCTTTAATCGGGCTGAGGTACTGAGAATGTCATATGTAAAATTGGATTAATATTTTTGTTTAATCGGATGTAGATACTTAAGAACATGTAGATGTCAAAATAGCAAGCTTTGGGGGTTAGTTGCTTTGAGAGAGAAAGAGCAATAGAATCCACAAATTTGTCGAAGTGAAATATCTGACCTTTATTTAATCTGTGCGCTGACCTTGAACGCACTGAACGCTTACACACTATAGCCAACCTACCACCTGAAAAACTTTAGCGCGAAATTCAAGAGGTGTTATCTCTCGTACATAACCCCTGTATTACCATACCATTTTATTTAAATTAAGCAGATGATATTAAATTATCAAATCTTCGATAGTTGATAGATTAGGCGGACCCTCGTCGTTACTAACTACAGCAGTGTAGCATTACGACTTATGAAAGTCTACATCAGTTATATCTCCAGTTTTATTTATCTATTACTTTTTGTAAAACGAAGTCTCTACTGCTCAGTAATTTCAGGTACACGAAAAGATCTGGTCACACAAAAAAAATAAATAAAACGAGTAAAATTCATATTGTTTATATTTAGAACTAGTTAAACCTTAACTTGAACGACTTGTAACTTGTAACCGAAATTTTCGGGTTTGCTTCACCTGAGCTTAAAATTCCTGGGCGAATTACTCTCTTTAGGCACAAAAGAGATTTCATTTGTTTGATGTCATTCTGTGATATTGTTGGCATAATGAACTGTGGCAAAAAAAGAATTGAAACTCTATGAAAAAGAAATATCAAGTTGACAGTGTCACTGCATCACATATGATGTAGGTTATGTATGTAAATTGTTAATTATATCCAAAACGTGTTGCAGAAGAAATTGCATTTTAAGAAAATTATGTGACATATTAAAATATTTTACCGTAACTTAATTTATTGGTTGGACCTTCTTGGTTTATTATTTTTGTGGTTTGCTTTTCTTGGTTAACCTTTTAGTAATCTTTTCTAGTTTATTGGTTTTGGTTAGGTTTTTAGTGCAATTTTGATTATACCATCTTCTGTTTATTTGGATGTTTGTTTCGGTTTCTTATCGTTTATATAACCCTTGTAGTTTTGTATCTTTAAATTTTGGAATATTCATTGCAACTTTTGAGAGCAACTACATCTCAATTTTGATCTGATTTCTAATTTGTTGATTCTTGTCTTTTGGTTTATCTTAGTTTTAAATTTTTTTTAGTTTTCTTGGGAATGGTCTTGGTTTAAATTATTATTTATTATACATGTTTCAGATATATGTAGTCATTCAGGACTGTGTTTTCATTATCAGGACTGTTACCGTTTCTGCTATTGCGAACTGCTGTGCCTGATTCGATCGCTGCACTATTTTTTAAATTCCTTTTCTGCTCTTAGCTGAACCATCCACGATAATTTCCGTTTGGATTCATAATTTGTCGAAAGTTCTCAGTGAGGCAATCGTTTCGGTAACGTTTTGTCTGAACTGCTTGCCAGTCGTAAGAAGTACTTATTCAATTTTCTTTTTGGATTTAGTCTATTTTTTTTGCTTGCTATTTTAAATGAGCATTTTCTACCTCGGTTAATTGGTTTGCTTGTGGTTTTACATGAGCATCTATGGTTTGGATTTATTTGATAGCTCGTTATGTTGAAGAGCACTCTCGGTTTTAGGTTGAATGGTTTGCTCGCCATGTCAAAGAAGCATTACTTTTGCTACTGCACTTGGTGTGTCTTTTTAATCGAAATTTTTTTGCTTTTCGGTAGGCTGAGGGTCTTTGCTGACTCTTTCCTGAATTTGTGGGTTTAGTCACCAAAGGTGTTGAAGTTTGAGAAACTCCTCATTTCTGTTATATTTCAGTTGGGTTGTTGGGTGAGTATCTCCGTCATCGATGGGATGTGAGAACCCATAGTACCGCTTTAACCTTGTCGGTAAGCATTTTGATCTTTAATCAATTTGTGAGGGCCATTTTGTATCTCTTTTGATATCTTTTTGAGACATTTCTTTAAATCCTTTCTTTTTTATTTTTTTGTTGTTATATTTGTATGAGTTAGGCTCTTGAAACATGCATTATGGATTCTGGGTGCCTAGTAATACGCCTGGCGTTTGTGGGAATATCTCAATGTACTAATCCCGTGAAATACAAAGTGTGTGTCCTCTTCTTGTGGTGGCTTTGGTCCATGTGTGCCTAGTCTTGCCTCCAAGGTTGTAGGCTTTCTGTCCTAGGTTTTCTAGTACGCTTTGGGTGGGTTGGTAGGTGAAATCTTTACTTATAGGGCATGCCTAGAGTGTTTGCCGTTTTATTTACCTATTGCGTCTTTTTCGAAATTTGTTTTTGATGACATAAAGTTTATCGTTTAGTTCAATTTTCTTCTTTTGTACACGAAATCTCGATAAACTTTATTTTTGTTAGTGAGATTAGTTAGGAGTAACTTTTATGTTTGATTTTGTGTAATACGCTTTGTCGTTTGTTTTTTATGGCGTCATCATTCAATACTCATTTGGTTCGGGAATTGCGACTGTTCGACTGATTGTGGGACAAATGAAATACAATGATCTCGTGATTTGTAAACTACCTCGTTTTGATTGGCTTTTAGCGATTTCCCGTGATTCACATTCTTTTCCAGTTTTTAGCTTTTTGTTTTTAGTTTAACCCTTTTCATACGTGAAAGTATAGGAACTCCGTTTATCTTTGTCTTACATGTTAATTTCTGTATGTACCCATCTTTGTTTCACTTTAAGGATTTTAAATTCTTGAAGATTTTTAACGTTTATTCAAGTACACGGTATCATATCTATTTATCAATAAATTTTTTATTTAGTTTCTAATAAAAGTTGATAGGAAACATACAGTACCTACTTATATGAGAAACCCTTATAAATATTTTAATTAAATTTAATATGTGGTGTGTAATAATTTCTGCTACAGAGGCACTGCCTATTTGAATTTCTCCCTCCACATGTATAAGAAACATTACAACGAAACTCTCGATGAAATAATCATAATTATAAGTAGTAAGATTCGTTGTTGCGATTGGTGTTTATTATGTTCTCTAGTGAGTCTACATAACCAAAATTAGAACAAAAACACGAAAAATAAAGGATTATTTAAAATGGCTGCTTTATGAAGATTTTTAACCAAAAACCGTTAAACTTAGTATCGTATTTTAATAAATATTTTATTTTAGCACAAGCAGCATTTATTTTACCTTAGTATCTGCGAGAAAAGAAGTTTATAAGATGGAATTCAAACCACAAGAAATAGCCAAACTTGTATTAGGTAAGATTGTTAAAACAGAGCGTTTGGCGGGAAGTAGTATAGCTTAAAGTAACTCGCTTTAGAATTGATTTAATTTATTTTCTAGGTTATCTTAAAGAACAAAAATGCCACAATGCTTTTGTAGAATTCTTAAATACTTCAACACATCTAAGAGAATACGCTTCAAATTACCGCAAAGGCAGATATATTGTCACCCGTATTGGAGGTCTTAGTTTGATTGATTATCTTTTTGAGTATGCTGTAATTTATACTATAGGTATGTTGTTATTATAGAGGGTTAGAGAAGTAAAACTAATAATCTTTGTCAACAGTGCAAGAACGTATAGAAGCATCGGAATATTTTAATGAAAAAGGACTAAGAACTTCATTAGTACAACAATTATTATATTTATTAGGTAATAGGTCAAACATACATTCTAGGACAAGTACACCAGTATTAAATAACCATATGTAAGTTTTTGTTTTTATTAATTTTGTTTTTAAAAGTAATTTTTAAGCGTTACTAGATTAATTGATGCTTCTCAAGAAGATGGCGCCAATACTTTAAGATCAATTGATGATGATGCCTTAGAATTTAGTACAGATATTAATACTACACCGACAAAGAGTTTTCCTGAATGTACAAGTAAAGAAACCAGTTCTTTGAATGCATCTAAAAACAAAAGTAATACACAAAAAGCAAATAAATCGACAAGTACATCCGATGATGACAGAGAAAAATCACAAGTATGTAAAGAAATATGTTGTTAATTTACAGGGAGGTCTACTTAAAATGAATCCTTGATAATATTTTTCTAGCTAGAATAAAAATAAAACAGAACAGTTATGGTGCTATTGATATTTTTATTTACTTTCATTACCTGATGTCAGTGTAAAAAACAAAGACTCGTTTTGTAATAAACTCGACTATGCTAGTGCTGTAATGAATCATTAATTTATTATACAGGGTGTTTCATTAATAATTGGAAATATTTTAACTGTAGAATCCTGAGCTCAAAATATTAAGATTTAACCCAAATCACTTAGATAAAATGTGGCTCCTTACTGAGTTACAGGGTGTTTTATAACAAAATGGGTCTTTTCAGAACCACAATTTGTTTTTAAATGTTGAATGCATTTATTCGTTTCAAGAAATAACATTATGTTTTTCTGTTAATAGGGATTAAAGTTTCATTTGCGTAATAAATGCAATCCTATGACCCAAAAACACTGACATAATTAATACACATTAAAATCAAAATAACTGTGCCACTTCATTTTCAACTTTAAATATCTCGAAAAATAATGACTATATCGCTATGAATGAAGAGTATGTTATTTACATAGAAAGTATTGTAGAATCGAAAAATTGTGCTAAAATGGCAATTCCGCCAGTGGCGTAGAATTTGGGAAGGGTTAATCATTCACTTGCCCCTATTGTACGCCTCTGGTAGTAGCCAGAAACGATTATTTAACATAATTTAGTAGGGTTTACAGTACCTACACTTCCTGCCAAGTATGACAAGGATACGTAAAATAGTTTTAAAGTACTAGGTACAAATTGTGTTTAAATTTGTAAATAAAACACTCTGTAATTTAGTAAGGAGCCACATTTTATCTAAGTGATTTGGGTTAAATCTTAATATTTTGAGCTCAGGATTCTACAGTTAAAATATTTCCAATTATTAATGAAACACCCTGTATAAATATAAAAAGGTCATTTGCATTCAATCAAATTTGTAAACAGTCTCAATCTGATTTTGTAACTGATTCTTGAATTGCCAAAGACAAGATTTTAAAACTCAAAATATGTACACTGACAGTGTCAACAGAACTTGATTTTTTAGGTTATGTTGCATGCATGGATGTTTGAAAAAAACCATCTCAAGTATGCCATGATAATCTTAATAATGTATATCTTAGAGCGCATATTTACGATTTAAATGTAATATTATAATCTTGATGTTAACTGCTTTGACAAGGTTGTCATTATGAAAAAGATTGACATTTAATTCTTTAAATCTATGGACAGTCTAGATGTTATCAGAAAACCAAATGACATTGACAGTTTTTTTTATCACTTTATTATTTTTTTTATATAAACTAACATTCTTTCACTTTTTTTTTCACAGTTTAAAATTAAAAAACTGAAGGAAACTAAAATGTTTTCATATAATAGTATATTATTCAACGAGCACATAATGTAGGCGAACTCCCCTGAGGGAGGCGATGTCCAAATTCTTGAATATGTAGAAGTCACTGAAAGTAAACAATCTTCACACTGATATTTAAATTAGAATATCTTGAAAACCTTTAATATTTTGAAATTTTTTCATAGGACAAAAAGTACTTTATATTGAATGATCTTTCAAACACTTTATATTTGAATGTTCATAGGATCAAAAAACATCTTTGTGTTAGAGTGTCATCTACATTTTAGGATTTGAAGTAACTACATTGGCATTAAGGGTTGTATTTAGTAGCGTGAGAAAAATATTTCCATTTTTGCGGCAACGCCTAAGAATAGATAACCAGTTAAGCAGCAAACCCCGAAGGATACGAGAAGAGCAGGTAGAACTGAAATATAATTGAATAAAAGCAGTTGTAAATTAGGAGATTTGTGAGGACTTGAAACTCTTTCGGTTTTATTCTAATATTGTGCTGGTTTCCCTTTTGCACTAGTCCTTGATTTGAAAGTTCCAGTTATAATATTTTTAAAGTTTCTTGGAAAAAAAACTTTTAAAATAAGCTGGTTCTCTTTGAGATTCCCAGAAAAGCAATGGTAGTATAGTGATAGGCATAATCGAATGACGATTATAGGATCATTCAATTATGTGTTTATCTGAAGATATTTAAAGATTATTCGGACAATTTATATTATTAATAATAGTTTGTTGCTGCTTAAGTAAAATTATCCGAATTAAAAATTATTCAATTTCAACTTAGCATCATTCGGATAACGCATATCAGGTGTTAACCCTAGCGGATATACTAATGAGTAACTGTAAAATTGATTTTAAATGAACTTTTTCAAATAACTGTATGTGTTTAAAATTTGATTAGTAAAGATATCATAAACCACAATCCACAACGTTAAATTCAGTTTTACGCGTTTTGCTAATATTTCGTTGTTTCTTTAACAAAGTAAAAAATTATACTAAATACTAAGCGTTCCTTGTTATTCTTAGAAGTTCACTGCAAATGCCAATAAATATAGTGTATATAAGAACATACATCAAAAGCATAAAGATCAAGAATACTTCGAAATTGAAGTATTGTATTGATCTAAAAGACAATATTCTGTACATATTCAGTAACAACTTAAAAAGTGCAATTTTCCTAGATGCTCCAAATGTAACATATCTCCAG
>VTPC01089916.1:289429-325798 GCA_011009095.1 Ignelater luminosus | reverse complement strand
GGGTCGTTTGGGCCTCTTGAGTCATTCAGGGTCTCAGGCTGTTTTTACTTTCCAGCTCTGTTGGGTCGTTTGGGCCTCTTGAGTCATTCAGTGTTTTCTGACCCGTCCAGCTTCCTGGCCCTGCTGGGTCATTTAGGTTTCTTGAGTCATTTAGGCCTCTCGAGTAATTCAGGGGTCTCAGACTGTTTGGACCTTCAGGGACTGTCAGGGCCTTTCGGGCCTCTCAAACTTCAAAAAAGTTACCAGGTTTTTTTTTCAAAACACCCGAGACCAGATCATTTCAAAATTAACTGTACTTCTAATATAAATAAAATTTGTGAAGAAGATTGTCCAAAAGACATCTTTTTGGGGTACCCCATGGCTAAAATCACACTGATATCGAAATTTAAGGTTAGCTAACGAACATACGACTATCTTTCAAAAATGACATTGACAAGTGTCCACACTCTACTCATTAGAAAAATGACATAATAATAAAACAATATCAAGGCACTCGAGCCATAATTATGTGATGCTGGCTTTAGAATCTAAGGTTATGTAATTCTGAAATCTAGACTGCTATTGTTATTAAAAATTTTAAAATGAAAGGGATCAGAATATGCAAAATGAAAGTTGTCATATTTATAAATCATAAATCATTATTATGCATATGGTTTATAAACCATTGACAAAATTGTACTCTCTGTGGAAAATTGATGAGCAACAGCTCATGTAAAGCAGTTAATTTATAAGTATACATGTTTAAATTCTTTTTTAAAATTAATTGGCACATGCCATAAGCCATATTGGCGTGCTAGGAAATTCTTCGAATCGAAGTCTGAGGATTTAATTTTTTTTTTTTTCATTTAAATAATTTAACAGAATATTTTAGCACATCATAGAAACTGTGATACTGGAAAGGCAAGTCTGCATATTTCTTCCAAAAATTAGTCGTGCACTCAAGGTAGAATATTTCCAGTCGCCGTTTATTTATGTTCCAGTGCAAAAGTAACATTCTAAAAAATATGCTTTTTGTTGAGTTGCAAATGACATTTTTAAAAAAATTGTAATTTAATTAATTGTAATAAATCATCTAATTATTATTAAACTCTGCCGATAATCAAATTTGAAGTCGATTTTCAAATTTAAAATTTGAATTTTTTATTTACAATCTGTCACTTGTTTGGTTGTATCTAAAGTACCGTCCTAACGTGATGTACAGCCACAGCTTTCCCTAATTGGAAATTTAAATGATCGCTTGTTATGATAAACTAAATGCTTATTGAATTTGATTTTTATTACTCACAAAGTTTTAAAAATAATTCTTATTATACAGCATAACATAGTAAGTTAAGGTACAAAAAGGCAAATCGTGAGAATTACTGTCTGACAAATGTTATTGCAGAAGTACGTTCAAAAATACGCAATGATCACCCAGGAATGGTGACATAACGACATTGTTTAAGCTGCAATAGAGTGCTGTTCATTTCTAAACGTCTGGAACAACTTACTATACCATATGACTACATGACCTATTAGTCATTCATTTTCATGACAGTTTCATAACCAAAAAATCGTTTGCTAGTTTTTGATGCATTATGTTGCCACTTCTGTTTCATACTGAATATTAATGTTCATTGTTCGTGCAACAACAGAATTTAGCATAAATATTAAACAGATACTTTTACTTGAACAATTTGTTGGTACATGAGTTTCTACTTGTTTTGGTGTAGCACCATGGGTATATTAGGTCATTCTTACACTTTGAGGAGCAGCAATTTTGGTGCACCAATGGAAACTGACCACTGACATTTCCAAACTTGCCTGGGCAACTTAGGGTGTAGTCGATAATAATTTATTAATGTATTCCAGGTGTAAACACTGGGTATGTTTAACTGAGCTAACAGAATTAGTGGAACACTGTTTATAAGCACGGTCTATTTCTATTACAACTCAGCTAAACCCGACAATTCCAGACATGTTTTGTGATTTCTGTGTAACCTGCTAATCTGTCTCCATCTTGATGTTTTATTGCACAATATTTAACAAGATGCCGACAGTGACAATTGATGAATATATTTCTATTCATGCTGTATATTTTTTTTTTGAAAGGCAATTCACTCAGATTCAATAATTTTTTGACCCCTCTGTTTTACTATGCTAATGAAAACCTAATTATTTCCTTCCAAGTTATTTTCTTTAAAATCTATTACATGTTTGTTATTTATTTATTCAACAGGTTAAGCGGATTGGAAGAACGAAATTTCTTCTCAACTCCCAAAAAAAGTAGTCAGAATACAGTACGTTCTCCTGAATCAATAAAAAAACGGTTGCGTAGTAGTACCAAGAAACCTTCCCCTAATCCTGATAATAATGAAACCTCCATAGAAGAACAAAACAATGAAGCAATTCAGTCAATAGTTGCTGCATCATTATCAAATGAAAAGCAATCTCAAGAACGAGCTTTAACTCCAAATAGCAGTGTTCCAAGCATAGCTATTAATGAAACAGCTACTGCTGAACCATTGTGTGCTACTAATACATTTAATCCTCTTTACAACGAAGACATACTTTCTACTGCTCAAAATCCAATGTATCTAAGTACTACAAGTACTGCAGGGAGTGTTTTAATGTTACAACCAAGTGCAATGGCGTATTCAAATATTGTTCAAACGAAGAATTTACAAGTTGAACCACTGAAACCCTATTATGTAATTGGAAGTCAGCCGTTTATTAATATGAATATCCCACAAACACCACTTAAAGTAAATACCGTTTTAACAGAACAAGATATTATGTCCATGCCTACAATAATTGTTTGTGACAGTAATCAACAGTCCACAAGCACCCAAACTGTTATAATGCCATCACCTGGTAAGTTTAATTATTATCAATGCCAAATAATTAATTAATTGTGGTATTTATTCAGCAGTTACAACTACTACTCAAAGTCGGTTGCGTAATATTGCTCCTAGACAAACTGGCGAAAAAGTGCAGTCTTTAGGTGAATATATAACATTATATCAGTGTAATGAACCGTATTCACCTGTTCTTTCACAACCACAAGTTGAATCTTCACCACCAAGTGTAAAATTGAAACCACCTAACAAATCAGCAAATTTTAAAAAGAATGCCGAAAACAAACTGGCACAGGTACCCGTTTTAGAGACAATCCAAGTACAAACGGAAAATTCTAATTCATCAAATAATTCCCATACTGTCATGAAAGACGAAAATGTGCTCCAAACAGAACTTGCTCCTGCTGAAAAACCATCTGAAGAGAACAAAAGCAAATCAATAGAATCTATACCTCAAGCAGTTACACCAAAAGTAAAAACACTGGATGTAAAAGAAAGACAAAGTCGTTCAACTCCAAGAAGCGGGTCGCATGTGCGTCAGCTCGATTTTTCAACACCTGACAAATGGGCACCTTTATTACGAAATGCAAATACCTCACCTAAAATAGACAAACATTTAGATATTAAGGAAAATATAACAAAACCTTCAAAGAGTGGCGTGACAAAGACTGTACGAACAAGCTTGTTCAAATCACCTGATGCAGAAGTACAAATGACTGCAGCAAGTACATCTACTAATAATTCTGAAAAAAGTAAGACAGATTTTGTTATTTTGCTAAATTCAGTAAATTGTTTTTTATTGTTCAAGGTGCAACGGATTGTAATGAGAACAATATGTCACAGAATTCAAAAAGTGTCAAGAATTATAGCACTGGCTTAAGTTGGGATGCTGATTTAAGAGCTTTAGCTGCACCTTCTGTGGTAAGAACTGAAATCAATGTTTCTCACAAACGTAAACGTTCTGAAGATCTATGTGGTACCAGTAAGAAGCCTAAAGAAAATCTTAACAAGACAGAGGAAGATGCAGCAAAAATTGAGATGGCTTTAAATGAACTAATTTGTACTGAAACAATCGATCTTGTGGATCCTGTAAATCCTCTGAATCCCGTGAATCCAGTGAAAGAGAATAAAGAAAAGAATACGAAAAGTGTTACTAAACGCAGGGATAGAGTTAAATCAAAGAAATCTGGTTCAGTTAATAAAGCAGCTAGTAAAAATGAAAAGGAAGTGCTATTAAAATTAAATGATAATAATACAAATACTGCTGCTAATAATAGTAATGTAGTGGAAAAACAAAAAGATGAAGAAGCAGTAGCGGTCAGTGTAGATGGTCAACAAAATGTGTCAAATAGAGCAAAGACACCTGAAAAACAATATTCCGTAATAAATCGTCATGTAAAGCCGAGAATTAAAAAGAAATGCAATACGGAGAATTGCTCCAAAAAATTGCCAACCACTGAAGAAATAGTATTAACCAATATAACTAAAATTAAATCCTGTGAGATTTTAGATGACGGTAAGAATAAATTGATTTTATCACCGTCAAAATTAAATGCAAATAAAAGATCACTGGTTGAAACAGAAAATAAAAGTTCTATTGAAGTGAATGTGATTGCCAAAAATACCGATAATGGTAAGTATAGTATTGTACATAGAAAAGAATGTAATTTTGGTAGACTATGTTAAAGTTGTTGACTAAATAATCAAAACAGAAACAAAATTAGGTGTGAAGAAACAATATACAGCAAAATAAAACAAAGTACTATTCTACAAAGTAATGTTAGAGAGAACCATCTTTGCATGTATTTTAAAATTGAAAAAATAAAATTCAGTTTCTTGTTTATTTGGCATATGTATTTTGCTCACAGAAATGATGACTGCAAATATTATGCATTCACAGTTTTTTTGCATGAGGGTTGGCCATGAATTTTTTTGTTGGGTTCTACATAAGGTTTGTTTTCTGTCTGGGAGTTGGAACGTTGCGACTGAAGCGAATGATCACGTGATACAGAGAGTAAACAGAGTTTCCCAGATTAAAAGAACGAAACGATGTATCATCTTGAGTCGTAGAATGTAAACAAATAAAATTATAAACATAACCTCAACAATAATCTTAATTAATTTCAGACTGTTGTGTTACAAAACTAAATAGATATATTTGTTTAATTAACACAGTTGTAACAATTGAAAATTGAGATTATAACACATATTATATTTTCTGTTTCTTCTGGGTAGGGTTGCCAAATGAAAGTAAATTTGTCTGCATATTAATTTATACATGTTTTTCTCACATTTGTCTACAATCTTATTTGGGTGAATCAGATTTTCAAGATTATTGTAAAGAAATTAAGCAACGCTGTAAAAACGTGAGAGAGAGATTGCGTTGGATGTTTCTAAATTTGAAAACTTTGCTTGTGCTTCCATAAACTCCTAACGCACAACCTTTTCAGTCAGTACATTAAGAGTTTGAACCTTTCACTGTACTGTAAAAATGAACCCTACAATAGTGGACTCTTCTTAGAACTTTCTAAATCCCTTTTTTGAGGAGGATCAGCTCCCATTGCCTGTATTCTTAATCTACTTTCTCACATATCTTTCTCCATTTCTTTCTATCTTTTACTTTCCTTTCTATCTTTTACTTTCTCTTCTATGTTGCCGATGCCTGCCTTCTTCAAATCTTCCATTCTCGCTGGTATCCAGTTCGTTATTATATTTATTATTTTATCTTCCCCTGCTCTTTTAATATGTCCCAGCCATTTTGCTCATTGTTGTTTTATTTTTTTTTATATATCTTCTCCCCATTCTTACTTAATTTCTTTATTTGTTTGTAATCTATATTCACCTTCTGCTACTTGTATCTATTCTAATATTGCTCTTAATATTTTTCTTTCAGCTATCTTCAGGTTTTCTTTTTGCTTTTTTGTCATTGTTCTGATGGGTACAAAATTGTTGGTCTTATTGTTGTTTTATAAATTTTAAATTTGGTGCTCTTTGAGATGTTCTTGCTTCTTCATAAACTTTGCTTCATTTGCAATGCTCTGTTGGCTGCTGTTATCTTCTCTTTTATTTCGTTTTCTCTGCTTCCATCATTCATTATTGTAACTTCTAAATACTTAAGTTTATCAACCTTCTCAAATGTGTAGTCCCCTATTCTTATTCTTTTGTTGCTTAATTCTTTACCGATTCTCATTAGTTTTGTCTTTTCTGTATTTAATTTTAAGCCTATATTTTTTTGCCTTCATTCATTATCTCTGTTAGCAAATCATTCACTGTTTTTCTTCTTTTGGATACTATTACTAAGTTGTCAGCATATGCCAATATCTGCCCTCCCCTTGTTCTTATTGTTCTCTTATTGACTTTTCTTGTAACATACTCGAATGTTAGGTTGAATATTGTGGCCGAGATTGCATCACTTTGCCTTACTTCTTTATTTATTATAAATTCCTCTGTTTCACCATCACTTGATTACACTGGCTTTGACTCTCTCATTGTCATTGCTATAAGTCTCCGTTTTTGCTTCTGTTTATGGAGTCAAAAGCTTGTTTGAAATCAATGAAGAGTAGCTCTATATCTATATTATATTGATATGCTTTTTCTTGTATTACAATATACCGGGTGATCATTTTAAAACTTCTCACCTTGAATAACTCTTTATTTAGTAGAATTATCAAAAATTGCTGAAACGCGTCGATTTTGTTTTGGAGGGGGACATTTAATAACCTATTCTAATCAGTTGGGAAACTTTCACTTTCATGAGTGATATATTATTTTAAAGGGTATAAAACTCTCAATTTTTTACATCAAAGAAAATTAAAATCAGCCCAACTGTTCCTGAACTAGAGACAGAAATGTATTTAATTCAATCAACACATTTCTGTCTCTACTTAGTTCATTAATGGTTGGGCCGATTTTGATTTTCTTTGATGTAAAAGATTGAGAATCTTATACCCTTTAAAATGATATGTCACACATGGGGTAGTGCCATTTAAAATCTTGGGGGGAGGGTGAAGCTTTCCCAACTGACTAGAGTAGGTTATTAAATGTCCCCCTCCAAAACAAAATCGACGCGTTTCAGCGATTTTTGATAATTTTACTAATTAAAGAGTTATTCAAGGTGGGAAGTTTTAAAATGATCACCCTGTATGTATTGCGTCTGTTGTAGACTTCCCTTTAGTGAATCCAAACTGACATTGACCAATTTTTTTTCGGTTATTACTCGAAGCCTTTTTTTGTATAAGTGTTGTTAAAATTTTGTGTGTGGTTGTTAGTAAGGTTATTCCTCTATAATTTATACATTCTTGCTGGTTGCCTTTCTTATGTCTTGTTATTATTTGTCCTACCTTCCATTTGCTTGGTACATGTTCATCATTCCATACTTTCAATATCAGTGCATATATTTGTCTTCTCATTTTTCCATCTCCATATTTCAGCAACTCCATATTTATCCTGTCTTTACCAGGTGTTTTTGCATTTCAGCTTTTACCTATGATCTCATTTACTTCCTCTAGGGTTGGTTCATTGATTTCTATCTCATCTCTTTCTTCTTGCATGATTGTCTCTTCAAATATTTGTTCTTCGTTTAGTAGTTTTATAACATGATTCCCCCACACCTCCTTGATTTGTTGTTCACTTTCCACTACTTTTCCTTCCTTATTCTTTATTCCTCTCATTTTAGGTTTGTACTTTCTCTTTTGTTTTTTGATTTTTTTGTTAAAATTTCCTGGAATTATTTTTTCTGTTTTCAATCTTGATTTTTTCAATTTCTTTTTCTATCCATTCTCTTCTACACATTCTTTCAATTTTCTTACAATCTCTTCTTATCCTCTCATATTTTTCTCTGTGTTCTTGTTTGTTCGTTCTTATCCATCTTAATCTTGCTTCCACTTTTTTTTAAATTAACTTTTGCATCTGTCAGCGTATCATTCTTTTTTATGTTTTTTTTTCCTTCTTTACCCGATACCTTTTCTGCTGCTTTGTTTACTGCTTCTTTTAATTTACCCCATCTTGTATCTATGTCTTCTTCGTTTATTTGTTCTTCGACTAGTTTATGTATCTCGCTCTTATATTCCTTTTTTACCTTATCTTCACCGAGCTTTCATATATTACACCTTTTTAATGTCTGTTTTGTTTTTACATTTTTTTTAGCTTGAACCTTACTTCAACTATTACCATAAAATAGTCAGTATCTACACACGCTCCACAATAGGACCTGACATCTATTATTGATGATTGTCTTCTCTTTGTTATTAGCACATGATCTATTTGTGTTTGGTTTTTTTGATCGGGTGTGATCCATGTTGCTTTATGTTCTTTTGGGTGCATAAATTTCCTACTACTTATTGTCAAATTATTTCTTATTACTAGCTCACATAACTTTTGACCATTTTCTTTGTTTTATTATGGATTGTGTATTTTCTTGCCACTTGTTTTATGTATCTCTCTTTTCCTATTTATCCGTTGAAATCATCAACTAGTATTATTGCATCTTCTTTTAGAGTTCTTCTCATTTCTTCGTCTGTCTTCTCATAGAACTCTTCTTTTACTTCTGTTTCTGCGTTCTCAGTGGAAGCATACATATTTAGTATTGATAAGTTGTATGATTTGGCTTGTAATTTACCACACCTTTTTGTCCACTTTTCTCTTCTCCTGAATATATCATTGTCAACTTCTCTTTTTTTATTTCGCCTTTCCCTTGCCATTGAATTTCTTGTAAGGTTGCTATGTTAATTTGGTACCTTTTTAGTTCTGAACTTATTTCCATCTACTTTCCCGCCTCCAACATCATACGTACATTCTATGTGTTGATTTTGATTGTTTTTTTTTATTTCTAGTTTTAATTTTGTTTCTTGGTTTTTGAATTTTTGTGTTTTTTTTTTACTTATCATTAATCATATCCATTTCAAATCCATATAACGCACTAGTGTCATCATCTTTCATCTTCTCTAGTTTTTGCTAGTTTTTTGGATTTGTTGTTTTCATTATCTTTATTGCTTTCTCTGCTTATCAGCCTCAGGTGATCTCTCACTTACTGTTTGCCTTAATTTAGCCCTTTCTTCTTCGTTTCTCTGTTCTTCTATCTATTTGTGCCTTTTTTTCCTTCTTGTCTTGCATGTTTTAAATAGGAGATCAGCTTTTTTCTTTTATTTTGTGTTTTTTTTTGTGTAGTTTTTTTCGATCCAAAGTGCACTAGTCCATTTTAAGACTTCCATTTTTGTTTTATTTTTTATTAATTATATTATTACTGGTCTGTTTCTCATATCACTAAATTTTTCAATTTTTCTTATTTTCTCAACCTCTTCTTCCATTTCTAATTTCCATCAGTTTTGCCACTTTTTCTTTAGTTTCTGGGTCTTTTCCCTCTGTGTCTTCTATTCCTTTTATGATTACATTTTTTTCTTTTAATTTCCTTTTCTAGTGATTCAATTTTTTTATTTTACTCATTTTTTTGTCTTTAAACGTTCATTATCTTAATTTGTTCATCTCTTTTGCACTATTTTCCAATTTTTTGTCTATTTCCATTAACCTCGTTGCTATTTCCTCAAACATTTTTTCTCCTAATGCTTAACCTTTTCAGTCAGTGCATTAAGAGTTTGAACCTTTCACTCCGTACTGTAAAAAATGAATGCTGCAATAGCACACTCTGTTAACTCGATTCCAAAAAATGAACAACTTTTACAACAAGCGGAGCACTTCGAGTTTAAAGAACAACATAAACAAACATACCTATAATACACTCGGCAACACGAAAAACGCGCCACTTGGGAATGTACGAAAAAACGCCAATTTTCAAGTCGCGATAACTCCGTTCAGATTCATCCAAAATCGATGATATTTTGTGTCCGAAAAAATTTGAAGTTTCCTCTTTAAGGCGATCATAGCGAATGCGGCGTCCATGTTTTGCTTACCCCCATAAAAACCCTATGAAAAAAAAAAGTTCAAAATGACAAAAAATGTCCGTCTTTGACAACTTGTGCCTTGCAGAAAAAAATTCGTGACTATGTACGACATACAGGGTAACAAAATTGATTCATTTTCCTGTAAACGGCGCAAAAGATCAAGTCGGTAGGTTGATTTGGCGCGAAGTTATGAATTTTACAAAAAAAAGTGTATTTTTGGTCATTACTCTGTCAGTTTTCATCTGAAATCGATGATTCTTCGTGATCTGGACCACTAAAAACTTCCTCTATAAGTTGATTTGCTTGAGTCTTACGAATCATTACAATTCACCCCTTTTCACCCCCCAAACATGAAAAAATGTTCTCACGTCGAAAACGTCGATGTTTGATATCGTTTATCGTGAGTAAAAAAATATCGGCGCTACATACAGCATGCAGCGCAATAAAATTCATTCATTTTTCATTAGATTTCACATAAAATTAAGTCAATTCGGCCCACTGGCACGTAGAAATGAATTTTTGGAAAAAAATTAATTTTTACCATAACTCGGGCTATCACGGTCTGAAATGAATGTTTGCGACCTGAAATGATGAAAATGTTTAAAACAAAATGCAATTTGCCTCTACCACCTGTAATTAAAAAATGTCCAAAATTATCGTATAGACGATCTGAGAAATGAGTAAATTTTTTGTAAAATTCATAACTTCGCGCCAAATCAACCTACCGACTTGATCTTTTGCGCCGTTTACAGGAAAATGAATCAATTTTGTTACCCTGTATGTCGCACATAGTCACGAATTTTTTTCTGCAAGGCACAAGTTGTCAAAGACGGACATTTTTTGTCATTTTGAACTTTTTTTTTTCATAGGGTTTTTATGGGGGTAAGCAAAACATGGACGCCGCATTCGCTATGATCGCCTTAAAAAGGAAACTTCAAATTTTTTCGGACACAAAATATCATCGATTTTCGATGAATCTGAACGGAGTTATCGCGATTTGAAAATTGGCGTTTTTTCGTACATTCCCAAGTGGCGCGTTTTTCGTGTTGCCGAGTGTAGGTATTTCAATTGTTATTCTGTTGTACAACTTGGATAACCTCAAAACTAATCACTGTCAGTACATAGAATAAAACCTTGTTGCCAACTCTATTGCCTATTTGAAATATATGAATATTTAAACAGTTAGGATGTCTTTTTGCAAATAGATTATTCTTTATTATTTTATTATTTATTATTAATAAACTTTCAGCTAAAGTTAACCAACTATGAAAAACTCAGTTTTTAACTTACTTAAATGAAGACATAAAAGTTACTGAAGATGTTAATTCCATTCTATATAAAACTGACAGCACTGCCTTTGTAGGTGTTCTGTCATGCAATCTAACCTAAAATCGTTTAAAGAGCCTACCTTACATACATGTAAGACCAGTTTAAACTGAAAAACGAATGTTCACTTGCTAAAATGGGTGAATCATCATGGCCAACCTTCATGCAAAAACACTTTGAACGCATAATACAATCACAAATTTGCTAATAGCAAACTGAAAATATCTGTCATAAATTTTTTCACAAATCTATTTGACTCATATAAATAAATACAAATTCATGCGTTTAAAAGTTTAAAGTTTGAGGTTTTTCTTATCATGATAGAGAAGCTTGGTAATTGTTTAAATTATTAAAAGTTTAAGAGATACATTTTGTATGGTTTTTCTATGTGGATATAACTATAATGAGCATTTGTTTCTTGCCGCCTTAATATATATCTGATGATAGAAGCAGATCTGACCACTTAGGTACACTATTTAAAAATCTTGTATCATTTTTTGGAGCGACTTGATTGAATTTAATAGTATGTTCGGCTGACTGTTCTAGAGTGCTCTGAGAGTACCTTTGTCATTTATCAATGTGTTGCTAAAAAATGACATATACTCTCAGAACACTGTAGAGTAGTCAGCCGAACACAAGGTAAATTTCACAATGTACAGAGTGTTTTAAATTCAAGCTTAAGCATGGAGATCTCGCTTATTATAAGAGATAGAGCATAGGTTTAAATTTGGCACGTTTGCTAACTTTTATACTGATTAATAATTTAAAAGAAATTTGAATCAACTTCTTTTGTTTTTGACTTATGACCAAAATAGAAAAGGCAAAAATGTGGTGATAAAAGGTGAAGGAAGTACCAATTGAGTGAGGTGAGGTTAAATGCCGTTGTAAACATTGAGTGATAACAGAAAGGAAGTGGTTAAAGTACCATCAACAAGTATTTAATGTGTTATACAGGGTGATTACAATTGATTGAGGATAGTTTAAATTTGGCGCCATGTTTAAATTATTTTCATGTTGGTACTACTTGTTTACTTTTTGCGTTCTGTTAAATCTGTATTGTTTACAAGGTACAATAACAAACAATAATTTAAACATGGCGCCAAATTTAAACCATCCTCAATCAATTGCAATCACTTTATTGCATTATTATTAAAGCAAATTCAATTTAAAATGGAAAATGATATAGTCTGTCCACTCAATAATTAAAGTTGATTGACATTATCCTTTTTTTCTACCCATTTTTTAGGATTAAACTTGAATCTATTTTTATCCTAGAATACAACCTAGTTTTGGCCATTTAACATGAAATTTACCAAGCTTAATTTTTCCAAGTTTATTAAACACTGCTATCACACCAATCTACAAAGTTTTGCAGTCTAGGATAGAAATATAGGTCTGGATCTAGTTTTCAATCTATTTTTCATAGCAGTTTTTAGGATGAAAAAAGGATAGCATTTCACATTATAAGGAACCGTCCTAGACGTCTAGGTTCTAATTTATAGCGAAAAAAAGGTTGAAAAAAGGATAATATTAATCAGCCTTTAGTGACATAAAAGTTACTAGAGCCCGTGTAATTTCTAAATAGCACATACGTCATAGGCGATGTGCGTAGTAATAGTAGAGGGGTGACTTCACCAGTGACGGCGTGTTAAGCATTGGCGTATCTAGTGATTGGGTTACCAATAACAAGAATAAAGGAAAAAGATCAAATAGAATTTCATTTGGTTATCTTATTAGGATAAAAGCAAGTAAGAAAAGAGAAATAACAATTAATGCTACAGAAACACACAAATCTTAAACTTAAGAAGGGGTGATTTCTAAAAAGCAGACAATGATATTATTTGAGAAGTATAAATTTTATAATAAATAAAGACAAATATTATTTTATTTATTTGACTAAGTATAACCTCAAAAGAAAATAAAAACTAATGTAACTTAGACCAGTAATTTTAATTCTAGAAAGAGTAAATTTTGGCTTTATAAATACTCTTACTATAACCAACATAACAAATCATGCAAAACATTAACTAATAAATAATATACTATGTAGTCTTTAAAGGTAACTAAAACAAAAGAAATAAAAGATAATTCTAACTTTAAATTGTAATAATAAACCTAAACGCAGTAAATTCTTGTTTTAAACCAAAAAAAGCTATCAAACTCAAAAGATACAAATGTTAATTTACAATCTTAATAAAATATTTATTTTAACTGTTAGTTAGGAAGAGGGCATACCCCGTCAATGTCGTCATTCTCTTCATATGAACTATCTTCAGACTCGTCAAACGCACTCTCATCAGACTCGCCAGTGTTTACTGTGAACGCCAACCTGTCAAATGCATTATCTAAAAGATGCTCTTCTCTATATATTCGTTTTCGGTTTTCTCAACGTGTTCGCATATCTTGGACCATTCTGCAACTCCAATGGCTTCGAATTTTTCTCTTGCAAGATTTGCAACATCATTTAATTTAAAAGTAACATTTCTTGATGCCACCCAATTTTTTACTAGCGCCCAAATCTTTTCAATGGGGTTAAACTCCGGATGGTAAGGAGGTAGTTTTAGTATAACATGTCCATATTGTTCTACTAAGTGATCAATCTTATTTGTAATGTTTTTACTTTTATTTTGTTTAATAATCTCATATAATTCAGGTTTTGTTAGAGATGGATCATGTTTAATATTTTTATCTTGTAGCCACCTAATCATTTCTTCTTTCCGCGTAGAACTTACTGGCATTTGTAATAATTTCACATTGTGGTATGAAGCATTATCTACTACCAGTACGCTACGAGGAGGAAGGTTTGGTAGCACTTGAGTTTCCAACCATTTAGAAAAATTTTCATAATTCATATCATGGTGGTAGTCTCCTGACTTAGATCCTGAAGGAAAAATCAATAACGCGTTGGGAACAAATCCAGATTTTCCACCAGCATGTACTATAATAAGTCGTTTTCCTTTACTATCGGTTTTTGCAGCTCTTTCAGTGTCTTATCAGTCCAGCCTTTTTCTTGTGTATGACTACTATGAATATACGTCTCATCAATGTATACTATATTTCTTCCTTCTTTTTTATATCTAATTAGATTTTTAAGATATTCTATTCTTTTTTTTCGGATGTCATGCGAATCCATGAGTACTTTTTGCTTGTCTTCTGTTTTTTTCCAACGAAAACCAAGTTTTAATAACACTTTGCGCAATGTGTTTTTATTTCCGCTAAACGATAGCTCGCTGTCTTTCATTTTCTGCAGTATGGCATTTAATGTCGGTCGTCGTTTCTCGGTTATATAAAAGTCATGGACAATTGTTCTTATGGCTTCTTCTTCACCTTTTGGAAGAGTGCTTTTTGGGCTAGCCTTTGGCCTGTTCTTACGAGGTGTGAAAAATCCGCTAGATGTTCCAGAAGCTACATTTTCGTTTTCTTTGGAAATTCTTCTGTAAGATCCTTCTGAGATACCTAAACAATTATTTTGTGGAATCAAAAATATCAAGATATTTTAAGTGAGCCATTTACCTGTATATACAGGTAACTTGACAAAAATTCATTTCATGACTTACCTGTTGCTCTAATTAGTCTTTCTTTAAAGTTCGCTAAAGGAATTAAGGGACTGCCTAATCTAGCTTCTTCCTTCATAAACTCTAACACATGTGCAATTATTTCACGCGCTTGTGAATGTATAATTTTACCTTTCTTTCCATACAACATGGTATAGATAAATAAAAACAAGATAAATAGCAATACACCAACAAAAATGTAACAATAAACAATAACAAGGATGTAACAAACAAAACAAACAAAGGAATAAGAGAGTTCTTGAGCTTTCAACACTAAAATAAGGGAAGGAATGTGAAAAAATGCGCATGCTCAGTGTTTCATGGAAGTTTAAACAAATGTTACATGTGTTTTTAAGAATTATTTAGAAGGGCGTCAGAAACTCAAAAACCATATTTTTGTATTGGGTATTCTTCATTTCTGTATAATTTTTCTACAAAAGTCATATATTTTATAGCTTGTTACCTGACTTTTGCTAAATTCATGTCTTCTTTCATTCGACATATTGTAAATCTTTTAACACCCAAAGCATATAAGGTAATTTACCTAAAAGACCTTTTCAAAATTATTTTAGAAACTTTTAACATTTGCAATTTTTATAAGGGGTCAGTTTATTTTCGTATTTCGGTATACATAGTAATAAATCCGAATTAAAGAAATGCTTTTGAAATTAATTTTAAAAAATATTGAATTGTCTATTTTACTTTTACGGTTAAAAAGTTTGTTTTTTTAATAGAGTAGTAATTTAAATTTGTATTTCTAAAGGGTAAATGTACTGTTTAACATATTGAAAAATGTTTTTATTGTGGAAAGACTGAAAGCCAATTTATTATCAAGTTTTTATAAACCAAAGTGACTAAAAACTCATAATTACAGAAAGCATTTTAAAAACTGAATTTACAATAATAATCTTCATCAAATAGTGCGTTTTAGTTAAAATATAAAGCATAAAAATTCAATTTAGAAAATCTCAAATATCACATCTATTTCGCAGCGTCAATTTTGAATTGGCGCTTACATATGCCTGAACACTCCCTATACTGAAAAATAGACTTGCCCTGGTCGTAACTGCGTTCATTGCGCAGAATGACGTATATGCTATTTAGAAATTACATGGACTCTAGAAACTATACATAAAAAGGAATACTGCACTGAAATTTAAGAAAACAGTTGTTGAAAGATCATACTTCTGAAATAATATTGAAATTAAAAAACAAAAAGTGAACTCAAGACAAGTTAAGTATTGTTATTATGGGTAATTAAAAATTGCCTCCGAAAAATTAAGTTTGTAAATAGCCTTGTATACTCATTTAATCTTATAATTGGAAATAATTGTAAATAAATGTATATATGTATGTAGTAGTTAACTGATGACACTACATTGACAAAGCAAGAGAAACAATCAAAAAGGAAAATGGAGAAGGTATAATTTAATTATAATTTTTTTCCAATTATGGCTTTGCTCTGACTTCTAGTGGGAACCACTGAAAACATGATTTAAATTTACTTCGCTTAATTAACCAATACCATGAAAAAGTATCAGAATTCCCAACATAAAAAGTCTTACAAGCTATTTTTTTTTGCTTAATTTTGGTGTATTTTTCGCTGTTAGGTTAAGTAACTAAAATTCAAAAAACACTAATTATTCAGTGGACAGAGTATAGTAATAAAGAAAAAATTAAATTACCAACCTCAAATAACAGGAAAAAATAAAATCTACGAGAGGTTACAAAAAAAGAAGAGTGTGAATAGAGAATTAAAATCTAGGGGAAACAGAGAACAAAACAGGATCAATAAAAAAATAAACAATTAAACAATCACATCTTTAAGAAGAAAGAAATCAGGGAAATATAAAAGAAAAAAGCAAAAGAAATTCAGTTGAAAAAGAATTGGAAGGAAGCTTAAATAATATATTTATAAGAAGTAAAAAAACATCAACGTCCCCAGAAGAACAAGATTAACAATACCTTAGAATATATTACAATAAACAAGAAGAGGAATACAATATGGAAGAAATTAAGCCGATGATTGCCAACATGAATCAAGATATGAACAAAGGAAAAAAGGAAAAAGAGGACTAGTTAAAATAAAAAGGATAGAAAACCGATTGGAAAACAGAAAAAAAGAACAAAGTAACATTGTCATAATAGGTTTGAAAGTTAAGCAGAATGTAAAAGATGGTGTAGAGAAATTCATAAATAAGGAAATAGAGGAAAATGTGATAATTAAAAAAAATTAAGTAATAAAGAAGATAATAAGGTAGTGATCATGGAAATGGAGACATGGGAAGAAAGAAATATAAATTAAGAGGACAAAAAGTTTCATAGAAAGTGAACTAACAGAAAAAGAAAAAGAGATTCAGTTCACTATAGACAGAAGGCCTACTTTTGGAAAAATGAGGAAGAGCAGTTAACAGAAATTAGTATGGATGAAAAAAGTTTAAAAAACGAATAGCCAAAACAGAAGCGGGAAGGCTTAAACAGATGACAACCAAGCATACAAAAAGGACACGGCTTAAAAATAATAAAAAACAAAATTACAATAAAATAACGCTAGCAACATGGAATGTAAGGGGAACTTTTAGAGAAAGGAAAATAAAACAATTACTGAATGAACTAAATAAATATAAGATATATCTAATTGTAGTACAAGAGACAAAGCAAAAAGGAAGCTTCAACAGCGGAAATGAAATAAGAATGTTTAGTACAAGTTTTATAATTAACAAAAGAGTAAAAGAAAAAGTAATAGATTTCAAGTCAATTAATGAAAGAATTTGTTATTTAAGAAAAGAATAAGTTCTATGAATTACTAGAAAATGAGTTTAAAAAATTTCCCAGATCTTTCTATACAACAGTTAAGGAAGCAAATACTGTCTATCAACATAAAACAACAAAGATGGTGTTATGTCCTTTAAGACTACCACAAGTAAGGGTATTAAAAAAAGAACTGAGTCACAGTTAATATTAATATTTAATTAATATTTTTAATAATTATTCAATTATAACAGTGAGAGGAGGACCTGAAAGACCCAACTGACAACTATATACAGTTAGGTTCAAATGGAACAGATCAATTAATTTCCTACGTTAATAAGCGTGTAAACGAAAAATTCTGAAACATCAATTTTTAAATTTAAAATGACATTTTCTGACGCTAAAAATTCCTCCCACTTCAACCCCCTTCCAAAAGGCAGCAACACCCCATTTTATTTAAATTACATGAGGGGTCATGTGATACCTTGTTTCAAAGAGCATTTAATTGCCTATTTTTTTTTAGATTTCGTTCATTCATTTACAAGAAAAGAAATTCCATGGTACATGCCTACAGTACTTCAGGGACGATGCATTGAACTGAAATCTACTTTTCTTAATTTTAAGAAATCTAGTTATTGAAGAATTGCTCTGATTTAATTTATTTCACTTATTTTGTTTCTTTTTTTTGAGATTACTTTCGTTTTATTTTGTTTCCAACTTGTTTTGGTTTTGTTGATTGCAACGCCATCTACCATCATGAGAAATCCATGTTCTGATATTGGAGACACTGCTTTTCAATCGACAATAATTTTAGAATCATTATGCATAAACGAAAATGGCAAAAACTAATTTTCACTGATTACATGATTCGAAAAAAATGTTTCAAACAGAACTTACTTATTTTTTCCCAAGGAATCCGAATCTGCAATAAAAAACAGGAGTTCCCATTTGAAATTTCAAAGTTGCCCCCCGCCTCATCCCCAGGGGGCGATGAGTACTTGTTTATTTCATAGGTAACTTGACAATGCACACTGATAATGAATGTTGCCGTTTGTTACAACAGCAGACAATTGACATAAACTTTGAGGTTCATATGTAAATTTACATTTCTTTTGTAATACTGTTTTAAGATTATTTATTCAGAAGATATTTAAAGAAATAGAATTTTCAAATTTAAAAAATAAAAATTATATGAAGCAATAGTTTAAATTTTCAATTATGGTAGGCCATGGCTGTACATCATGTTAGGATACAGTCAAACAAGTGACAGATTGCAATTTAAATTTGAAAGTTGACTTCAAATTTGATTATTGATAGAGTTTAATAATAATTGAATAGTTGATTACAATTTTTTTAAAAATGTCATTTGCAACTCAACAAAATGTATACATTTTAGAATGTTACTTTCGCATTGGAACAAAAATAAATGGCTAGTGGAAATATTCTATCCCTCTCTCCAGACTTGTCTTTCCAGTATAACAGTTTCTGTGATGTGCTGAAATATTGCGTTGAATTATTCAGAGGAACGGGTAGTGTGCACCAGGAAGTGCTCAACCCACAAGACGAACCACAAAAAACATTGCGGCAGTTCATGAAATTGTGACTGAAACTCCTCAGACTTCAATTTGAAGAATTTCATTTCCCAGCAAAATTAATTTTAAAAAAGGATTTAAACATGTATTCTCATAAATTAACCGCCTTTCATGAGTTGTTGCCTGTCGATTTACCATAGAGACTACAACTTTGTCAATGGTTTATAAACCATATGCATAATAATGATTTGTTAAATAGAGGTTTCTTCACTGACAAAGCCTGGTTCTATCTTTCTGAGTATGTCAACTCACAAAATATGGGAATGTGGTCGGCAGAGAATCCACATGTGTTTGTTGAAACTATTTTACATCCACAAAAAATAGGTGTCTAGATGGGTATGAGTTGCCATAAATTGATGGGATCTATATTTTTCCAAGGTACTCTTGCTGTACAAAGATATTGTGAAATAAAATGAAATTCTCTAACGGTTTATTGATCAGCTGGATGATGAAGAATTACAACAAGGATTCTTCCAACAGGATGGTGCTGTGGCACACACTGCATATGAGACAATTAAATTTTTAAATAGATTAATAAGCAAGAATACTCAAATACTATACCCTCCACGTTCCTGCGATTTGACTGTTAGATTTTCTTGTGAGGCCTTATCTGAAAAACTCTATTTTTAAAACACCCATTAACAATTTGTAAGAACTTACCAATCGAACAATTGAAAAGTGTGTGGAACAGAATAATTCTTCTCAAATTCTTCAGAATGTTTTTAATGGGGTTAAAAGGTGCGTTCAAAAGTGTCTTGATGGTTTTCAGTTCTTATTGTAAAGTTTTGTTTAAAAATTTAATAAAACACTACGTTACTTTTGCTTCAATATTGTTAGTTTATATGTTAGATTAAGGTTAGGTTAAAATAACACAAATGTCACATGCCCAATTGTCATTTTCTTTCTGTATTTAAAGTATTGGCCGAAATTGTGTAATGGTCATAGCATACTCTAATTGGAAATTTAAACGATTGCTTGATATAACTATTTACCAATTTTATTTTATATTTCTTTTGTAAATCAAGTTAGCCATGGAGTGTCTTATATTATTGAAAACAACATGAAAAATGCTATTAAATGATGTCAGTATCAAATATGGCTCTCATAAGAAAAAATTAACCTGATAATTATTCCATAAAACCGAAGCATCAGTCAACAATTTTGACAACCTGAGGTTAGTAGCAATAAAAAAAAACTGCCCTGAGAGTGTTTTAATATATTTTTAGAATTTCCAATAACAAGGAGGGTAGAGGCAAAAAACCTAAACTGCCTTTTTTTGTCATAAGTTGAAAACAAAAGAAGTTAACTCAAATTTATTATTAGATTATTAATCAGTTAAAAATTTAGCAAAGCATCAAATTGAAACCTGTGCTTTATCTCTTACAGTAAGCAAGATTCCCATGTTTAAGTTTGAATTTGAAAGACCCTTTACATACAAACATGTATTGCCAGATTTTAACAGGTTTTATGCTATGTTGTCTTGGGGCTACTACCAGTGTATAGTGATTATAGAAGTAAAACAACTCTAAAAAAAGCGGGAAACTAGCTCATAAACAAACCAGCAGGTTAGAGGGTGGTTCGCGTTCCTATAATAGATGTCATGACGGTCGAACGCCGAGCCAGCGGCTGATCGAGGTTAGATCAGTGCCGTACATGGAAGTAAACTAGACCTATACCTGAGTTACTTTTATTTACTACAATTATGAGTTGTAAAAGCATTTGTGTCGTGAAAGGATGTCGGGCGATTAATGAAACATTCGATGTGCATTTTTTTAAATTTCTCAACGTAAACAAAGGTAAGGAATAAAAGTTTTGTTACCTCCGATTAATTACGATAATATTATAATAAAATAAATATTTTAGATGTGTTTTTGAAAAACAAGATAAATAATATTAATGTAATTGTTGATAAAAAACAATAATTGTACATAATACGTGTAAATAAGAAAGATATGTAACAAAATAAATTTTTTTATAAATTACTAAGTAATAAATAGGAAAACACAACCAATTTATTTATTGATTTATTTAAATGTATCCTCTTCTTTAATTTAATACAATGCCATTATAAATTTGGTAAAATGAAATTTAATAACAGAAAATGCAATGGTAGTCTTTCTAGTAATTTATTCATAATGTCCATAAATAAATTTACAAACGCCACTGACACTAGCATAACGACATCTGTTCGAAATATCGGTATTACCCACCAACTATTACTTCAAGGTCATCAGTCGGCGTTTAAAAAGAACAAAGGATTTTTGAAGAGTTGGTCTACTTCTATAATCACTATACGCTGCTACAACCTTAAGTTTCATTAAAATCCAACAAATACCTGTTTTTAAACAGTCAACATATTCTTATCCTTGTCCATTATTCAAAGAAAGTGTTGTTATTTAATTGTTTCATATCAAATCTATACAGAAGTTGTGATTATGTTAAATGGTAATAATACCACTTTTGTATTAAAACAGAAACAGGACCTCAAGACACCACCACTAATAAGCTTATTACACCCGAATCAACAAAGATTCCAACGAATTCCATGCCAACAATTGCAACAGGAAAACGCAATATAATGCCAACATTAGAAACACCCATGAAGTCAGAAGCTGCTGTTATTCTTCCTAAAACTCCCGGACGGTTCAGTCCTTCCACAATTGATACACCTTTCACCAAAGCTGTAATCGATCAGTTAACTGGAGTAGACATTAATATGATACCCACTCCAAAGTTTCCTATAACACCTAATTTTCCATTTACTCCTGCTACTGATCATCAGCCATCTCCGTTTCCAAATAGGGCAACAGATTATTCAACTTCAAGTTCTTATTATCAGCCTTCTGATACAGAACAGAATAAATCTTTGGAACAACTCATCGAAGAGTGTCGCAGATTGGAAAAGCAGCCAAGCATTGAAGTTTCTGAATCACAAGAAAAAACTGAAGAGAGTGGTAATAAAACTGAAAGTAATAAAATAATATTAAAACTGATAAAAATAGTGTTGATAATATTTCTTTTTTTTTTCTTGTAGATGTCAGTACAAATGTACAAACTCCTGAAAATCTATTAAAAACTGTTGAAAATGTTGCTACTTCGGTTGCTGATAAAACCAAGGCATTTAATCATAGCATGATTGGGAAGAAAAACCTACAACTGGTTAAAATATTTTCAAATGATGCAGCAAAATGCAGTAGTAGTGATGATAGTTCTACTGGGAGTGAAAGTGATAACACTTCCAGTGAAGATAGTGATAGTGATGATTCAACTTACAGTGATGACAATAAAAAGGAATCTCCAAATAAAACCGTATCACCATACCTATTACGTTCTAGAAAAGCCGTTACACCAAATGTAACTAATACTAAAGACAAAAATCAGAAACCTGCTGTTGATACACAACAAGGAAAACCTGCTGAAAAACAAAAAGAGAAACCTTTAACATTCCAAGATGGTTTATTACAAGAAATGGAAGAGAAACGACAACGAACAATTGCAAAATTTAAAGATGCCTTGTCTGCAAAACCTAAACGTAATAATGTTAAACCAAAGAAGGAAGCATCGAAACCCGCACAAACTAAAGCTAAGACAGCTAAGACAAACACTCAGAATAAATCTGTTGCTCGACAAAATATGAGTGAAACTAAAAAACCTAGCAGTTCTAAAGTTAGCAGGACCAATAAATCTTTAAAAAGTAAGCAACAGAAATTAGATTCATCAAAAAAGGCAAAGACATTGGAACTTCCACCAGAAAAAAAGGAAAACTATGTAACTATAAATCCTGTGCAGTCGACATTTATTAAAACAAAACAAGCAAAAGCTTTGGTGGATGATGACGAAATTATTTTTCATTTAAGTTCTGATGATGAAAATCTAAAACCATTTGAAATGGTTGAAACACAGCTGTTGGAGTATTCAACTTCATCTACATCTACTTGTGATGAAAGTAAGACCAATGTTCCACCAACACTGAGTACAGAAGATTTACCTGCAAAATCAGCAACAATTGAAGGTGATGATGTTGATCAAGAAGCAGAATCGTTAGTTAAAGGATTAAAACAGTGGGGCATACATTTGATTCCTAATAAATCAAATAAGAAAAATACAACAGAAACACCAGACTTGAGCAAAGAGTCTAGTAATAGTAAAAATGAAGGAGGCAGCAAAGAAAAGCTAGTTGATAAAAAAAGTGATGTTACTGAGGAATCAACGGAGAAATCAAAAAAAGTGCAACCACGTGTTTCAAAACACTCAAATCCCTCCATAGAAAAACCATTAACACACAATCTAGAAATTACAAATACAGTATTGAAAGGTAAAAAAGTTAAAGAAAAATTGAATGTTTCCAAGCAAACTCAAATACTGAAACAAAGAAAGGAAAACTCTGAACCGAGTATTGAAAGTGTTATAAATTCTTCTTTGGAAGAAGGGGAATTAATAAGTGATGATGAAAGTAAAGTCAATAATTCAAATCAAGTAGTACAACTTTACAACACAGATACTCGTAAGAAGGTTTCTAGTATTGATAAAACACGAAGAAATAGTGATTCCACTAAAGAAATAAAGAAACAGAATAAAAATAGGTTACATTCTAACAAATTATCCAGGAATAGGTCTCGATCAGAATCCAAACCAGAAGGTATTCAAATTAATCTTCCTACTAAGCCAGATGATTCAAAAAAGGAAAGTTATTCTGAAAAGCTGTCCAAATTGCCTGAAAAAACATCAGAAGTGCAAGCCACAAACAAGAGCTCAACAGTTCCTTCTATTGAGTTAGATTATTCAATACAATTTGATGTAAAAGTGTATGCTAAAGAAACTCACAAAATTGTTCACGATTATTCTAAGAAAATAAATCGTAAAATTACTGATTATAATCTAGACATTTTATCAAAACAATTTTCAGCAAATGTTTACATAGCTGAAATAGATTCTGAAGTTGAGAAATTTATATCGTTTAGTCCATTTGAATCTTTGCTTGATATTCCATCAAAAACAACATCATCTACAACTAGTAAAGATACCAATGTATCTTTGCCTGCTTCAGAAGAACAATTAAAAAAGAAACAAAAACCATTAACAATCTTATATAATCAACTAATCAAACCTGCTGAAGATATAATAAGACCATCACCTTTGCAAGACTTGTACTCATCTGCACCAACTTCTTCTAGAAATCTGAAGCAGACTGGCGAAGATAAAATAATGGATAGAAGTAGAAAAAGCGAAAGACTAGAAAAGACAAATAAATCTAAACAGAAAGATTTGGCCAAGGAAAATAAGATATCTGATGACAGTAGCAAAACAGAACAAGAGAAAGATAATTTAAATTTAGAATCTACAAAAGCAATTACTATGCAAGATGAAAGCAGTACAAATAAAGTGAAAGAATTAGAAGTTAGAGATGGAGTCATCATGTTAAATTCAACTACTGATAAACAACCGGATGAAAATGAAAAAACTTTTGAGATAAACGATGAACTAATGAATTATGCATTAGTAGGGAGTGAGAGAATAGAAGAAAATGATGATACATTTACAATGGAGAAAAGGTAAGCATTCTTTTCTGTCTTTGATGTAATAATAAACAAATTTATGTTTTATCAGAAAGCGTAAACCATCCGAAAGTGCAGAGATTGATATACAAAGTGAAAAAAAGCAGAAGACTGAAGTTTGTCAAGAGTTGTTGCGAAATATTGATGTTGACAGTTTTTTGAAAAAACTACATGGTGAAACATGAATTAAATCATTTCTAGTGAGTGTGCAAATGTGTGTATGAACAAGTACTATTAATGTGTTACCATAAACCTGTCATTCGCATATGTTTAATAATATTGTGAACAGCAGGTATGTTGTGTGTTTGGAATTTCAGTTGCTTTGGTTATTTGTAACTGACATGTAACTGTGTTTGTTTTTGAGACATTTTTATAACAGTGTCTAACAAGATTAAAACAACTGTGCCATTTGTTGCAATTGTAAAGATTTAGATGTTTTTTAGTTGTTTCAGATTTCTAATATAAAATGTCAGATAACAGGATTCTCTCTCACCTAGAAAACCTTGTCAGGAAATTTTTAACTGTCCCTAAAAGCCGAAAATTTAACAAAAGTTTTGAAGTCGGGGAATTCTAATATTAAGGTCTCAAAAAATTTTTTCAATTTGTGTATACTCAAACTAAGTTTCTTTTTATATTTAAAAGATGTTTCCCTTGCTGATTTGTTGCACTGACCTCAATGTCAACTGGAAATCTAGTAAGGTTGCTACATGAAAATGAAAATGTAAATATTCCCAATTTAGGTGTATATGGTTTGCATGTGGTTAATGCTGTGTTTCAGAATGGACATAAAGTAGCGAGTTGATCAGTTAGTGAATTTTGAAGATCCACAAATTCTTACAAAGAAATTTAGAAAATTTAAGTGCCTCATATGAATTCCAGAGGCCAAAGTTAGAAAGATAAACGGTTCTATTGCTATACAACATTTTCAAGAAAAAGTAAGCTTTTGTTCTTGCATAACAGAGTTGAACTCTCAATAATTTTCATAATTTTTACCAAAAATAAAACTTGTCTTGAAACCACAAAAACTTATTTCAAAATCCTGATTTTATAATTCTTGAGTGTGGTGAATAAATTAAAAAAAAATACATTAATGTCAGATGTTTTATAAACAACTTCCTAGATATTCAAAAAACTTGCACTTTATTTCCATGACAACAAAAACAGATTCTAATCCTATCATGTGTTTCAGTTTGAGAGTACAGTACAGGAAAGATAGGCAATGTATTTCTTATGGAAGTCTTCACAATGCTATTGCTAGCTGTTTTGATCATACAAATGTATTAAGATCAGCTCGTCGAGCTCTAGCATGGAAGATATTTGGCAACCCTGTTGCCCATAAGAACCCCCACTGTATTCTCAAAGTAAAGTGAAATGCATAGTAGGTACTTTGTCACCAAGTTGTACAGAACTCTCTTGTACAGGGTGTTATGAAAATGAATGCAAAGTGCACAATTTCTGAGATACAAGGTGTCAAAGTTTAATTTAAAATTCCTTGTTTTCTCAATAATTCAAGAACAAAATGAGATATCAAAATGAAATTTTCTACATGTTTGTTACTCTAAAGCCCAATTCACACCATGCGTGCCACGTGTGTGCTCACACGCTCAACTATTGCGTGCATTTCTTCTGCATTTCGTTGAAGCTGCGTGAAGAAGCACGAACCTATTCACACTGCGCCTGCCGCTAGCTTTTTTAGGATTTTATGGTTTAATAAGGTTTTAATATGTTGGCAATATTTAGCAGAATAAAAATAAAAACGTCACATGTTTTTTTATTTTGAAAAAAGGCATGATCTTGTGAATCATTTTTTTAAAAATAATATATTAATATCAGTTGATATAAGTCTATAATTAATTACACTATACAAAAAACAAACTACACAATTCAAGAACACCACATGTTAAATGCTACTGCAAACGTTAAAATGAAAATGAAAAGACTTTAAACCATAGTTTTAAACATTCTAACCTAGTGAACCTATTCAACTTTTGCAGTTTTTTTTCCACAGCGATACCAACATTGTTATTTTACATTGGTATGAATAAAAACACCAAGTTTTCCACTAGAAATGCAGAAAGAAACCAAACAAGCACGCGGGGTGCTAACGTATTGACGAGAAGCATGGTGTAAATGGTGGAAACGCATGCAATAATTGCACTACTATTTTACATATCAGGTGTGAATAATTGGGGGTGGGCTAGTCCCCTATACTAAAAAAATTGTTATACCACTGAAAAATTAAAAGATGTTTTTACTTTTGGAATCAGCAATCAATTTGGAACAAAAAGTTACTCTTACATTTTTTCTGTAGAATGCGTCGTTTTCTAGTAAATTGGGTTTCTCAAAATTTCTCAAATTTAATGATCTGTGCAAAAACAGGATGCAATTATTCACATTGCCTTCTTTGATAAAAATTGAGTATTTTCCATCATAACTTTTTTTTCCTAAAGTGCTTCATATTTGAGATACAGAGAGTCAAAGTTTACTTAAAAACAAGAAATTTTGATTTGAAGAAAAAATAGTCATATGACAAAAGAAATTGAATATTTGTATAGGAATGTCCCTGCCAAATATTTGCACTCATTTTCAAAACACTCTGTATAATATCTCAAGAACCTTTAGGACATAAGTTGTATGACCATTTTGTGCTTATTTTGGACCGTTCTGTCACGCATTGCCGGTTATTCTCCTAACATCTTGTACAACATAGTGTTCATTTCACATAAAGCACTTAGGACTGTAGCTTCTTCAATTATTATTGCAACCTCAACAAACTAAATACAGTGTGATGGATTTTTCATTACAGGCTCATTAATTTTGTCACAATAAAGTTTTTCAAAAAATTCAAAAACTTGGGTTAGATAGTTTCTTGCTCTTTTTTTAATGATCTAAGGTAAAATGCCATCACTGAAAAAACAAAAGAGCAGCAATTTGAAGACAAGTTTTCTAAATGGGACACCCTGTATTTTATTGAATAATTAGAATGATTATGAAATTCTGAATACAGCACAATTGTTAGTTTTTCAGTTGACTAATAAATAAGATCGTAACAGTAATAATAAGATTATCAAAAGTAGGCTTTAAACCAAAATAATCATTAATTTATCTTAACCTGGCCCTGCTTTGAAACAATTCCTATAGTTTTGAACAGTACTGTTTGTTATTTTGTAGTAGTTATTATGTTTCCTTTTTTCGAGTGTACATTTTCATAACAGTTATTTGTGTTACAAGGGAACAGAGTGATACTTCTTTTCCTGCATGTGCCATTTATTTCATGAGCTGAAAGCGAGGGAAAAAAGACACTTTCTTCCAAAGTTTCACCTTAAAAAATTTATCAAAAATCTAAATAAAGGTTATTCTACATAATTTACTTCTGCAAGTAATTGTAAGATAGCTTTGGTATCCATGGTATCATCCAAAACGTATCTAAGAAAAAAACCACATAAAAATTGAACAAGGAGGAAAAATTACTTTGTTTCCTGTTCAAATACAACTGTCAACTTTTGGCCACAAAATGAGGGTCAAAAAGTGTACTTTCTAAAAAGATATTTTGTTTTTCACATTTACAAAGCCTACTTTTGATAATCTAATTATTGTTGCTATGACCTTATTTATTGATCAATTGATAGACTAAAAGTTGTGCTGTATTCAGAATTTCGTAGTCATTCCAATAATATACAGGGTGTTCCATTTTAAAAATCGGATAATCTATACAATTGGATAATTAAATCACTATTATCCAGCCAAATTCTGGATATTCTTCATGTAATTTAATAAACTTTACTAGTTTAGCAAAATTAAAATGGTAATAGTAATAAAACAAAATATATCAATATTAAAAATTAATTACCACCTTTGGCATATATAATTTCTGGTAAATGTCCGCCATATTTTTTTCATTTTAGCTGAAATAATAAATAAACGAAAATGCTGAATATAAACATTTATTTAAACAATTGGAAAATGTAATAAAACAATAAAAGTTACAACTAAACTAATCAATTTCTACATACTTCAAATTATGGTGTAAAAAGGTTAGCTTTCCAGCATTCTGAGGGAGAAGTTTGTTTCTCTTCTTTTTATAAATATTTCCAGCTTCTGAAAAAGGTCTTTTGTTGTATGTGCTACTGGCAGGCGATGACAGATATGTTTTTGCAATTTCACATAAAATGGAAGTTGAAGATCCGTTCACTTTCCATCAGTTCAAAGGGTTTTCAGTACAGCCAATAATTGATAGAGCACAGTAGGCTGTAACTGCTTCAACCTTGTTACTATTACAGGCTGTTGGTAGGTCATTTTCTTCATTCGCTGTTATTTCATTAAAACAATCCCAGAGAGATACATGAATCAATTGCTTCTTCTCTGAGAAAATCTTAAATAGAACCCCCCCCCCACTTCTGATGTCTCATTAGAAAGGGAATATCGATACAAATATTTTAGTGAAAGCAAAATTCAAATTGGCCTATTTAATCCAAAGTAAATTAAACTGTTATTAGAAAGTCAAGAGTCAGCAGGAACTATGTAAATGGGAAATCTTTTTTCAAAAGAAGACCGAGAAATAATCATAGCTCAAGCAGATAACAAAGAAAAAACAGAAGCATGGAAGAAAAAAATACTGCAAAAAGTTTTTACGTTAGAAGTAGCAGGAGTCATAGCAATAATTTTAATTATGTTACTCTTCTTTTCTTGCTTGTGGAAGAGATGCCAATGCAATCCAAAAAATTCCATACTTCCCCCTGCATATTACTGAAATGGTTTTGAGTAATTTTTGATATCTGTTAGTTGTTAGTTTATAACCCTCTGCAACTTTTCAAATTGATGGCCTGTATAAATAACTATTAAGTGTTTTGGCAGTTTTAATCAAATTTTAAATGTAAATAGGTTTTACAATGGAAAAATTAAAGTATCCTAGACAATCTAAAAGTCAGTGTTTTGCTAACTTGGTTTTTGCACTCCTTGGGGCTAGCATGTTAGCTTTAAACTTTTTGTGAAAATATTCCTAAACTCTTAAAATACATGTAAAAAGACTGATTTCTAATAAACACACAGCTGAGTGTAATTATGAAAACTTGTAAGATCTTTATCTATTTTATTTGCTGAACTTTGAATGTTTAGTTACTTTGAAAAAGTAAAGAAAAGTAATAAATGTGTTCTGTTATCTGTATTTTAGTGTAATTTTTATATCTGTTATGTTTTAAAACAAATAGTACTGTTATGCTGTGAAATATATGTAAGTCAATGGAAAGGCAACTCAATGCCCATTTGATATTAGAAATATACTTTATAGCATACTATTATTTGCAGATTTCTTTTTAAAGTATTGTACAATCAAATAAATAAAAAATCTCAAGTAGGCTATGCCTATGTCTAGGCTTTAAGTAGGTATAAATCATAAACAAATAAACTTTTGTTGGCTAGGTTATAAATCTTGAAGCGGCTACTCCTTCAAATCATGTAATGCACTTGATTTTGAAAATTACTATTGTAATGCCTTGGTGATTATTTGAAATAGTTGTAACAAACTTATAGGTGTATTAGAGGCCTGCATGGGCCGGGTTTTCTAGTCGGGCCCGTATGCAGCTTGGGTTCGGGTCAGGCCGAGTCTTTGTTTAAAAATTTATCGGGACTGTCGAGCTGTTGGAGCCTGTTGGACATTTTGGGCCTGTCGAGCTTTTTGAACTCTCAGGCTGGTGGGCCTTTTGGACTTCTTGGCCCTTCGGGCTTCTGTGTCAAGCTGTTGAAGAAGTTATCTAGTTTTTTCTTGGGCTGCGTCAGGTTTGTCCTTAGTTGGACCAAACCTGGAAATCTCGGCCTGTGCAGGGGTCTAAGGTGTATTTTGGAAGCTGAGAAAATGCTGAATTCAATAATAATGTATTGAGCCTACTATGATTGCCATTTAAATAAGTCGGTGGCTTTGTTACTACTCAGAAACAATTGAATAGAATAAACATCTAGCTTAGCCATTTTATTCTAAACTGCGATTCACACAAAAAGCTAAGTTCTTTGTTTCTATTTTTTATAACCAAGATAAAGCTTTTAAAGAGAGATTTTGAAGAATTGACCTTAACTTATAGCTCAAGCACAAAACCATGTTTCAACTTCAAAAAAGTAAATTAGCAATGTGGATTCAGTTTTTTTTTAGGTATTGTGGTTTCCAAAATATGCAGGGTATCCAATCACATATTCTTTGACTTTAAAATAAGGTGAAAAGTTCCGATAAGCTTATATCTGATATTGCCTAGTTAGAGCTCTTCAAAGATGATATGTCGATACAAGATCTCTTGGAATAGTTTTTGAACAATAGAAGATACAAATGCCAATTTTGGCATAGCTACAGAATGCTAAAATGCATATTTGTGCCGAATTTGTTAGATATTATTGATATAATTAAACACAAATATGTATGTACTATTTACATAATCTATGTAAATTTCGTTCACTTTAGTCAGCAAGTTGACAGTTGGTTGGTACTACATACATGCATCAATTTTTATTAGAAAATTTCATTTTTTGTTGTTGAAATGAATGAATAATTTAAATGTCATGTTATTCAAAATTATGAATAGTTTTATAAGCTTTTAATTCCACTATTTTCTCAATACTATCTTTATTTAAAATTTTTATTTTATTAAAACATCATATTTATTTCATCTTAAATCATAAATGCACTACTTCCTGAAATTAATTATCAAATGCTACATAACCTAAAACAATTTAGTAACTTTTTGTAACTAAACTCCAGGTACACTCTGAAAAAAAGTCACATGAGATGGATACAGTCAAGAAATATCCAGAAACTTGACTTACTATAATGAATAGAGTTTCAAAAATTATTCCAAGAAAACTCATACCAATATGTCATCTTTGAAGAGCTACAACTAGACGAGAAAGCAAGATCAGATATAAGCTTATAGGAACTTTTCACTTTAAGTCAAAAAATACATGATTAAAATTTATTGGCCGAATTCACAGACACCCTGAGTTTGGGCCACCCTGTACACCATAGAATTTTTATAATTTATCAACTTTTATGTCTATCATTCACTTGGTAGTTCTACACTCTGCCTAACCAGCAAAAATTTATTATTTGTTTATGATTTATATCAGCTTAAGATTACATGACCTGTATAGTTTTTGTTTATTTGATCACACTGTAGTTTTTATATGTATTAACATTGCTTGCTTGTGTAACATTAGCCTCAAGAACTTCCATTACATGTCAGTGTTTTATTTATTATTAATTTTTAAAATCTCATAAATTTAGATTATTTTTCCATGTATCTAGTTTCTAGTTAAGAATATGTAATATAGATTTTGTATTTTTGTGATATTAAGTGTAATTGAACAATGTAAATTTGTACAGTTTTAGATAGACACAGATTTCTTTACAAAAATAACTTCTAATTATGTTCAGTATTTCATAAGATATTAGAGTACATTATTTCTAAGTTAGTTGTTTTTATTTGTTCAAATATTGTTTAAAACTCCATTGATTTTTGTAGCAAGCAACTTTTCCAAAGAGACAGACAAATATTTCAACTGTAGTGCTAATAGTGTTAATAATACATAATTACAAGTGCTTTTCAGAAAATTTTAATTTATAACTTTTAATACATTTAATATTCTCTTAGTAGAATTTAAAGTGTCACATATTTTTATATAACGATTTGAAAGCTACAATATAGATTTTTTAAAATATAAGAATACTGTTTTAATTGTTAAAACTAAAAAGATGTACTTATAATTTAACAACCTTGTTTAAAATTTAAAGTGTGATATAAATAAGATATGTAATAATTTTAAATTTACTTTTCTCTTGAAAAGTTTTATTTATTTGCATGTTTGGCCCCCTTGCGAAGGTTGAACCCACTCAACGTCTTCGTAAAATCTAGGGTCACTTATTCTTAGAGCTGCACGTTTATAAAAATAATAGTATAGAGGTGCAACTGCAAAATTACAAATTAAAATCCTTCAGTTTTGTAGTAATAAAGAAAATAATTTTACCAAATCTTTGAAAAATATAAAATACATGAAGTCCTGTAGACCAACTATGTTGCAATGGATCTTTCCATCGTATCGATAAAGTCCATATATGTAAAATTGTTGTAAATATAAAATAGACCATGCATATTATTATAGTCAAACGGAATCTATCATACAAGAGTTCGATCAATCCAGCCTGTAATGATTATTAGTATTATTTTTTATACAGATTCATGTCTTACTGAGTCAGTGACATAAAGAATTTACCTGGAAGACATAAGTCGAAAAAAAAAGTTAAGAGAAGTGCTGCTAAAGCAAATATCAAACAAACATCCTGTACTCTGAAATGAGTTAATGATACATCAGTAACTGCAAATATAAATAAAGGCACGAGCACTTACATAAATAATATCAACATAACTGCATTATGCCTTCTAACTAAGACTGAAAATGTATTGATACCAATGTCTATTAATATAAGAAGGGTTTGAAGACATAATATTGCACTATAACGACCTATTGTCAACTTCATTATGTTTTAGGCTCCACTTATTTAACGGTCATTAAAATTTCAAAGATTTTTCCATAATTTCATACAATTTCTTTTCTTAAATATGAGTTTTAAGTTAAATGTAACTTTGACATTTAACCAAAACCTTAAACAATACAAACACTAAAGACGTCAAGGATTATTGAATTTTCGTGACCTGATTTTCTATTGGCGTCGCGACGCTGCATTGTTATTGGTTGACTGCGAATGACGTAATTGGCCTGTAACACTGTTGCCGTTTCACGGTAATTTGCGACTCAAAAATAATTTTTAACTTGAATAATTAATATAATTATATCTACGTGTGATTTTATATAAAAATGCTTTTATTAATATGTAAGATTACCAAAGTCATCAATATACAGCAAGTAAAATAAATGATTACAAATCTGGCAACGTTGTTGTCGGGGGTTTTTAAAATAAAGATAAACATTTCTGCTGAGCTGATTACCCTGCTCTAAAAATATTGCATTTATTGTAAATCAAAAAAGGAAAAATATTCTTCGAATGTACTTACCGTACCAAGTACCTATGGAATATTTCTATACCTACCAGCTTTGAAGATAATGATCAGTTGTAAACATTTGTAAATGTATGTTAATTTTACATAGGTAGATTATTATTAACAGAAAATATGAATTGTTTTACTAAATTGTCTAATTTTTAGGAAATTTTGCTGTTACAATAAGAAAAGGAAAACACTTTTGTAGAAGACGTTCTGTGATTAAATTCTAACCTAAAATGAGTGTTTCTACGGGTGATAATAATATTTTACGAGCAGCAACATTGAGCAGTGCTTTTACTTGTGTTTATTTCTCTGCTTTTACTTTTATTCTGTTATATTACAAGAGTGTTTATAATATTGGTAAACGTAGCTGTTTACCGTTAATAATTAGTGTAATATTTGTAGAGTGTTTAAAGTTGAGTATATTTCAAATTTCTGATAATACAAATGTTCGCGAAAAACCAAACAAAGTGAAGAAGTATAATGTTAAAAGTAAACTTAAAAGTTTAGCAATGATTTTTACGATGGTAGTAATATATTACATAGTTGCTGTATTGTTTGGTGCGCCATTTTTATCGGAACAAGAAGAAACGTTAATGTTTTCTATTTTATTGACATCTCTGACTGTAGTACCTTCATGCTTAAATTTAGGTGCAGATGTTACACTTTCTCTTTTTACAAATATCACTACTTTCCAAGGTGATATTCTTAGTGAAATAGTTAAACAAAATGTTTCATTTACTTTGATGGGTGCCTGGCTAGGTGCCATTGTTATTCCTTTAGATTGGGACAGACCATGGCAAGTGTGGCCAATTCCTTGTAGTTTGGGTGCTGTATTTGGTTATATGTGTTCTCATATTGTTGTTTTAATTAATATTGTTCCAAAGTTTACCAAGTTATTTATTAAGAAAACTGGAAAGTATGGACTGTAGTATTCATTTGTATAAAAGTTTATTTCATAGTTTTATACATAATAAATTGTTTGATTTAATCATGATTTGTCCTTTAGATGTCATGCAGATACACAATGAACATTTAAAATAAGCTATCTTGTATGTAGTTACACTGTAAAGTAGTATTCCAGCTGCAGATGATTAAGTTGAGACGAGTAATATTTATTTTAAAAGTAAAGAGTTTTAATTTTGAGAACTAATAGAGAAAGTGCGTGTGATATACCCTGGGCACACTATAAAACACTTAGATCAGTATGTTCACTGGGGTAAAAATTGTGTTAGGTATTTTATTTGAACAAAATTCAGTGGACAGTGCCTTACAATTGTTGTGTTAAATGTTGCAAAAACCGCACTAACGCTTTGTATACCTATGCGAGCTGTGCATGGTGCCAATATACAGTAAACATTTTGGACACAAACATCAAACACGCTCACAAGTTAAATTACTGATTTCATGAGGTTTCTATACTGTACCACGGGTACTATCTGCCTCTTATTAATTACAAACCATGTTTTTCATCCTTTGTTTATTTTTTGGTTATTTTAATTTATTAATACAATACTTCAATTAATAAAGATGGAAAAATTAGGTTTATAATTGATAAGAGAAACACCCCCAAGGTGAATGTCTGCAGTAAAAAAAATTGAAATGAATACCTTTTCTTAGTATTACTTATAAATGTCTCTTTTTTTATTACTTAAACGATGCATATATATATATATATATGTTTTTGTTTTTGTTTAAATGTTTTTTTTTATTTTTTTTCATTAAAGCTACAATAAAGATGCCAAAATTTAAGTATTTATAACTTTAATTTAAAAGATATAATAGATTTCTACCAGGAGCTGCAAGAGATTGTTGTGAGGCAAGAGATTTCAATTTCAAGTGTAAGTTTTTGCGCTTATGCAACCAATAAGACACACAAACTTTTAAAAATGCATATAGTATTTCTCTGGTCCTGATACACGGACATAACATCAATTAGAGGTTTGAAGCACAAAATTGGTAGCAGCAGAAAATGAAGATTTTCTTGATGTTATGTAACATTATTGTGCTTATGCAGCTTCCATTTGCTCTTTTCTTTTCATATATCAACAGATGGCTTTAAATTCTCAGTAATCACTTAATCAGCGAGTAATTACTTGTTTGCAAACGACTACTGCCAACAGACCAATCTTCTGCAGCCAATGTAATCACTTGCTGCTTGTTCACGGACACAAGCATTCATTGTTCTCTCTTCCAACTCCTGCAATCCTAATGAGGAATACATAAATCTTAAACGCCTACCTTGCGAGATTCTCCGAAGTCTCGAAAGATTTTTGTTCGTTTGCCATCAGGATCACAGAAGTGCAAGAGGGTTACGATTGAAACGTTGCTGCCGATGTCTGATTACCTAAGAAGCTTTATGTAACTTTAGACTTCGTAGAAAGAGCAAAAGACGTGTATAATCTCCAGTGTCGCCAACTAAAAAGTCTGTTGGTTTTATGCTGCTGCCAACTCTCGTTTCAAATCCCCTGCTCCACAACGCCCTCTTGCAACTCATGTAATCCTAATGAGGAATCCACAAATCTTAAACGCGAACTTTGCGAGATTCTCTGAAGTCTCGAAAGATTTTTGTTCGTTTGCCATCAGGATCACAGAAGTGCAAAAGGGTTACGATTTAGACGTTGCTGCAGATGTGTGATTACCTAAGAAGCTTTATGTAACTTTAGACTTGGTAAAAAGAGCAAAAGGCGTGCATAATCACCAGTGTCGCCAACTAAAAAGTCTGTTGGTTTTATGCTGCTGCCAACTCTCGTTTCAAATCCCCTGCTCCACTACGCCCTCTTGCAACTCATGTAATCCTAATGAGGAATCCATAAATCT
>VTPC01089916.1:90107-271680 GCA_011009095.1 Ignelater luminosus | reverse complement strand
GGGGGCTTGAAGACCGCGACCGCCACACACCCAACCAAACCCAAGATGCAGTAGATGGATCAACGGCCGCTCCACCACCAACCGGCGTCTGCGTAGGGGTGCGCAGGCCCGGCCATCACCACCACCCATCACAGCCTCATCCGATCGGCCCGGGTAGCTACCGGGCCGTGATTACCAAATTCCTTTCCCATCCAAACCCTCGGGCCCGGGGCTCCTCGAGGTACCTACTCCACGACGCCCGGAAATTCTTCGCCAATCCGTCACGCTTCCCGCCAAATCCGTTCCCTCCAACAACTTCCCGCCAAATCATTCCCGCCTAACAATTCCCGCCTAATAATTCCCGCCAATAATCACCACACCCATTCCAACCACCACACTGTTCTCACTGGGTTTTCCGTGGTTTCCCCAGTGGTTAAGGCAAATGCCGGAACAGTTTTGCACTTCCACGGCACACTACCTACACCTAGACACACACACATCACTACTCTAACACATACACACTCTCACACTTCTCACCACACAATTCCAACACCGTTCTGAAAAGAACCGTCGCGTCGAACTCCTCGTCGTCTCTGTGTGACGGCTCGCTGGCCGTCCTTGGGCACCACCACCGACGGGGATTATGGAGGACCTGCTTCCGGCCTGCACCACCATCGCCACCAGACCATCATCACCGTGGACTGCGGGCGTGCGGACTGCTTGGTACCCGACTTGGCGTGCACGACAGGAGTTATCCCACCATTTTTTCCAATTCACCAGCCATAGAGAAATTAAGTTTTCTAAATGGCAGCCACCTACGGTGGCATTTATTCATTGAACCTGCCTGCCGTTAGTTGTATTTGAAGCGAACATGATTTGAGGGGCAAAGGGAAAAAGTAAACAGCAAATGAATTTCGACCTTATGTTCCCTCTGCTCTGATTGGCTACGAGACGGCAATCGGTGTTTTACGTAGTGTTCTCGTGTATTCCGATCAGGTGGTGATTTCCATCAGATCAAGTTGTGGGATTATTTTCACATTATATTTGCGATTAAGTTGTAGGAAACAGTTTTAAAATGGTTAAAGAGTGTTACACGTGCAAAAGAATATTAGAAAAAGCCTCCACACGATCATATCATTTGTAAGCACTTCAATTATAAACAGTAATTCTCGCCATATTAAGAGAACAGTGACGTAGAATAGAGTAAAATGGCATATCCCGGTACAAAAAAGATTCTATCAGTTTTGTTATATTTGAAATTACTTTATTACAGAAACTGCTATTATTTTATTACTTTGTACTTAATAATTACTTATAATAAATTGTATGCTTGTTAAATGTAATTTTAAAAATTGTATTCCTTAATTAAACGAATCGCCACTGCTGCAAAGGGAAACCCCTCCTCGCCTTTCATTCCTCTCGCCCAGTGTATGTTGGTTTCAAACAAACCACCCAAGTTCTTGCTGCACGCTCGATCTATCCATATGACGTCGGTGGTCAAATTATAAATAAATAGGTTAGGTTTTGTATACTTGAACAATTTATTTGCCAGATAATAAATTGGCAAATTGACAAATAATGATGACATACAAAGTTCAGTGTATGTTATGAAAAACTTTATTTTCCACTTTCATTAAATTTAACATGTACGTAGAGGATGAAAATTGTAAACATTCTTTTCTTGATCAGGTTGATAAGAAAACTAGGAATTTTTAAAATTCACAGTAGACTAACCTTCTAAACTGCTGCCACTTTAACAACTTATACTGACTTACCTACGTGTTATGTTTATTTATATTATTTAGAATTGGATTTTGATTTTGTTTACTAGGTAATAATACCATAACTGTTATTATTATAACTAATTATTATTTTGTTAGTATTTTAAATTAGTAAACATGTACGCAGGGCAGGTATGTGCAGAATTAGAGGTATCAAAATGTGTTAATGCTTGTTTAATAAAACATAATTTTGCAAATTAAACTTCTGTTAGAAGTTTATTAACTTCGTAAATTTAAAGTCTTATTCTATATTATTCCAATTTAAACTGTATACCTAATATCCTATTGTTGGAAACAATCTAGGATACTGAAGGAAATCAGGATTTTCCACTGGTGTTAAGAAATAAGTGTGCAAAGTTAATTTAACGTTAATTAACATATTCAATGTAAATAAGAAAAAGAAAGTTTTTACAGTATATCAATATGAATTCTCCATTAAGTAAATTTCACTATTTTAACGTCATTTAATAATTATAACTTCTTACCGAAAATAAAATAGATAGGACAGTTAAACCATCTGGGTGTTCTATTGCTTCTTCAAATGATCCGTAATCTTTGTCATAAAACACCATGTGTAATTCCAGTGGAAAGCTATAAAAATTAAATGTATGCAATTAAGATGAATTTAAGTTTGAAGGTTTTGGTTTTGTATTTGAAACAGTACGGAAATTTAATGGTAAAATAAATACTGAATCAAGGTCTACCTGTTGTTATTAATAGTATTTTCAGATCCTTCATCATCATTAGCACCCCAATGAAAATGAAGTTGTACAAATTCGTAATCACTAGCTAAGGGTCCTCCAGTTACCACTGGTTTTTTGTCAGTTTCCATTGTAGTAATTACTATCCAAATAGAAAAAAACTATTATTACTATGTTTTATTATGTAATTTTACATTATTCATAAATTAAAAATGCAAGAGAAATGTTTTCTGCATCGGTGAGGATAAGTAGTATAAAAGATGAACTTAAAAGTATTGATGGTATTTAGATTTAAATCTACCTGTTTGATTTTATTTTCATACATGCTTACGCACTATCTACAAAGTACACGTGTATTGTTCGTCTTAATAACATGTAATTCGTAGGTAACAGTTCAAAATAAGAATATTGTGGTACTTACCTGTATGTCCGTTATTTTTGAGTGCAAATGCTTTAGGCGTCTGATTAAAATTTTGAAAAACCATACTGGGTAACTGAACCTGTCTAACATTATGTTCTTCAATGTTTATTGGACTTTGATGTTTTCCAACACAGTGTTGATACTTTTCTCCCCAATGATTTGGCCCTTAAAAAGAAATTATAAACTTACATAGCAATTATTAACGATTACAATTAAAAATATACAGTTATTATAGTAAATTTTCATAATCTAATTCTAAATTACTTTAAAGCTGTGTGTAACACGTTATGTCTTTAATTGTTTAGATAATTACAGATAATTACGGGAAATATTTAATAGTTGGTAAAAATTCTGCAAAAAAAAACAATAATATTGAGCAGAATAAAGTCTATCTGAACAAGTAATAGCCTGTAATAGGTACGGAATTATTCATTATTTGCAATGTTTATTAATACTATGGTAAATAATAAGTATTATTATAGTGGACATAAAATTACTTTTAAAGACTATATTTACTAGTCTGTTGATATTTCTTAATAACATTGTGATGTCTGAAGCGTTAACAATCTCTGTTGAATAAGGGCTACGAAAAGAATTATAGTATATGAGAACGCACGATGGATGTTCTGATGTAGTGACTATAACTAAGCTTGAACAATACTTTGATCCTATAATTAAACTTTTTTACACTGTACCCTAAAAGTCAGGCATAAATTCATAAGTAACTGTATGATTGGTACCAAACTTGGTATCAGTAGGGTAGTACTAAATATGAGAAACCTAACTGACGATTTTAGGAACTTAGGCGCTTCGATGGCAGTCTACTTTTTATATTTGTACGATTGGTAATGTGTTGAAAAATGTTATTGGTACTAACAGATCGTGAAAGTAGGCGTTAAGTTTAAGACTGAGGTTAATAACTGGCTATCGTCACGAAGGGGGCGACATCTGGGAATCAAAATTGAAAATATCATGTTAATAAAAAAGATTTTGCATGTCTTCCTTATTACCATTTAAAGGGGGATTCACAATTGACATTAATAAACACAGTAAGGCAAACGTTAACAAGAACGCAAGTAAGAACGCTATAAAAGAGACTTATGTTTATGTCAGTTATTACTTTAGCTACCATACCATCAAAACAACTAGAAGATTTACATCGATTTATATTCTTTAGGTTCGCATTTTATAATGGATGTAAGGCAACTTTTTGTCAGTTAGTGTACTCGAGTAAAATTACGCCCCTGATTGGTCGACTTCTTTGTTATTGAAATTAGTTCGCATATTTTTGGAGGCTTTTCTAAGGAACACCTACAAACGCAATGTTGCCAGATTTATATAAAATGGAATTACCATCTTTAGTGATTTTCATGTCTTCAGTTTAGTAAGCTATAGGCCCGGTTTTTTTCATTGTTAGTTAACAATATCAAACTGTTATGGGAATAATCTACTTTCAAGAAGACATCCTAACTGCTTTTTCAAAATTGGCAATAGATTTGGTAACAGGGTTCTAATCTATGCACTGACAGTGATTAGTTGTGAGGTTATCCAAGCTGTACAACGAAATAACAATTAAAATACCTATTATGTACAACTTTAAATGTACAAAAAAATTCATGACCAACCCTCATGCAAAAAAAAACTGTAAATGCATAATATTGTGTTACATTTTTGAAAGTTCCTCTTACTAAAGTCATAGGAATTTTAAAATGGGAAAAGTGTATTAGAATGAGAGTTTGTCTTCTAACGAGCGATCGTTTAAATTTCCAATTATTTGCCATGGTAATTAGAGAATATTTAAATTTAATAAAGAGAGTAGAAATTGACTCATGGTGTTTTGGGACTTGACTGAAAATGTTACCATTTCAAATTAATAGTGCTGAATTATGAACACATAATGCATCAATTCTCAAACCTTTAGACAAATTATCTGCACCGTTTAAAAGAAACTAATGGTTAAAGCTACCATCTTATGCCTGTAAACCTGCACAAAGTGTTTAGAAAAATTCCTGAGTCTAGTTGGCTATGGAATCTAATTTTGATTTGCCACCTTGTTGATTTATTTCAATAACTAATTCACTCTGTCTCATTTCTATAATTCTAACCCATTTAAAATTTCTAGGGTTTTAATTAGATGCACTGTCATACCCCAAACTTATTTATGTTGGTGTCACTACTTCTAGTTACAAATTTCTCACTAGAAAACTTTCCGTCAAAGAAATGTCGTATAGGTTATGTTGCAATGCAGTAAATTTGTTTTTATGTGCAAATCATTTTCATGGTAATTCATATTAAAGTAATGAAGACGAAAAATAAATTTCTATTCCAAATAATAAACAAATAACAAAGGTAACTGTTAAATATGAGAACGTTTTTGAACAAAAAAGAATTTCAAATTTAGTGTAGTTAGATTTAAATTAAACACATTAGTTAAATATATGACTAATTAATTAACAGCAAACCAAAGAACAACAATAATCTAATGAGAGTAGCACAATAAGCTAACAGGCTGCAGTGTACTGGAAATTGTATAGCTTCCAGGAAAAAAAAAGTAGAATAGATTCCGACGTAAATTTCAGTTAGCATATAAAGAAGCCATGTCTTCATCAGAGTTTGAAATTTTTCATGAAAATTTAGATATTGTAGATGTTTCAGAAGGAATCTAACTTTTGCATTAATAATATGTTACTGACACAAAATCTTTCTGTTATTAATTTTTTGTATCGAAACCAATATCCAAAATAATTCTATGTAGTAACGCTCTAGATCCAGCATAGTTTACTTCTGTTTTAACGTGGTCTAGTAAGCTATTTAAAGTACAAATTTTCCCTAATCTTAACCTATTGAAAATTTCCCTTCATAACTCTTCCCTTAAATAATAGTTATTAAACCAAATGCTCCTTTTCTTTCTGCCTTTTTTTTGAATCTTATATTTTTTTTAAAAATCCTTCATTATGTTATAAATTACTTGTTTGCTAAACCATAATAATAAAAATATTTTTCTATTTTGCGTTTAGGATAAGTGTATTCAAGCACCCAAATGACGTCATTTGAATGTTAGAATAAGTCGTTGGCGTGATAGAATAGACTAGTAAAATTTACTGTATTGATGTTGGTAGTGTTGAACTGTCATACGTCAAAGAACAAAGCAAATTAATAAATAACAATGAAAAAGAAGTTTTTTTCACAGCCGCCCAAAAATTACGCCACATAAATGTCACCAACCACCGTAAAATTCACTAGATTTAAAATTTTTATTTTTTAATTTAGAAAATGGTATAAAGCGGCAAAATAGAAAAAATAGTATACAATACTCGTTGCAGAAGGTCCTTCAAGCACTCATTTGTTCCTCAACTCGCCGCTATGCGGCTCGTTTCGGAATTTCAAATTCGTGCTTGAATAGATGCCTTCTGCAACTTGTATTTTAATATACTATTGTTGTTAACAATGTGTTTTTCCATGTAAACCTTACCGTACGTCAAAACGTTTCACACAGTCTTGAATATTGCTTTTTGAGTGCCATTTGGGGTTTTAATTCTAAAAATTGTGCTTGGCATTTCAAAACTGATCTTTTTAATTTGACATCTAAAAGATTTTCCTTTTTCTAGAGTGCAACTCAGACATGTGTTCTTGTTTTAAATGACAACCTAACCTCTGCTGATTTCAAATAAAAACAAACAATCTGCTTGATACTACCAACATTCTTCAATGAAAAACTCTAGGTTTAGAAGGTATTGTTACCAACACGACAAAAATTTAGCAGGAATTATAGAAACGAGACAAAGTATACGTATTTGTTTTCTGTCATTTGTCAATTGTAAATATGTCACTGACTTGAATTTAGCAATTTAGTTAACCTTGTGCTGAAATTTGTTGTATTGTTCCACATTTTTGCACTCTCATTGTACAAAAAAGTCTTTTTCAAGACTAAAGTTGTTCTTGTGCTGTGTCTGCGTAATCCTAGTAAGACTCTTACATACTGTAAACATTAAAAAATATTAATGAAATTTATTTTCAGCAGCATTGTAAACAATGGTTTATACTGTTCAACAAGACACGTTTATCGTTATGTCTTATTACCGGAATGGTGTAGTTCAGGAGGGAACTTGGACGTTGAGAACGGTAAATCTTCAGGAAGACCTGCTGTGAGTGCTGAAGCTGCCGAAGAAGTGAAACAAGTAATCGAAAAAATCCACAAACCTCACTTCGCAGAATTTCACTTCAAACGAATATCCCTTTAAGTACATGTCAGAAAATTGTTATAAATTGTTATAAAAAAATTATATTCTTACAAAATAACGACTGTGCAAGAACTTACACCACCAGATTATAGTAGTCGAAGAGAATATTGTACATGGTTTGAGAACAATATGAACGACGATCTGCTGGATTTGTCTTTTTACTTATTATTATTATTTAAAAGGTTATTTTTTTAATTTTATTTAACTTAATCTTTGCTCTCTTATGTTATTTGCGATTGTATTAGTATTTATGTTGTTAGCTATGTACTGAATGTTTATTTTTGATGTTGTTGATGTTGAGCGTATGCATAAACTTTATTAACAAATTGCAGACCATATTTCCTTTATTTTGTAATTATTTTTCTTTATTCTTAGATACTGACATTGAAAAGAATGTGTTCTTTAACACTTTATTTTAGATTAATTGCATTTCTTCACATGTGTAACGTGCCTAACATTCTAATACATATCCTGTTTTTCAAAAGGCGGCAAAGATTAATTTCACGGTCCACTGAACTCAGGAACTTTTATAAACACTTTTATATGAAAGCTCAAAAGTTAGTGTAAAAGACCTGTAAACTGTAATTCGATAAAAAATGAAAAGTAACACAAAAACTAAGTATGTGGTTACTTCTTATTTTATACTATTAGGAATGGCGTGAATAAAAAAGAATTAATTGGTCTGCACCGTTTGTTAGATTTTAACAAAAATAAAATGGAAAAGTAGCTTGATATGCCGCAAGTACTGATTGCAGAATAAATGTGTGGCAGTGCCACATAACTTAAATAAGTGATTGTCTATTTGTTTGTTTGTCAATTTATCAAATATGAATTTTTATTTCATTTTACAAATACAAATATTTGTTAACAAAGTTTTGTTATTTTACTGAGTGAACAAAGTTCGAAGAGTTTCCTGAATCTCGTGGAGTGAGATTAGCTTTTAGGGCTGACCTCGGGTGTTTACGTATTGCCAGGAACACAGTCTCATGGCCTTATTAAGCTCATTGAAAGACTTAAGAGCAGCTAATACATTTGTAGTGAGTAAAACCAATTGAATGATTATACTTTTTATTAAGTTCGTTTTTATACAATTTCAACTAGTTGACACAACAATAATGATTACGATCTGAGTTACAAAGAAATCACAATTCTGCAAATATAACATTTTACAAAACTAGGTAACAAAGAGAAATATACAGTTCGGCACTTTGCAATTATAACTGGTTCAAAAAGTAAACACTTTATAAGTTGTAAGTTGATACACTTTGTAGGTTGCGGTGATCAGATCAGACATGCAAACGTTGTTTGTTCTATACATTGTGTAATGATATAAGAACTTCAAAGTAATGATTTCCACAACATTTAATTATAGTCTTATTTCATGGGCCGAAATTGAATTCTATTTATCAAAATTTTAAATTAATGTCAAAAAAATGTTTGTTAATTATAGGTTAATGGTTATAACATTAACTTGTGTCAATGAGATTTGTCAGCTTCTATTATGAATGTCAAGATATGTTTGTCAAAAAACATTTATAAATTGATAAAGATTAACTCATTCAAAGAATTTTACACTTTTTTTTTATCTAACTATACTAACTACACGGTTTTATTATTTTAACTTTCTTCCTTTTTTAACGGTTAAGATTTTACTTTCTTTTTTATTTTATTTCTAATTATACCACCTATAAACTTTAGTAGGTCCTCTTCCTCTTCTTGGTTATCCTTTGTTTACCTTTATAGCACTCAGTCTCGTCTTCTCACAATTTTGCACTTTGTATCTCATCCAATAATTGTTCACCACAGTGAAGTTCGGAACGCGCACCAAGTCACTCTTTATATCTCTCCAAACAAACAGAAAGAATTAGAAGGTAAGTATCTCAATGTGTGTTTAACTGTCCACTCATTTGCTTCCTTCCTCATTTTTCCATTTACTGTATTGATTCTTTCTTCATTTCCATTTGGTCTCTCTTTGTCGATGGTTTTTGTTTTAGCCATCAATGATAAATAAAAGTCCATTTATTTGGTGTACCTTATTTTATTTTACTTTTCGATGTAATTTTCTTGTGATAACATGTCACATTGCACATAAACCGCAATAAACATAACAAAAACCATAAATATAACAAATCTTAAGAACCATTCACATAAAATCTTAATAACCATACACATAAATATCTTAACAACCATATAGGTAACGAATATTAATAACCATTTACAAAAATAATCTTAATGGTCCATATACATTTTTTTTTCTTATTATTTCTTTTCATTTTTTTAAAAGACTTATTTCACAATTCTCTATTTTTCATCATTTTATATCTATCAACAACCACACCTAGATACCCCTTTTTCAATTTTTCTTTTCCACAAACTTCCCCTTTTTCCTTTCCTTTTTTTATTATCTAGCCGCCCACTCTATACAACCTACTTTTCGTTATCTATTCCTAATCACAAAACCTACTGTACATGCACTTAATCATATTATATTCTTTGAATGATTAACCCTTCGTTTTATTTTTTTATTTTAAACCATAGAGTTTTGAATATCATCACATTTCCCCTCCATGTTAATCCAAATTTTAAGCGTCTTAAATTGTTGAAATTTGAATTAATATTATAAACTCAATTGTAAATTCCTTTTCAATTTGATCTTTATTTTTTTTTGTCTTATGTAATATAATAGATATTGTTTTGTTTCATGGTATACATATATATTTTTTTATGGTGTTTTTATTTTATGTTTTTATTCTAACCTCAATTATTTGAATTGACGGTCTTGCACTTTGACATTTGTCGAACGTCATTTTGACATTAGGCAACTGTCATTCTTTATCTGACATTAGTTAATTGTCATTTTGTTTGACATTTTTGAATTGTCATTTTTGATATTTGTTAATTGTCACTTTGACATTACATTATTTCAACAGAATAAAAATTTAAGATTTTATAAGTTTAGTTAGCATTATTAGCATTTTATACAAGATTTTTCTTTTATTCTCTTTTTTTTAACATTTGATATTTTCATTTTATTTCATATTTCCTTCTCACTTCCTCCTTATTTTTCTCTATCTTCCAACTATCTTTCATTCATGCTGCATTCATACATATCATTTTCTACAACTTCTTAAAAAAATTGCAAAAAAAAATTATTTTCTCTAATAGTAACGTTTTCTTCATATAACTTAATTCCCTGCCTCATCTATCTACTTCAGTATCATATTTTATCTTTACTTATTGATATTAAGGATCATATTTTGACCTTTTCTTTTAATATTATCAATCATATCATTAACTATTTATTATTATTATTATTATTATTTATTATTATTATTATTATTTATTATTTATTATTATTATTATTTATTATTATTTATTATTATTATTATTATTATTTATTATTTATTATTATTATTATTATTATTATTATTATTATTATTATTTATTATTTATTATTATTATTATTTTTATTTATTATTTATTATTATTATTCTACTAACTTCATATTCAAATCTTCAAAATTATCATCATTTTAATCATACTTCATTAATAATTAATTAACTCAATATAATTATCTGTAACACATTCATTCAAGCATCATTCATACCTTCTTGTTAAACCTAATACGAAATGTTCCCTATTCTTTTTTGGTTATTTTTGTCAACATTGGCTTCTAATTTTACTTTAACATTCTCTTGTAGCATTTATTCTAGTTCTTTGAGTTACTTTCTTTTTCTGTATTTGTAATTCCTTTGTTCCTCTCTGACTCCTGATAGTAAATTTTTTAAATGTTCTTTCATTATCATTTTATATTTTTCCATCCTTATTTTGGGTTTACTATCTTTCTTAAAAATTTTATACCTCGATTCCTTATTTTTCTTCCTAGTCTCATTTTTAGATTTTCTTTTGACTTTGATCCCCTCCAACCTTTTATTTTCCATTGCCATCTTCATTTTGTTTCTTCTTTCCGCTTTTCTTGCTCTTCTTAGTTTATTCTGCCAATTAATAGTACGTTTCAATTTTTCTGTATTATTATTATTATTTTGATAATTTTTTGCTTTTTTGTAATTATTCTTTATCTTATTTTTAAGATTTGCGTTTCTTATTGGTAAACTGTTAATTCTTTCTTTTGGATTTATTCGTTTGCGGTTTACTGAGAATTTTGTCATATTTTGAATCCCGCTATCTAATATACAATAATGACTTGGTCCATGATTACCTGCTGTTGATTTCTCTTCAACATTTTTGTTTATTTTATCTAATTCTATTTCACATTCTGCTGGTAGTTTGCTTGTGCTTTTTCTTGGTCCTTAATTTTCTCATTTATATCTGCATCCCTTATTTGTAACATGTTGATAATTTCTTCTTGGTGTCTTTCTATTTTCCTACGCATTTCATTCTGACATTCATGTATTTTATTATTCACCTCTTTTTGTATTTCACCTCTCATGTCTTTAACAATATTATCCCATCTATTCTCATGATCTTCAAATTTTCTTTTAATTTCTTCAAATCTTTTCTCTTGATTATGATTAATTTCTTCAAATCTTTTAGTATTATCTTGTTTCATTTCTTCAAAATTTTGTACTATTGTGCTATTATCTCGTTTAATCTCTTCTAATCTTTTAGTTTGGTCTTCAAATCTTTTATCTTGGTCTTGTTTCATTTCTGATGATATTTTAAGTAAATCTGGTTGTTGTTGTCTTATTTCTTTTTGCTCTTTATCTCTCTTTTCAACATCTCCCATGGTCTCCTTCATACTTGTACTTTCTTCTTCCATCTGTTCAATTTCAATATTTTCTTTCTCTCTTTTGTCCCTTTTTCTACTATCTACCGATTTACCTCGCTTCGACATCTTTCCAATACTAACAGACAACTAACAAAAATGATAATTATGTCTAAAATATTATGAAAATGAAAATATCTTTAATGTAAAACTCAAGAATTTAATGAATTCTAATTAAACTAATAAAAATTTTTTTTGCTATTCAAATGCTTCGTAAACAAATTAACAAATTCCATACAAATGACTATTCTTTTAACTAATGTTATTTTAGTACAATTTGGGTTCCCTTGGACTTGCCTTTTCTTTAATTTGGATCTTTATTTAACTTGCCCTACCACGTTGGGGCGCCATTTTATTTATATATGTGATGTACTTTTAATTTTAACTGATTTGATCAATACACAGTTTTCCATACCCTACAATAAGGTCACCATGATTTATTATGAATAAACGTCAATTAGCTGTCAAACTTAACCCTTCAAAGAATTTTACAAATTTGTTTTCACACAGATAAATTATGATTATTTATTCATTAAAGATATAAATTCACTTTTAAATTGTTCGAATCTTTTCAAAATTTTAGCATTAATAATCTTAAGTTATTCTAATGTTCACCTTTTTGTTTATTTTTTATTAATATTACCACAGTTTAATCTTCTTTCTTCACTGGAAATCTTCTAATCCATAAGAACAGTGGTCAGACTCTATATGTTTTTCTGCCTTTGTGAAGATTTACTTTTGTATTCTCAGTTCTGGTTACATTGATAGATGGTCCCCACACAAAGATGTCTGGTAGACTCACAGAAACATTCCAATGTTGCTGCTAGTCTTTCCAGTTTTTCCTTCATGTTTCCTCACTAATAAGCCTTTTCCTTCTTTCTGTCGCTGATAATCATATTTTCTTTTTCTTTTAACCATAATAAAATATGCCAAATTACCTTGTTTGCACTCTTTTATTAAAAAAGAAATTATAAATGTTGTGGCATCGCAAACATCAAATAAGTAGAGTACAATGAATAACTTCAACACATATTACTTCATGAATATAGTTTTCTATTTTATTAACAAAATTTTTGAAATTTCTTTAGAATAACTCAAATAACAACCTTCTTCTCTACAATATTTTTTATCAACTCTTTTTTTTTAAACAACTAAAAAACCTAGTTACTCCCCTCCATCTTAATCTATTCTTTTTCACAAACTCCTTTTTTAAAATCTAATTTATATACATCAAGTATTCTATTTCCTATTACTTACATTATTTTAATTACCTTTTGTCACGATTGCTGTTTTATGTTTCATTTAAATTCAATTCTTTGAAGAATGTCCTTTTATATTCATTACTAATAAAGTTTATTTTCTTATCCATTATCATGGTTTTCTTATTTTGGGCATTAGTTCATTTTTTAAAGATCATCACAATTGCTTTACTTATGAAATGTGACACAATGATAATGAATGTATTTTTAATGTGTTGCAATGACCTAGAACTTCTTTATTATTTCTTGTGTTGAAATTATTAGATTTTACAACATAGATTAAATTTTATCGAAACTGGGAATTTAGTTTTAATGGAAGAAAGCCTGTTTAATTTCCAAAATTAAACACTGATTTATTATTAACTGCTGAAGAAGGGCTCACTCTTTGAACCGTTTGAATAAAAGAAAAAAATATTTATAATCGGCTTTAATTCAGAAGAAGCAATATAAAATTGCAATTCTGCGAAGTGAGGTTTGTGGATTTTCTTCGATTACTCGTCTCACTTCTTCCACAGCTTCAGCACTCACAGCAGGTCTTCCTGAAGATTTACCCTTCTCAACAGAGCCTGTTCTAGCAAATCGACTAACTACATCTTCAATGTGAGTAATTAAAGCGTTATTCCGACCATTAACATCAGGAAATCGGATTCTAAATTCATCTTTACAAGCTTGAATAGAATACGTCCAAGTTCCCCCCTGAACTACACCATTCCGGTAATAAGACATAACGATAAACGTGTCTTGTTGAACAGTACAGACCATTGTTTACAGTGCTGACTGAACTACTTTTCAACTTTAGGCAACAGACTTCTTGTTGCACGCGATTTTAATGCAAAACAACAACAATGGGGTTCAAGAACATCAAGGCCAGGGAGCAGAAAAATGCTCGCAGTTGTGAAAGTACAAAACATTAATCATTTTTCAACAGGCGTGTCAACATACTGGCCTATCGATAGGGGAAATGTACCAGATTTAATTGATTTCTGCTTACTCAAAAATATAAATCCGAAATTATGTAGGGCAACGTCATGTTACGAACTTGATCATTTTTCGATCATAGTAACCCTCTCATCGCAAATATCTCTGAGAGAAATACCACCAACTCTGCATAACAGGAAAACCAACTGGGAATGCTTCAGAGAAAATTTAAAACAGAATATCGATTTAAAAATACCACTAAATACCTCTGCACAAATCGAGAGCGCAGGGCCAACACTAACCAAACAAATACAATAAGTCGCTTGGAATGCAACACCTGCAATTACTCAAACTAATGCTCAAACAAACGGTCCATCTTTTTTGAAAGAGAAGATAGCTGAAAAAAGAAACTTAAAGAAACTTTGGCAAAAGAATCGCACACTTGAAAACAAAACGGCACTCAATAAAGCAAGTAAAGACCTTAAAAAGGTGATGTTTTAGAAGTGAAAAATGACAGTATTCAAAACTACTTAGGAAACCTTGACGCAACTGATAGAACTCAATATTCTCTATGGAGGGCGACATAATTCCTGAAAAGGTCACAAATCACATATCCGGCAGTAAGAGATCTAAATGGACGTTGGGCACAAACGAATCAAGAAACAGCAACTACTTTCGCTGAACACCAAAAAACGTATTTAAACCGCTTCCATGTGAAATCCCGAAGAACGCCGACGTAAACGACTAACTAGAGAGCACTTTAGAATATCCTCAACAAATGACTTTGCTGTTAAGAAAACTAACGCAAAAGGAAATAAAAAATGTTATCAATAAAGAAATAAACTTTAAAACAGCATCAGGATATGACCTGAAAACTGGTAAAGCGTTACAAGAACTACTTCAAATTGCAATCAAAGCCATAACACAAATATTTAACGCCATTATCAGAACTAGACACTTTTCTGGTGACTGGGAAATCTCAAAGATCATCATGATTCCTAAACCTGGGAAACCAACGGAAGAACTTTCCTTGTACAGACCTATTAGTCTGCCTCCTATTATGTCCAAGGTTGTTGAAAACAATTTCCTAAAACAAATACAACCAATACTATCTAGCAACAAGGTAATCTCTGATTACCAATTGATTTTAGGAATCAACACGAAACTGTTGAGCAGATACGCAGAATAGTCCGTAAAATAAATAGCGATTTAGAAGGGAAAAGATACTGCTCGGCGGTATTCTTGGATATTACACAAGCCTTCGATAAAATCCGGCATAAAGGGCTTCTCTGAAAAGTAAAAAACTGCCCACCACATCAAACGTACGAAATAATAAAATCTTACATTTCGGAGAGACACTTCTTCGTCGAACAATATGGAGAAATTATCAATCTAAAACCAATATTGGCCGGTGTTTCACAGGGCAGTGTCTTGGGTACCATGCTATACCTCCTATTTACTGCCGATATGCCAACAACAAAACTGACAACAACTGCTACATTTGCTGACGATAGCCACAAAAAGACTTCTCACAATTTACAAATATCATTAAATAAAGTCCAAGAATGGCTCAAACAATGGGGAATTAAAGCCAATCCAAATAAATCACATTTACCAACAGAAAAGAAAACTGCCCAGATGTCACATTCTGCGGCCACAAACTCAAACATGAAGATAGCATCAAGTACCTGGGAATTTATCTACACAGGAAGCTAAATTGGCGTAAGCACATTTTCACGAAAAGAAAACAACTAGGTATTTTGGTCACCAAGTTCTATTGGATTATCGGAAGAGATTCTCAACTATCCTTGAACAACAAACTACTCGTGTATAAAAGTATCATAAAGCCAGTGTGAACCTACGGCATTCAATTGTAGGGCACCGCGAGCAACTTACATATAGAGATACTCCAATGTTTTCAAAGCAAAGTTTTAAGATCAATAGTCAACGCAGCGTGGTACATCCTAAACCAAGTGCTTAATAGTGCTTTCCGTAAAAGAAGAAATCCAGAGAATGAGTGAAAAATATGGAGCTAGAATGAGCATACATCCAAACAGACTCGCAAGTAGACTTGTAGATGAAGTCACTGAAACCAGACGACTAATACGATTTAAACCAATGAACCTACCTAACAGATTTATTCTGTACAATTGTACAAATGTAAAACTGTAATTGTAGATTGTAAATACCGAAAAGCATTCATAAATAGGCAATAGGAACCTAAACGTAAACAGCGTAAGTGGAATAGCTGACTGGAGCAATTCCGCACATGTCTTATGTAATCAAACAAAATACTTATTGTCTTATAAACAAGACATATTGTAGGATACTGAGGCATAATAATAATAAAAAAAACAGTAGCTAAGATTTTGACTAGCTATTTTCTGACGGTGAGAATGATAAAATTTCTAACGAGGAAGTCGAAGTATCTTTCTCATTTTGCAATAGTGAAGGTGCAAGAAAAAACCAAAGATTCTTTGAGGCTTTACGTCGCTAAAATTACTGCTGTCCACAACGATGGCTACGATGGAGTGGTTTTTAAACGAGTTCCTGGATCTAACAAATTTTCGGAAATCCCTGAAGAAGATGCAGTTTTGAAACTATCAAAACCTATAAAAAACAATTATGTGCGATTTCAAAGTGTGGTTAGTTTTAAAACCAATTTGAATAACTTTACTCTCTATTCAAGGGCAAATTGTAACTTTTGTTTTGTTTTATTTGTTTTGTGAGTTTTCTCGTACCTAGTTATGTTCCACCTCATAGTCATGGAAGACTTGTCGTTACATAACTTAACGTGTGAAATCTATTTGCATTATTGAGTTTGTTATATTAAGTTTTTTGAGTGTTTGAGTAGAATTTGCATTGAGTTTGTTATGTAAAGTCTAATACAGAATATTAAGTTTTGTTTGGAATATTTTAAAAATATCCCACTTTTTCATTATTGGGGCAAATTCCTGCACTGCAGGTTTATGTCCCATTGCTTGGGGCAAACCAATACAAAAAATTGTTTTGGTAAAATTTAAGTTTCTCAACTTCTATTAATGTGAAACGGCTGGTGAGGAATAGAGGTTGTGCATAATATCTTAAACAAACATCTTGAACAAAAAAAAACGGGTCAAAATTAGTTTTAGTGGCTTCAGGGGATGGACAAAACTAAAAATACGGGTTTTAGCCCCCACCTACCCTATTTAGTTTTAAATTTGAACGAGTTTGAACTTCAAATGTTGTTTAAGTGACTGGGTATTGGTGCGTTTATGATATCCCTTCTGTTCCCTTTTAGAATTTTGTTTTGAAATATAAGACAATAACTGAAGTAAAAGTAGTACGTAATGAATGTATCGAATTTCTTCCTATAAAGAATTTATTAAAAAGTTCCTTTATTCTAACAAACATGTGAGCATACGCAATGTGGTATGTACCTTATAATCTCGCTAATCGATACCGGAACTGCTTTCTGTGGTAAATTGGTCTAAGTATTCTTAAATAAAAAATGCAAGAAAATGAAATATTTCTCATGTTACATTATTCAGTATTATTTTCTGCATGTCCTTTCAAATTTGTTTGCTGTTTCTCTATTGGTAATATCAAACAAATTATAACTTAGAAATGCGCAAACACGAGATGTAATTCGAAAACCGATATTTGCTTACAAAAGATAATTCTTAATTAATTTTTAATAATTTGTTTCTTGAATGTTCATTATTATAAAATATAAATATAACTTGACTTTAATATAATTTATTATAAGTTGAGTAATTAGTTGTTAAATAAAGTGTGGGACGTAAACTTGCAATTTTATCAGGCCTTTGTACTATGTCTACTATAATCAATTTAATATAGTCGACTTCAATGTAAAGTAAAAAAATATTGAAAATTGCTTAATAATTGCCCGAATAATCTCTATAATTTTGGCGTTCTGGTTAATCGTTCAGAATATGAACGTCTGAATTCTTGATTGCAATAAAAACACAATTTACAAAATTCTCGAGTAAGTCGGAGGTTAAATTAGTAATTACAGTACTATAATTAAATGATGTTACATTAAACTCCTTTTTTACTTTTACTAGTACAGTTTTTTACTGTGAGGTCAGTAATACACTATACAGTACACAGAGATAGAAATTACAAATTTTTTTAAAAATTCATATATCTAATTGACCTTGTACGTTCGTTATTATAATGTAAAATGTAAACATGTTTGAAATAATTTATTTTGTTATGCTTGGTAGGTTTTTATAATAACCTATATTCATACTTTTTGTGCATGTAAGAACTAGATAAGTGCTGTTTAGGTATCGATTTTTCTAATGAATGTGTGTCTTTTTATTTACTACGTTTTCTTGATTGACATCAATTTTATCATGCAATTATCCCTTTTTATGGTTTACTTTTCAGTCCTTTGGTTAAAATAGTATTACACAGTATGAACATTATTTTTTTTATTACTTTTTACACACATTGTCATCTTAATAATATCATGTATGGCATATACAGAGCGTTAAACAAACAGCACTCACAAAAATAAGTAAAAAGAATGTATCCAGAAATGCATCATTTCCGAGATAACAGTATGTCAAAGTTTCATTTAAACTTTCTTTTTTTTTGTCAATATTTCAAGAACAAGGTGAAACAGCCAGATGAGATTTTCTACATGCTTGTCATTCTTAGGTCTCTACTATTTTTCTTACTATTGTGTTTAGTATCTTTATCAAAGACGGGGAACTGCAAATTAAAACATCTGGTAACGCAAAGCATTTAAACACAAGGAATTCCGTTTTGTTCTTTCGGCGGCCATTTTTATCATGTTTCCGAGGTGATATCAAAACACTAAAAGTATAAGTATATCTTATTTTCAACGAACTTCGACAGGAGTCGTTACTGAATTTGCGAAGTCTGTCTGTCTGCCTGTCTGTCCGCATTTCCCCATTTTGTAGGGTTGACTCTTTTCTAAAGTTGGGCATATTCTGTTGTGTATTATGTGGGCAAATATCTTGTACATATTCGTCATGAGACTAATAGGTTTCTAGTCTTTCTGTGTCTCCTTTTTTGTGCAATAAGATTATTATTGTTTTCGTCCATTGTTCCGGTACCTGATTCTTCTTTATAATCTTATTATAGAGTATCTGTAAAAGCTTTGTTATTTCTTCTTTTTTGGATTTTAACATCTCTCCTGTTATTCTATCTTCCCCTGGTGTTTTATCATTTTTCATTTTGTCTGTTACTCTTCTTATTTCTGTTTTTTGTATTTCTTTTATGTCTTGTGGTGCCTCTTTTCTTGTTTCTTTGTCTTTATCTTGATTCGTGTTGTTTACACTAGATGTATATAGCAGTTTATAGTAGTTTGTAGCAATTTGTAGTATTTTCTCTCTGTTACATTTGTTTTAATTTTTATTTGGGTCTGTTAAGCTGTGTATTCAGCTCTTGCCCGTGTGTAGTTCCTTCCTTATCTTTTTTGTCGCACCACTTTCTTCTAGGATGCGATGTATTGTTGATTTTTTGAATTTTCTAATATCATTTCTTACTGCCCGCTTTGTTGCTTTAGTATGCTCGCAAAACTCTATTTTTGTTTTTGTGTTGTTTCTTGTAATCTTCATAAGTTCCTCACGCTTATTAATCATTTCTTTTGTTGTTGGTGTGATTTTACTTTGTCTTGTGTTATACTCCGTAGTATTACTCGTTTTTTTTGCTTGCTCTATCTGGTTTTAAATTTTTTTGTATGTCCAGGTTCTTCATATTTGCTTGGAAGTGTTGTATATAGTTGTTGTCGGAACTGTTTGATTCTATCTTCTGTTATTGTATTGCATATTTTATTTGCAAACATTTTGGTTCTTTCTTTGTTTTTGTTGGTTTGTATTTTTATTCTTATTAAACGGTGGTTTGTGTCAAATTCAAAGCTATTAATTGTTTCTGCATTTTTGATTATTTGTTTTTTGTTTGTAAGTATAAAATCTATTTCGATTTTTGCACCATTAGGGGCCATCCATGTCCACTTCCTCCCTCTTTTTCGTTTAAAAAGTGTTCTTGTTATTACTAATCTTTGTTTGGCGGCAAAATGCAGCAGCCTTTCTACTCCGCTATTTCTTTCTCCGTAACCATAAGGTCCTCTTATTTGTTCTTCCCCTGTTTCTCTTTACCCTACTTTTTTGATGAAATCTTCCGTTACAGTTACTGTTTCTCCTTTGTCACTATGCTCCGTTGTGGTTTCTTCCAAAAGGTCATAAAAAAGATCTTTTTCTTCTTCGTCTCTAGTACTGGTTGATGCATATATTTGTATGATGGTTATACTTTCCTTTTATTTAGCTTGATTTCTAAAACTGCTATTCTATATGTGATCCCTTTAAACTTGACAATTTAATTTTTGATATATTTATTTACCATAAAGCTTTTCTGACCTTTAACTTGTGCAGAAAAAGTAGGATATATTATTATTCCTTTCTATAATCTTCTCTCCATATCTCCTTACTTTTGATAGACCTATATATCGTAGTTAATCTTACTTAATGTATCTTCTAATTCCATCACTCTGTCTTCTCCTATAAGAGTCCGTGTATTTATTAATTTATATAATTATTTCATTTGGAGGCTTGTTATTTCTTTTTCCAGTTTTTAAAGAATTTTTTGTTTGTTTTTCGTTTGCTATATGGGAAGTTTTGGCCGTACTCTTTCCTAGGGGTCTGCTTTCTGGAAAGAGGTTCTTTGTTGATACTTAAGTCGTTGTCCGGTGGTCTTTGCATTTGGTCGTTATTGTTTTGTTGTTCACATTCAAGACTGTTGACTTATCTGTTTGGGGAAGCTTGATAAGAGTGTTTGCTGCCAATTTGTTGTTATGTCGTTTTTTGACCCTTGTTTATTTGGATTGCTATTATGTTTTTTATTATATCTTTCTTGGTTATTTTCGTTATCTCTTGGAGATCTTTCTCTTACTTTTATTTTGTGTGTCTCCTTTTATTTCCCATTTTTGTTGGTATCCATCGACCTCGTCCTCCTGTTTGTTTAGGTTTTTTATTGTGTAAATTTCTCCGTTTACCACCAATTTGTTGTACCTCAAACTCGGTGTATGCCCATCTCGTTTGGCTTGTTTCATGTGGTTCACTAGAACTCTTCATTCATTTAGTACATTTTTTGTAAAGTCTTCGTTTATCCATATATCCGTTACACAGAGTTTTTTTGAGTTTCTCACGATTTCTTCTTTTTTACTTAATGCTTAATCTTAATTATTTACTGTAAATTGCCATACTGAAATTACTTGTTTCAGTATGTCAAAATCAACAGCAACAAGGTTACAAAGGAAAATCCAAAAATTAAAACTACGAGAAATTCTTTAGATTTTGCTGGAATTCCGAAATATACAGATTCAAAACAATGCAATACTGTATAGTAGATTGTAGTAGTGATTGATTCGAAAAGAGAAATAAAGATTTTAATTTTCCAGGATTTGGCAGAATATTTAGGTAACATGAACGTGTTTCTAAATAACGAGGATTAAAGTATTTTGTCGTGAATCATATTATTAAATAGCTAAAACGAATACCAAATAGAAAAGGAAACCGAAAGATGAATATGCAGAAAAAAATGTTCCAAATTTCAAGTCTTTAACAACCGACTGAACTGTTAATTAAATCAACTATTCGCGCTAAACGATGTCAATTAGGAATAGTAAGAAACAATTTTAATTTAATTGCTTATTATGAGGAAAAACAAAGAAAGAGAAAAATGCCACTGTTTTTCTTCAAAAGTAGAAGAAAATCAAAAAAATCTAGAATTAACCATACAATAGTGTTTTAATTTTATTTTGCATTATTTCTAGAAAGTTTATTTTTTAGCGTAAAATTTTTTCTCGTTATAAGTACTAAAATATTCAAATGACTTTGTCAATAAGTTTGCTCATACATAACGTAATTTCTTGGGTGTTTTTTCTGCTTTCCTCTTTTTTTCAAGATGATTAACAAATGTAAGTAAAAGATTGTTTTGCAATTTTGAACAATTGTAACGAGAATTCCACCTTGAGTCCCGCCATAAAAACTTGAAAGTAAGCACTGTAGTAGGTACTACTACTGTTAACTATATTGTTAACTTTATTATTTACTAGCAACATACAAATACATAACAGTAATAAATGTTTTTACTTGCCATTATTTCCATCATAGCCAAAGTCCTGCCCATGACCTAAAATAACAAAAATTATTATTATATAAGAAGATTGCTTTTACACATACAACATAAATATTATATATAATGTAACATATTATATATAAGATATTTCAGTCTTAAAAATTAATACAATAGTAAAAAATTAAAGCGAAAATTTGGCATGAATAATTGCGGTTTATTACACGCTTAATTAATTCCGCTAAACAAATCGGCGCGGCGGTATCATAAAAAAGAAGAGCGTTGTTTGGTTTTTAAGGAAACTGGTTTGCTGAAACGTGTTTATCTTTTTTCGAAATATGCAAATATTTCTATCTATATGTAGATAATATTAAATAATTTACATGAGTCGCATTCTTTAGCTAATATAACACTTATTAAACAGTTAGTTTCCGAATGGTTTTGTTTTTAATTAGTATTCCTGTTGTATCGGCAAGAGCATACGCAGCGTTTCCTTTTGTTCATTGTTTTATAAATGATATATTAGTGTGATCCGATTATTAATTTAAAAATGTTTAAATATTATCTTACAAAAATTAATTTTTTTCTGGATAAAAAGAATGATTGGAATTTGAACAAAAACTAATAATTGCGTATACCTGTCAATATTCCACTTAAAACAAATTCCCTTGTTTATAAAGCTAAATGAGAAAAACAAAAAACGGTTGATTTGGTATCAAAGAGTAGTCATTCCAGTATTCAAACAACGTTTACTTACTTAAGTTTTCATAACCACTGACTGCATGAAAATTAATTAAAATTCACAAAATTCTCGCTTCTCGGTCCATCAGTTATTGGAGTGTAGAAAAAACTCGACAATGGTGGATAAACCAAACAGTATTAAGAAAACGCCATTGAATTATATAAAAAAGCCGATGCGTGTGTATTTTTTACTCCAAATTGAAGAAAACAATGAGAGCGAGAATCGAGCCGGTTATTGTTTACATCATGGCATAACCTACTCTGTTCAGCTTCATTGCCATAATTGTGGTGATATCTTTGGTCCTCTATTGTGCTGTTGCGATTTTTGTTTTTCGAACGATAATTGTGATTTCTAGATAAACATCAGCAATTACTACAGTTTTATATGGGTTGTCTGAAACATTAAATAATAATAGTATAATTCTGTAAGAGCAATAAAGATGGAGAACACCCTCAATAGACCTTTCCAATTTTTTAAAACTTTTGGTTTTTTATATTGGATATGAAACAGCATCAATCAAAATGTGCATATCAATTAAAATAGATTCAAATATTGAACGAATAATCTATTTATTAGAAATTTAAGAAAACACATAAAGCACGAATATATTTCTGCAATATAACTCGCCCTACTATAGCATAATTTTGGTTATATTGGAATTCGTCACGTTTACAACACTGATGCGACTGTTAATAATGTCGAGTGTCAAAAGTGGTCAGTTTTTGATTGAAAAGAAGTTAGGCCGCATATAAACAAGTAATCTTAAAGAATCTCTGCTTGTACAATTACAAAACATCGTAATAAACAAGTATGAAAAACTATTGGCTATAATAAAAGTTAGGATGCAAAGAGTGCAAATGAAACATCAAGGCACCCAAATGTCATCCTCAGCTGCATGTAGTATACCTTGCTAGAAAGCAAACGAGGCTCTGATGACCGAGTATGGGCGGGATAACCCTACAACAGCAACTTTGCTGTCGCAATGGGAATTACAAAAGTGTAATCTCCAACTCACCATTCCGCAATGGCAAGCGTGGCGCTTCAATGCCAAAAACCCTTCTATAAAATACCAAGTTCAGAAACGCAAAAAGATCGACCCCAACAAAAAGCCCAAAATCCCGCACTGACAACAAGTCAGTCCGCCTCAAGAATTCTGGGGGAAGCAAGAAATTGGTAAAGCATCATACCAAAATCAGAATTGCAACACACAACTGCAGAACTTTAAAAAGCGACGCCGAACTTTTCGATATAGAGAACGAAACATCCAGAATTAAATGGGTTATATAATAAATATACAATAAATAAGTTAGAAGAGCAGGAGAAAGCCTATCCATTCTTAATCAGGAAACGCTCTGTTTCAAAAAGGTAATGACGAAGGAAGTCAGAAGGGAGTCGGGTTTCTCATCAAGAAAAAAATACTCTCTCAAGTAGAATTAATAAAAGGGAATCCGACAGAGTTGCCTATGTAATTATCGAAACATCAAATAGTCAAAGAATAAAAATAATACAGGCGTACGTACCAACATCTACACACGACGACGTAGAAATCGAATGACATACGAAGAAATATCCAAAGCGAGAAAAAAAAAAACAAAAGCGACCAATGCATAATAATAGAGAATTTCAACACCGTAATAGAAAAACAAACAGAAAAAGACAAAGAATGCGTCGGAAAATGTGGATTAGGCGATAGACATGAAAGAGGACACATGCTCGCAGATTTCCTCGCACAAGAAATTCTATATGCAATAAACACCTTCTTCAACAAAAAAGCACATAGAAAATGGACATTGATAAGCCCGGATGCCAGGACAAAAAAACAAAATAGACCTAATACTATCGTCGAGCAAGCAGATGATCTCAGATGTAACAACGCTGAACACATGTAACATAGGAAGCGACCATAGGCTTGTCAGAGCAGAACTAAAAACAGAAAAGGTAAAGAATGCGAGAAAAAGGAACAAAGAAGAAAAAGTTCAAATCGACACAGAATTCTTACGGGGAAATAGAAAAAACTATAAAGAAAAGATCCAAAATAATAGAAAAAAAAGGTGAAAACACGCAAGGCATAAACAAGATATCAAAATATATTAAAACACTACTTATAAAAGCTGCAACAGAGGTAACTAGCAAGAAAAAAAAAAGAAAAACAAAATAAAAGAGGAAACGAAAAAGAAAATAGAAGAACGAAATCAATTATACCAAACAGGGCAATATGCCCCAGACTTGTACAGACAAACAAGAAATAAAGTAGGAAGAATGATTCAAAAGATCTCGAAGAAAACTACAGAAAAATGGCAGAAAAAGTGATAGAAAAGAACAAAAATCTAAAATTTCTTAGAAGAAGAGAAGAGAAACAACTAATAATAGAAATCAGGAATAGAAACAACAAATAATCGAATTCAGGAATAGGAACAACATCATAAATAAAGCAGAAAAATACTATAAAAACTTATATAACACACAAATAAATAGATCCCCAACACGAACAAATACCAAAGTGATAAATGTAGGATCGGAAGATAAACCAGCCATAACTAAAGATGAAATCCTCTTTGTCTTAAAAACAATGAAAAATAACAAAGTGGTAGAAAGCGACGAAATCCTAACGGAAATGATTAAAGAAGCGCCTAAAATATTAACGTCAAAACTGTAACACCCTTTAACAGTTGCCTCAAACAACAAAACATACCGGAAGACTGGAACAAAGCCATTATAATCATACTGTTCAGAAAAGGAGACAGAAAACTCCTGAAAAACTACAGACCAATAAGTCTGCTGTCACATGTATATAAATTATTCACGCGAATAATAGCAAACAGAATAGAGAAAAAATTAGACGAATACCAACCAACAAAACTGGCAGATATTAATCGAAAAAGCAATTGAATACAATCTCCCAATACACATGGCCTTCGTAGACTACCCAAACGCCTTCGACTGCATAGAAAACTGGGAAATATGGAAAACTAGACAAAGCGCGAATAGATCACCGATATAAAAACTTACTAAAGAACATATACTAACAAGCTACAGTAATAATAACAGTACATGAAGACTCAGATAAATTAGATATTAGAAGAGGAATAAGACAAAGAGACACGATATCACCGAAATTATTTATTCTAATATTAGAAGGAATTTTCAAGAAAATAGCATGGGAAGAAGTAGGAATTAATGTCAATGGGGAAAGACTGTTTCATCTGAGATTTGCAGATGACATGGTAATGTTTGCCGATAAAGAGGAAGACCTAAGAAATATGTTAATAAAATTAGGAGAAAAGTCAAGACAAATAGGTCTAGAAATGAAAAAAACAAAAATAATAAGCCCCCAACAAATACAGATTATATTAAACGGCAAAACAATAGAGAATGTTTAAAGAATATACAGGGTGATCATTTTAAAACTTCCCACCTTGAATAACTCTTTAATTAGTAAAATTATCAAAAATCGCTGAAGCGCGTTGCTTTTGTTTTGGAGGAGGACATTTAATAACCTACTCTAGTCAGTTGGGAAACTTTCACCCTCCCCATCAACCACCCCCACCCTAAAATTTTAAATAGCACTACCCCATGCGTGATATATCATTTTAAAGGGTATAAGATTCTCAATCTTTTACATCAAAGGAAATTAAGATCGGCCCAGTCGTTCGTGAACTAGAGATAGAAATGTATTTAATTTAATCAATAGTTTAACCTCAAACTTATAAACTGACGTTTAAACTTGTCAAATTTAACGTAGAACAACAGCGCCTCTAGCGGAGAGAAAATCGTTATCGAGTCCAATTTGCGATCGTCTTTTGTTTGGGGTCGGTACTTTGCATCACAATCAACTGGCTTTGGCCAAGGTGACCAATTGTCATTTATTTGAGAATTCTCCCAAGGTGGTTGTAATTTAACAAAACACAAAAGTTGATTTGGTTTTTGTTTCCTTGGTTACCAAGTAAATAAATATATTACGCAAACAACGCCATATTGAACTTATACGTTTTTTTGTGTTTTCGCATTATGCGATTGTACGCGATTAATGTTAAGTAATTGATTAATAATGTATCCAACCATAATGTTAAATGAACAATCAGTTTTTTATAATTATAAAATAAATAAAATTACTGTCTCAACGGTAAATCTGATATTTTTTTGCGCAGTTAAACAAATAACTAGTAACTTCGTTATTATCAAATTATCAATCTTGACAGTTCAAATGTTGCTTTTCTTAGCTAGAACACCCTATATGTAAGTAAAATATCGAGCCTGCACACATGGATAAGCAGCTTGGCAACAGAGAAAAAATACTGACCAACCGAATTATTACTAGTTCAGTTCCATTAAATATAAAAGAACTGCAACAACCTTTTAATAGTTTTAAGGTAAACTACTTCAAGTGTTCATAAATATAAATGCACCTGTATATCTACAAAGTTTTTAATAAGAATGTCCGCTAATAAAAATAATATATGAAATCGTGTTGTGAGATAATAAGTAAATGACAGGAAATGTGTGTTAAAACATGTATTATCTACATAAAAAAATACTAGCAAAAAAGTAAACGTCCTTAAAAGGGCAGCACTAAATAAAATGTTTATGTTCACAAGGTAGTTTAAAATTATCGTATTAAGCGTTCTTAACGCGTCAAAAAAAACCATATTAGGAACAAAACTTTTCACTTTTTGTTTTTATATCAATCTTTGGAACTTTATAAGGTGCGGTTATGATTTAATCAGTGTAATACTACCTATTTATTTGATTTGTTATACTTTATTTGTAATCGAAAATCAACAAAGATTAAAATAGTAATTTTTAATTTATATTTCCTTTTAATTTTCCGTATTTGGTTTCCCCAGTATATTTTTCTAACGATACCAACAATACAATGACCTACCTAGAAAATTTAAGAATAGCGACAGAGGAAATCTAAATACTTATGAAATTTGCGGTTATCTAACACAACGGAATGATTAATTCTTCCTGCAAACCAGTTTCTTGAGGCTTTATCGTTCATTATAATCTTAATTAAATTAAACGTAGGTTGATAGTATTTATGATTTAAAAACAAATCCAAATTGGAAACTTTTGCAAAAAACAGATATTTTCCTTTGATCAAAACAGAAAATGTAATTACAAGTTAAGAAACTATAATTACGAATAATATAAATATAATAATAGTAATAATAATAATAATAATAACCTGCATATAATAACGTAGAGAACACAAGAACAAATTCATATTTCGAATCCATTGTTTTTCACGTGCGAAAAAAGCGTTCTTTGGGTGTTTATATTATTATGCGCTCGCTCGCTTCTAACACTGCTATAATGCCGGATCGAGACTGACCTCTAATTCAGATATTCTCGCATTATATTGATGAATGAATCGTGAATCAGGTGCCTATTTCATCTATCTATTCTGTAATATCGGAGACTCCTATTTAAATCTCGTATATGTCCTACCTCATCTTTTTTACGTTTTTCCAGTTATGCGACGTTAATGAAAGATAAACTGACATCACACTATACACTCTACAAATAAATAGTGTCATTATTGACGGATGCCACGAATAATAATAAATATGGGCTAATTAGGAGGGCTCTATGATTTTTTAATTATCATTGAAACTGTTCTAATACAAAAAAGGGTAATATAAAATTTTATTAATGGACCTAAAATAAGTTTTGTCTTGATAACATTTTAAGTTTAAAATATTGCATCGTAACAACCTACATTAGTATGATCCGACATCAAATACTTTATCGTCAAGTGCAAATTGAATGAACAAAGGACACTTGCTACATAAAAATATTTCAAGGTGTCCTGATTTTTATCCTTTTCTCTATTTGCTAGTATGTAAAAGTGAACACCATTATTAAATACAGTTTGCAAGGTAAAATGTCATTACTTTTTATAAATAGAAATAGTATGAATACAGAGAAGTGCAATTTAATATTAGGATAATCATAATTTCTATTATTTCTTCTCATCTTTCAATAAATTTATTTGGTGAATAAATACCGTAGTAATTGTATCTATAACTACTATACTGCGGATAAAGTTATCAAGAGGTGGAAAAACCGATTCTTAATCGGGAGTCTTTTATAGTATGGTTTGTTTCGTATTAATGTTCATAACATAAAACCTGACACAATTTAATACGTAAAAAAAATATAAAATAGCTTATAACTTTCAAATTAAGACAGCGCTCAATATTGCGCATTAATGTGATTCTGCATTCATATTTTTTTTTTAAATCTTTAAATGAAAGCTAAGGTCCAGTTAAGATCACTTTAATTTTTCAGGATTTCTTGGATGCTGAAACCATGAGAAATATTAGTTTCAAGAAGTTGGAGATGTGACGTCACTTCCACAAATCATCGGAGAAAATTTCAACCAATAGGATTAAACACAGAATGCGGGATTGCCGCTACTAGTAAATCGCGGGCTTTGTGATTCAAATGATTAAATAATTACTGTCAATTGTGTTTAATTGTTTTTCTCTTAAAATTCTAAGTAACGTATATTCAAAAATCAGTCTTTTTAACGACTATAAAGAATCGTACGAGCGTAGTAATGGTATAATGGTAATGGTAGTAATGTAACATAACACATGGGCTGAAAAGTCCCAGGCCTAACAAAGAAAACACGGTTTTTTTTGTTCAAAATTAGCTTTATTCATCAACGTAATTTCCATTAAGAACAACGCAATCATTCCAGCGCCGCTCTAACAAAATTTTTTCTTTGCCATATGCGGTCGTTTCTTTGCAATTTCGGCCTTCAAACGCTCCAATAACACTATATAATATTCACTGTTGATGGTATTTCCCTTCTCAAGATAGTCGATGAATATTACACCACGCACATCCCAAAATACCGAGGCCATAACCTTTCCAGCCGATTGTTGTGCTTTCGGTCGCTTTGGACGAGGTTCACCAGTTGCTGTCCACTCAGATGACGATCGTTTTGATTCCGGAGTGAAGTGATGGATCCATGTTTCATCCATTGTCACATATCGATGCAAAAATTCCGGTTTGTTACGTTTAAACATGGCCAAACACTGCTCAGAAACATCAACACGTTCTTGTTTTTGGTGAACAGTGAGCAAACGCGGCACCCACTTTGAGCAGAGCTTTCTCATAGTCAAATGCTCATGCAATATAAAGCCAACACGTTCTTTTGATATCTTTACGATGTCAGCTAACTCACGCAACTTCACTTTTCGATCATTCAAAACGATTTTGTGGTTTTGTTTGATGTTTTCTGGTATTACCGCCTCATTTGGACGTCCACTGCGTTCTGCATCATCAGTGTCTCTACGACCACGTTTGAAGTCAGCAAACCAACGTTTTATTGTTGTTTCTGATGGAGCGGAGTCCCCATAACACTTTTCAAGCCATTGCTTCGCTTGAACGGTATTTTTTCCCATCAAGAAGCAGTGTAAAATTAAAACACGAAATTGTTTTTTGATCCATTGTTTTGAAAATAACAAAAGTAGCGTCACTCTTAGCACAATAACTCACAAAATAATAAATAGAATATCATGAAATTTTAACAGCTGTCTTTTGAAGGTTAGTACTAACTGAAAAAGCGGTCAATCCAATAGAACTAGCGCCATCTATTTGTTAGGCCTGGGACTTTTCAGCCCATGTGTTATATTACGTCAAATGCAACTTTCATTAAATAACACATACATAACCTCACATTGTTAGTGTTTGCTCATATTGTTTGTTCTCAGCAGTTCTTTCATTCTGGACTTTAGCACTTAAAAAGCTTGGAGTTTCTGCATAAAAATATCTAATTGTGTTCATATCCACACGAACGATTTTAGGAAGCTAGAGTCTCTTGATATTGTTTTGTTATTATATCATTTTCCTAATGGGTAGAGTGTGAATGCATGATACAATAAGGGTAAAAATATTATATTGCGCGTGTAGGCGTGGTTGTTTAATATAATACATTTCGCAGAAAAAGCAGGTTTTCCTGTTGTGGCAGTAGTAAGTGCTATGGGAGGAGGAAACATATGATTACATAAAGAATTATATGGCTCACACTAAAGCATGCCTCTTAAATTCAGCAAACAATAATAAGGTCTACGTGTTTACTGATGTACCTCATTTAATAAAATTGATCAGATATCATTTTGTGGACTATGGTTTCATACTAAATGAAAAAGAAATTAATACATCTGTAATAAAGACATTATTAGAAATTACTAGTTCACCTGACTTAAACATAGCGCATAAAATTTCAACAGGAAATTTAACTCTTCAGGGAACGTAAAGACAAAAAGTGAAATTGGCAACGAAATTATTTTCTCACACTGTGTCAAGAGCCATTACGGGATGTGGTATATTAGGATATCTTGACATTCGTCACGTTACAAACTATCTTAATAATGCGTATTAACGATGAATTGGTCATCATGGCCCTGTAAGATGACCTGCAAGATGTAATGTAGTAGTAGGTACTGTTCTATTAAAAATTGCTAGAGTTCCTTTCTTTTGTTTTGTTCAAAACACAAAAAAAATATAAATGTACATGTACTTATGCATAATTCAAATGTTAGTTGCAACCACTGTTTCTAAGCACAGCCCTCTTTACTAAATGTGGGTATTTAAATTAACAAAATTAGCGTTTTTATAAAATAACGCTTAAATCACCGCAGATAGACCCAAAGACCATTAAATAAAAATGAAAGAAAATGAAATTTTAAGTCTGATTATACAAAAATTTTCATATCGTTCTATTTAATCCATGATTGAAGATCTTCATTTTCAATGATCCATAATGGGACCATAGTAATCTTTAAAAAAGTCATTTGTAACACAATTGATGTAGCAGCCCATACTTGACAGGATAATCAAACCGTATCTTCGTATCCTGTTTAGTTCCAGAGATATTTCAGAATTTCTAAAACAATGTAAAACTAAATTTTTCAAAAAATATTAAATATTTTCTAAACACAAAATAAATAGGCTCGTCTTACTGTTGCATTAAGAGTATTTTGAGTTGTTTAATTTTCTTTTTTCATATCATAAGAAATACAGCTAGTCGGTTTTAATCCTTCGAAGAAAAATAGCAAACTCAACTTTATTTTAAAACTGAGCTGATCCTTTAAAAATTATACAGGACTGTAATCAAAATTTTGCGATGGTTACGGAGAATTGCTCAAGAGCCAGCTAAATGATAAGTATTACATATATTATTTTCTAAATGAAAAGAACTTTCAAAATCCATTAAAAAACTCCAAATCCGTATTTAAAAAAATGAACTTGATGATGGTCGCTCGGAGACGAAACGTCTGAGGAAAAAATTAATAATGCTATATTAAAGCCCTTTAAAACGGCCATGAAAAGTGTGTTTAGTTTTTCTCTATTCCTTCAAATAACGTCAGAAGAATCTAAAAACGAAAATCCAAAATTTCAGTTTTTTAAAAATAATTTAAAAACTAAAAGAGACTGAACACATTAGTTAGGCTCATTTTAATGCGCTCTTAATTACTCCTCTTTTTCCCCATTTAACCGAATCTGTCTCTTATTGTTCCGAGATTCCCATACAAGTCACCAATCAAGCTACTACTGTTAATTGTAATGATAAAATAAGATCCTTATTTGTTAGATGAAGAATGTATTTCAGAAGATGTAGAAATTGACATTTCCATAAAACTAACGAGTACAAATACTTGGGGATTACTTTAACAAACACAGGATCAGACGAAACAGATATAATGAATAAAATTAAAAAAGGAAAAACAATAACGCGACAGTTACACTCAGTCATATGGAATGACGACATTACAAACCAAACTAAACATCAAATTCTTAGAACAATATTGGAAAGTTTGTTCACTGTACGGTTCAGAGACATGGGTTGTAAATAAAAAATAAACTAAAATAAATACAATGGAAATGATGAAGAGACCTCAACAAAGATGTAAACGATAAGAAGAAATAGCAAATGAAATGCGGTAGATGGCAATATACTGTACAAGACCACGGATAAGTAAGTAAGTAAGTAAGTTTTATAAAGCAACTTCTAAATAAAGAAGAATATAACATTCAGCAAAAAAGACCTTCTTACCGATAGTGCTTCTTTATAATATTTTTTGTATAAACATTTATGGGTATATAAACACTGAAGCATTACACGTAGTGGCACAGCTCATGTTACTGGAACTGGGAAGAAGAAGAAAAATTAGTATAAAACTTGTGACGCTGCAGTCTCAATAATACATCAACGCAAGCTTCCGGATCATTTCCTGAAGTTTGACAAGAGACAATATACAAAGAAAAACAATAAAACATAAAAATTGTCTGGGTAATTATAATACTGAAGATACTTTATCACTATCCCTCTATCAGTCATGTGAAACGCATTTTAGCACCGATATTAGTTGGGGCTTCAATGAAGATTATCTACTTGAACGATTTATACAAAAACGAGCTCAGCAGTTAATCTACAACTTTCAAGAATCAAGAGTCACGTAGTGGTAGTAGCTGGCAGAGTACTATTTTATTGACTATGTAGTAACCAGTTCAATGTAATGCTGATTGTTCTGGATATTCCAATAATTGTAAATCATTAAGGCTCACTTTTACAATTGTTGGATAACTTTGTTGAATGTATTATTGCCATGGATACAACTGTTGTTTGCCATTTTCGTAATTGTATCCATGGCAATAATATTGATAAGGTTATCCAATGATCGTAAAAGTGGGCCTTAGGCCTTAGTTTGGAAGGACTGGTTAAATCTAATCTATTAAACTGCATTCAGCAATCAAACATTCTCATATTTATTCATTTCACATGTTTCCTATTCAACAGATATCAAAAGTATTTTGGAAAATTTAAACAAGATTATTAGAAGTAGTGTTAAAAATTTAAATATTTATCAGGCTTTTCAAACCTACTTCCGGTCAATCAGGGCGCTCGGGCCTGTCAGGCTATTCGTGCCACTCGGGCCTGTCGGGCTATTCGGGCTATTCGGGCTTGTCCAGCCGTTGGAGCCTATCGAGTCGTTCGGGTGTGTCTTGCCATCCGAGCTTATCGGATGATCCGTACCGTTTGAGCCAGTTTGGGCTTGTCGAGCTTGTGGAGCTTCTCGGGCCGACAATTTCATGCAAATTACTAACAGACAATATACGTATTTTAAAAAGACATAAATGTATATGTATAATTAAATTAGTTGTATGTTAATAAATAATTTTAAGTAAATCTTAACCCTTATTTATAAATAATCGATGCAGTTATATTAATACCCTTAGTGTTGAATATTACCAGCTTGACTGGTTTTTTCTGTAGTAATTCTAATTATTAACGTTTTGCTTTGGCAAAATTAAATTGACAAGAATAGAATCGTACAAGACTCCTTTATATGACGTTAATAACGGAATTTAAGGTTAGTTGACGAACATACGACTGTTTCAAAAATGACACTGACAAGTGTGTCCACACTCTAACCGTTAAAAAAATGACATAATAATGAAACAGTATCAACGCACTCTACAAGAAACTGTCTTACAATTTGAGGTAATATTGAAACACCGGTTGCTATTCATTTGTGTATTTACAATATTTAGATAATATACCTGTAGGGTAATTGTTTACTTTAGCTACCCCTAAGAAAGAGCCGTTTTCACAGCAAGTTTTAATCAATACAATCACTTGAAAATCAACTACAACAATCAATCAACAAAACAGTCAACGACCGCTAACACAACAAATACATTTGACAACGGAGGCAAACTGTGATTCATATTTATTGGTGCCTTGTCACGGGAAATTTGAAAACTATTTCAACATTAAATTGTTTTTTCGTTGATTATGAACAATTTTCAAATTGAATTAGATTACGGTATAGACAGTATATTTACTGTACTTTAATATCCCGTAGTCACTTTTCCACTTTTTCATATAAAGGGTTTTCCAATAAGAGGTGTTATTTTGATATTCAAAGAAAAGTGCCATTTTTTAATATAAATGATCGGATGTTTATTTCATTATAAAGAGGAAGGTATGCCGTTAATAGTGGAAAATAACATCAGGCAAATGACCACCACGACCACGCTTACAGGACAATATCCTTTTCATGAAATTTTCCATAACCAAATCGCAAAGTGGCTGCCCTACGTCCTCGATAGCCTCACGAATTCCATCTTTGAGGTCTTGAATCGACGCTGGGCTGTTGGCGTAGACCTTCTCTTTCACGGGGCCCCAAAGAAAGAAGTCGCAAGGTGTTAAATCACAAGATCTCGGTGGCCAATTGTGATCACCTCTTCGAGAGATAACACGGTCCGGAAACTTTTTCCGTAAAAGATCAATGGTTTCGTTGCTTGTGTGGCACGTAGCGCCGTCTTGTTGAAAGTAAACGTTGTCCAGATCAATACCATCCAATTCCGGCCATAAAAAATCGTTAATCATCTCTCGATAGCGCAATCCAGTCACCGTAACTGTTGCTCCAGCCTCATTTTCGAAAAAGTAAGGTCCAATGACTCCGCCGGACCATAAACCGCACCAAACAGTCACACGTTGAGGATAGAGAGACTTTTCAACAATAACTCTTGGATTTTCTGAGCCCCAGATCCGACAATTTTGCTTGTTGACGAAGCCACCGAGGTGGAAATGGGCCTCATCACTCAAGATGATTTTTCGATGGAATTCTGGATCATTTTCATGCATTTCAACGACCCAATCAGCAAAGACACGACGTTGTTGATGATCGGCCGGCTTGAGTTCTTGTGTTAACTGGACTTTATAAGCCTTAAGACCCAAATCTTTATGCAAAATACGGTGTAATGACGTTTGTGGAATGGCTAATTCCAAAGAACGACGAGGAATGGACAAACCTGGGTTTTCTTTAACACTTTCGGCTACAACAGCAATATTCTCGGCTGTTCTTGAGCGACGTGCACGGGTTTTATTCTTCACATCACTAACTTGTCCCAAGAGCTCGAATTTTTTCACCAATTTCTGTATTGCGGTCCGACAAGGTGCTTCACGGTGACCCAAAAATGTTCGAGTTTTACGAACCGTCTCTGCCAAATTTTCACCATTTTTATAGTGAATTTTAATAATTTCAATGCGTTGTTGAAGCGTGTATCGTTCCATATTTATTAATGGCGTAGTTTCTACTTGTCAAATGTCAAAAAATGATAGCTTCAAAAGTGACATCTACCGAAATAGCGGGCTATTCAAAATAACACCTCTTATTGGAAAACCCTTTAGTGAAGATACCCCATTATAAAGTTACTAGATAATATCTAGTTTCGTCAAAATTTTGGTATTTAATTAGGCTGATGGCAATTTGAAATTTTGAATTTCACCTTATCAAGATCTAAGGAATGTGTATTATCAACTTTATTAAACTCATGGCAATAAACGTTTAACTTTTTGATGCAAATGTACTATAAAGATAATGTTTGGGATACCTGTATCCAGTAAGTATTCTTATTTTATTTTTACGTTATAGCTTCAAGGTATTTACTCCTGTTGCGTTTTCGCAACACCGGGCAAAAACGCTGCAAAGAATAGCTAGAGTACAGTTTTGTTTTTCTCTTATTCTAGGGTTTGAATTTGTAAGTGTCTAGTCTATTCAATATGTCAAACTTCTCCTCTTTAAGAAAACCCTTGCACGGCAATAATCAAAGTGGACTAAAATTCAACAAATTGATGTATAAATCAAGAGCACATAATATAATATCTCTTTTAAAGGAATCCAAAATTATGAAATCAGCTAGTAGTGCCGATACTTATTTAGCATCACCTAATCCGTACATTTTGATCGACGAGGATAGTGGAGATAAAGACTGCGGAAGATCATTCAACAATTTAATAATTGTACACAGCTAGCGTCGGAATCTGAAGCAGTGATTCATCAAACAGAAAGTGAAGTTAGAATTGACGAAAACAATATACAGGGTCGCTAAAAAGTATGGAAACACGCTAACCCTGCAGAAACGGAAAGAAATAGACAAATAAAATTTGGAGAACTTAAAGTAAGTACTTCTTGATTGATTATATCAAAAATACAATATAATTCTATAAAAAGTGTTCAAAATGTGTTCCAGTAACTTTTTGGAAATGAAACAATTTCTTTTGAAATTTTTACAAGGAATTTTGCAAATAATCGGGGGGAACTGCTTGCATTACGAATCCGCCCTTTAAGTTAAGAAATCCTTGACAAAAGAATAGTGATTATCTGCAAAACCTTTCAAGATAAGTATAGCAACCCTATATTATTGAATTCTCCTTAAAAATCCCTATCAAATAATGGGGTCATATACAAGGTGTTCCATTTAAAAAAAATAAATATGGCAGCCGTACAAAAAAATAATTTTTAATTCCGTTCGCAAAACATGGCGAGAAATACCTACTTTAAGCTCTCCAAATTTCATTTATTTATCTTTTACCGTTTTTGCAGGAATAGCGTGTTTCCATACTTTTCAGCGACCCTGTATAGTACATTTTTATATTATAGAATTTAAAGCAGGCCTTAACATGATATTTTTGTAACAGTGTACTTTGAAGTTTCACTGTAAATTACTAAATAAATATTTATAGGTTAAAGGTCTGTAATTTGTGTCATTTTTTAAAATAAACATGAGTGATTTTTGGTTTTTAGGTTGTAAAACTGAATTTGCAGTCTGTTTGTTGCACACTGCAAAAATGTGGTAAAACCAAAGTCTACCCTGAATTCCATAATTAAAAAAAGTGGGCTGTAGAATTTTACGAATAAAATTTGAATGTTACGAACCAAGACGATATAGTCCAGGGAATAGACATATTTGCTTACAAAAGGTTATGTATGTCTAATTTTTGGATATGTTGTGTATATCGGTGCCCTAGTGAAAAACCCAAGTTTTCGACCTGTGCAGGCGCCGTGGGGCCCCAAAAACCATCAAAATTCCAGACTTTTTTCAGTTTTTCGATAATATCTTTTTACCAAAGCATTACGGAGGAAAATGTTTTAATTAAAAGTTGTAGAGCAATACATGTGCTACAACTTTTGTATATAAAATGTTTTTGTAGAACTATTAGGTAGATAGTTACGCTTCATCAAATTTACCAATTTTTCGTAAAAATGATACTTTAAGAAAGGATTTTTATTCCTTATGAAAGACAAGAATTTTGACCAAAAGCTCAATAGTAAAAAGTTAGCAGCATCACTAAAAGCTGTTCTAGAAACGTTTTTAGGCAATCACAGAGCTGACAGTTCTGAGATTTTAGTTAATTTATTGAAAAGTTATAGATAATTGGGTGGCAGACTGTCATTAAAAATACACTTTTTACAGTCACATTTTGATTTTTGCCTCAAATCTTGAAGCCCTTAGTGATGAACAGGGAGAACGTTTTCATTAAGATATTAGATAAATTGAAGAACTTTACCAACATCCATGAGCGCTATGATGGAGAATTACTGCTGTCTTTTAATGCGATAAGATTCATCAAGCCACAAACGCACAACTTATGCAAATATTTATGTTTCTTGGTTTGATTCATCAATTAATACAGTTACAAGCCGTTTTTGTTTTTTTCCATAACTTACTTTACTTACTTATCCCTAAACGTCTTCTACTATTGGTGTGGAGGTAATTATATTTCTCAATCTTTTCCTGTTTTTGACTGCTTTTTGGGCCTGTGTCCAGTTTAGTCCTCTTTTCTTTATTACATCTGCTACTGCTGCATTCTATTTTTTTCTGGGTCTTACCTTCTTCTTTTCACTCTCGCCTCAGTTTTCCACATCACTTTTACCATTTATTCTTCTTCGTTCATCCGTACTATATGTTCGAATCACATCAGCTGCTGAGTGTCTTCGATTACACTTTTCGACGAAATTTAAAAAATTTCGTATCTGAATTCGTACATTCTGTGTGTCTGTTTGTCTGTCTGTTGCTATGTTCCCGTGTCTTTACAGGACATGTTGTATATGAAATCAACTTAGAATTTTCTCCTGATTGCAGATACATTATCGGCATTTCGATATCTCAAATACTTTTCGAGATAACCGGAATCGAAAATGGCGATTTTTCGACTTGGTGATATACATACCGGGTGTGGAGTTTCAAACCCGTACATAGGACAATGCGTGGGGATTCAGATTTTTGTAATTCCTGCTCCCCAAATGAACCTACAGGGAAGGTAATGGTATCAATCAATAGGGTAGAAGTTTCTTCTCAATCTGGCATCAGTAAATTAACCAAAAAATGCTCAGAATTAGCAAAATAAATTAATAATAAAATTGTCTTATGCACGGGTTTGAAACTCCACACCCGGTATAAGATATCGACTTGGTTTTTAACGTTGAGTACGATTATGAAATTTAAATTTTTATATCTCGAGTAGTTCTTGAGATATTCGATTTTGATATCTCGAGTAATTCTCGAAATATACGATTTTTTTTTTAATTTCGTCATGATCATGCTTGCATTTTCACTTTTTATTTTTAAACTTTTCCTTATTGCCTCGTTTCTTATCTAATTTAGTGACGCTCTCGATTCTTCGTAATACTTTCATCTCGCACGCCGTGATTTTGTTTCTTAATAGATCAGTTAATACCTACGATTGACAGTCGTAAATGTATGATGGTATCAGAATTGATTATCATTTTATTGTTCATGTTTCTTTTCTTTAGTATTTTCCAAACTTCTTGTCGGTGTATACTGTCGAATCCTTTTTCTAGGTCTACTGCACATATGTATAATTTCTCGTTCATTGCTGTTATTTTTTCGGAAATTTGCCTAATTGCAAATATCCAATCTTGTATTGACTTATCTGCTCTAAATGCGGCTTGAGTCTTACCTAGTATTATTTCGATTTTTCGTTTTAGTCTTTCTTCAATTATACGCTCATCAAATTTATATGCTGAACATAGCAGCGATAGTTATAGTCTTGTTATTTTTCCATGCCAATTTTATTATCTTGTGCAACAGCGTTACTCTTGATTCCCCCATGTGTCTTATTAGTTCTGGTTTTATATTATTGATCCCCGCTGCTTTCCCAATTTTAAGTTTTTCTATTGCTTTCAGTATTTCATTTCTCCCAATTCCTACTTTTTCCTCTTTTTGTACTGTTTTCTTGTTCGTTTTTATTGTTCTGTATTTCATTGGAGTTATGTTGATTTTTATTATGTAATAACTCCATAAAGTATTTTTACCATCTCTACATTATCCTTTTTTCCTCTGTTATAATTTCTTCTTTCTTATCTTTAATATTCTTTAACGGGATTTCTTAGACCGTCTGACATTTCTCAGTGTACGATATAATAGCTTTGCATTACCCTCCGAATCCATCTCCATTATTTTGCTAAACTCTTTCCATGATTTTGACCTTTTCTTATCATGTTTCTAACTATCTCTTTTTGTAGTCTGTAATTTTGGTAATCGTCATTGTTCTTGTCGTTCCTTAACTACTCGTATATTTTTCAAAAGCTCTCTTTCTTTTTGACTTCATTTCTTATTTCGTTGTTCCACCAGTCTGTTTGTTTCTTCGTGTTCGGGGTTTTGTTGGCCCCGCATTCTCCTTCCGCTGATTTTGTTATTATATTTTTAAATGCTTCCCATAATTCTCTTGTACTTGTGTTGAAAAAATATGTTTATTTGCTACTGCCATGTTATTTTTTATGCAGAAGTCTACGATTTTCTGGCCATTATTGTTTTTGTCTCTTCACCATATTTTCTAAAACACATCCGCCAGCTTTTTCCTACTCTACCATTCCAGTTTCCAATTATCATGAGGTTACTTTTATGGTTTTCTTTTTCTTCGTATATTTTTTCAAGAACTTATCTATTTCTTTCTTAGTCGTTTCTTAATTTGGGCCGTATATTATGAGTATTGTAAACAGTTCTTTCTCTAGTAATTTCCAGCGTAAGTATTCTGTCTGATAGGGATTTCCATTCTCTTATCTCCTCTTTGTTGTTTTTATTTATTGTGCATCCTACCCCTGCTTGTGCTCGTTGTGATTCGTCCACCCCGATGTATGCTAAAATGTGACCGTCGCGTCGTGTTGGTCCCCAGATCCTTGCCCTTTTTGTTTTTGTTATTGTCAGCATATCCATATTTGTTTTATTTATTACTTCCTTTCTTCTGAATTTCCTAATATTCCATGTTGCTATTTTCCATGTCCATTTTTTATCTTGTTTTGTTTTGTTACTTATCTGTTTATTTTTATTTCTGTTTACCTGTCAAGATTTGGACGTACCAGACATGGATTTGCTGCAATTACTTGCAGGCCACGGCACTCCTCAAACAAATCGACCAGGACCTCCACAAAGATAGAGAATAACAGTGGATGCCAGATATGACGAAGAAACGTATCAAATGTACAATGTTGCTTTACATGAAACATGTTTTTTAAAATTTCATGTAGACTTCTTATCGCATTTATTGAATAAATATTTGTGAAAATATCATTTTGTTATTTATTTTATTACTTTTCATCTCATACGCTCGGTGTTTTTGCAATAATTGTTTTTCAAAAAACTGGAAGTGATAATTAATTAATTCGATCCTCATCTTGTGACCGAAAGTTGACGATTGTATCTGAACAGGAAACAAAGTAATTTTTCCTCTCCGTTGTTCAATTTTTATTTGATTTCTTTTCTTAGATACGCCTTGGATACTATGGATACCAAAGATATTTTGCAATTACTTGTGAAAGTAAATTATTAATGTACAATACCCTGTATTTAGATTTTTGATAAATTTTCTATGTGACATTCTGAAAAAAAGTGTATTTTTCTCTCATGTGCTTTATTTCACAAGCCAAAGGCGAAGGGCACACGAGGGAAAAAAGTATCACTTTCTTCCCTTTATCTATGTTTCTTCCCTTGTAACTTAAGTAACTATTATCTATCTGGATTAAACCTGGTTATATAAAAACGAATATAGATACATGATTTAGAAAACAATGGACCACCAAAATTTAAAAATGAAGGGACTAGATTTACAATTTTTCATGCAGGCTGCAGAAACGGATTTTTACCTGGATGTGACCTCTTAAAAGAAAGCGATGGGAATCACAAGAATTACCACAAGAATATGAATTCGAAAATATTTACAAGGCGGGTTGAGAAGCAACTTCTTCCCGTTCTTAATAAATTAGCTGGAAAATCTATAAATACGTATACCTCAAAAAAATCCATAGGTGACCGCGATAGATTTCCTTTTTGATCTCGCTGTACGATGCTTTACGTACTATCACGGCGAAAAAACCCGGGGCACCACACAGGTTTTAAAGTTACCCCTTGTAAATCTGTTTTTCAGTTTAAGTAAAACTATTATGTAAATAAGTACCTTATTAATTGAACTGACAAATCCACCTTAAAGCCTGATGCAAAAAAGAGAAATTTTATTAGAGCCGACGTATCTTCAGAGAGGTGTGCCCCGATTTTTTTTGCCGCGATAGTACCTACAAGAAATTATTATTTTCATTATTTTCGAAACGTTTAGCCAATGCATTATAAAATATAAAGAAGTTTTTATTATTATCTACCTTTTAATCAAATATTAACATATACAATTACAGACATACTACAAGGTAAAGAATTAATAAGAAAATAAGTCAGAAAAGTCGCGATAAAGAGCTGGGCAGTTTTTACTATGGGTGTTCCATCACAAACAGTAAAATTGTTTATCTCCGTCAAACTTTAATACTTCATAAATAATTACTACTTCTTTATCTATGGATTATTAAAATATTCATTTAGTTACCGCACGAACTCATCGTTTCAACTTTTTAACAGAGCTAATTATAGTGCTTTCACATATTTTCCAAGTAAATAGATATTTTTAATGGCTTACTTAACTCTTTAGTTAATAAAAAGTCTAATACGCTTTTGAATTCCAGTTGCATCGACGTTTTACATTCCTGTCAATTTACTGAATATTTAAGTGGTTTTAATAAATAATTAATGATTTTTCTACATATATCTAAACATTATATGCAAATAAAAATAAGACGCAAGCAATACTTGCTTAACATAAATATTATGTTTTGTATACCTATTGTGACACTTATGTTATTCCTACAATCTTACGAACCAGATGAAAGATATTAATCCCTCTAATCATTATCACCGTTTTAGACGTCATGCGACTTAAACACAACTTTTTTTATAACCGTTTTATAAATTAGACAGAAAACATAACTATTGCCACGTGACAGGTTTTTCCAGTTAACAATATTTTTATTACACTTTTTTTTGTTATAAAAACATTTTTAATAAATTCCATATCCGGAGTATGCTAATAGAATATTTGGATACCTAAACCAGAAACCGCACCTACTGTACATTCTAAAAAAGTAATTGTTTATGTAAATTTATTTATTTATCTTAAATAATGAATTGTAATTACCAGTTTGACTTATTTATTATTGACGAAATGCTTCTCGATAAATAGAATTATGAAAGGAATAATTAATTAATTTCCCAAATAGGTACATACTCAATATAAATTGGTTAGATTTAAAAAATTGTATCAACCTCATTGTTGTTCTTTAAGCGACTTTGAAATAAATTACAAAGATAAAAAGACTTCTTCATCTATATCATATTCTTCACCCAAATATAGGGTATCTCAGAGACTAAAACAGCTACAGAGAAAAACTCTGGATATAAGTTCTTTTTTTCTTTTTCTTTTTTCTGTCGAGTTTATTAATGCAATGAGAATTTAAATGTCTTCTTGTGATTTTGAGTTTTAGGCAAAAATTGTTGTTTTTAAATTTCGTCCAGTGGCTGTATCTTCGTTATTTGGAGAATGAAAAAACATTTTGATTTGTTCAATTGTTTTCGAGTTGCAACAAAAGATTTTTCTAAATGGCATACTATAGAGAGTGGTGATAAAGTGCGGAAACAACCACCAACAAAAAACTGAATAAATAGAAAAAAGAACAAGGAAAGATGATGGATTGGCAAAAAATAAGGACATGAACGGTTTACAAAAAGAAATGGATGATATAAAAATACAAACTCAAGAGAAAAGAAAAATCAGTAAAAAAGAGAATAAAACACGGAAAATAGCCACTTGGAATATAAGAGCCCTAACGGGGAAAGAGATTAAATTAAATCAGATATTGAAAGAAACAAAATTAGATATACTCGCAATCACAGAAACCAAACAGGAAGGACAAGGTAAAGAGGAACTAGAGGGAGGACATCTACTGATATATAGTCGAGTTGAAAGAGAAGAATGGGCGAAAGGAGGTGTGGGATGCGTCATAAATAAACAAAGTAAAAATGGAATTAGAGAATGCAGAGCAATATCTGAAAGAGTACTGAAACTAGAAATAGAAATATATAATAAAATATACACAATTTTAATCGCATATGGACCTAACAAAGGAGCCACAAACAAAAAAGTAGATGGGTTTTGGAACAGTATACGAGAAGAAACAGAAGATCATAAAAGAGTACTAATGATAGTAGGAGACTTAAATGGTAGCAACCCAGATGAAGCAGTAGGATTCGCAGAAAATGTTAAAAATAAGAACATTATAGACTTCTGTACAATGAACGATATGGTAGTAAGCAACACGTTTTTCCAGCATAGGTATACAAGTATACAAGAGAGATGACAAGTAGAAATGAAAGATCAATAATCGACTTATTATTGGTTGAGAAAAATACCATGAAAAAAATCAAAGACGTAAAAGTAAGAAGAGAATATGAGATCGGAAGTGATCATTATTTAGTTAAAATAACTATGAAAGAAGAAAACAAGAAAAAACGAAAGCAAAAATCAGAGAAAGAAGAAAAGAAAATAGAGTATGAGAACATTAGAACATATAAACTGGAAAACATAAAAAAGAGGGAACTCTACCAAAAGAGAATATCAGAAGAAATTAACTTAAAAGAGCAAATTTTAGAAATGTAAAAAAAGTATGTGGGGTGAATAAGACAACTAACAAAAAAAGATTAACACGTTAATGGAACAGCGAAATAAAATAAGAAATCAAGGGAAAAACGGTTATGGCAACGATATCTAGGAAATAACAAAAAAACAGGAAGACTACATGTTATACAAAAACCAAAGAGAAAAAGTCAAGACAGCGGTAAAAGAAGCAAAGGCAAAATCATGGGAGGAGTCTGGAATAAAAATGGAGAACAATGCTACCGGAAATGCGAAAATGCTGTATCGCATACTAAGAGGACTGAGAAGAGAAAAGAAAAACACACTAAGAAACGTAAAAGATAAAGAAGACGAAATTATCATGGAAGAACGTAACGTAATAGAAAGATAGAGAGAATACTATAAAGAATTGCTAGGGACGGAGGATGAATTGATTGATAAACAAGTGACAGAACAAGACCAAAATACAAAAAACCACATAACACGAGAAAACGAAAAAAAAGAAATTAACAAACCAGAAGTAATACGAGCAATGCAAAAGATTCAATGTGGAAAAGCACCAAGAATGGACGGACTAAAACCAGAAATGGTAAAATAGACAACACAAGAAATTCCAAACGAGTGGAGAACAGCAATCATAACGCCAATACATAAAAAAGGAAGTATGAACAAGTGTAAGAATTTCAGATCCCTGCTATGAGTAGCTTATAAACTATACGAACGCATCATAGAAGAAAAACCAAAAGAGAAAACAGAGGAAACGTTAAATGACACACGGGCAGCGTTTAGAACAAACAGATCAACACAGGATTGGATATTCGTACTTAGGCAAATTACAGAAAAAATACTAGCAACAAATAACAAAGTATACAAGGGAGCAGTGGATTTAGAGAAAGCTTTCGATAGTATAAAAAGAGAAGAAATCTGGAAAGTGTTAATTAAAAGAGGTGTAAAAAAACTAATTAAAGTGACTAAAAGTATATACTCAAGAACCGAAAATGTAGGATGGGAAATGGGAAAACATCGGATGGCTTCATAACAAGACGAGGGGTGAGACAAGAAGGTGTGCTGAGTCCACTACTCTTTATCACAATAATAGACGAAATATTCAAAGAGATAAACCAAAGTCTAAAGAAAACACAACTAGGATACAGGAAACTACGGCCAGTGTTCCTAAATGAACTGTTATACGCGGATAACTTATTATTGTTTGCAACAAATAGGAAAGCCCTACAAAAAAGAATAGAGAAATGGAATATAAGTATGAGTAAATATGGACGAAGAATAAACACAGAGAAAACAGAGATTATGGAAATCGCAAACAAGAAAGAAGAAGAAAAAATACAAGTAAGAGAAGAAGAAATAAAGAAGACAAATAGATTAAAATACCTAGGAACATATACACGACCAGATGGAATACTCGAGGAAGAGATTGGGGGTAGGATACAAAAAACCATGACACTATAAAAAACTTTATACAAACCATTTCTCAACAAAAAAGAAATAACAACAAAAACTAAAATACGAATACTTAAATCAGTGTTAACGCCTACACTCATGTACGAAAGCGAGTCCTGGGTCCTAACAAAGAAACTCAAACAGAAACTCAGTACGTGCGAAATAAAAGTACTTAGAAAGATCGCGGGAGTGACAAGACTAGAAAAAATAAAAAGTGATGTAATACGAAAGGAGCTAAATAATATAGCAAGTGTAGTGCAAAAAATTGAAAGACAACATCTAAGATGGTTCGGATATATGGTACGAATAGATGAGAAGAGAGTGGTAAAGGAGATATGGGAGATGAAATTAGCAGACAAGAAAAGAAAAGGCAGGCCAAGGAATGCAGAAGTAGCAGAGGCACTGAAGAAACGAAAACTAACGTGGACCCAAGCGAAAACAAAGGCAAGAAACAGAAGCAAGTGAAAAAAGATAGTCACCTCTACACTTACGGTAGATGAGGATGCGGGTAAGTAAGTACGTAAGTAATCTAACCTTAATCTAACGTATAAACCAACAACATCAAAGCAAAAAGCAACGTGGCGTTTTATTGAATTTTCAAACAAATCTTTACAATAAGAGCTGAAGAGAATATTTGCCATTTACATCAAAACACTTTTAAACGTGCCTTTTAAGCCCATTAAAAACGTTTTGAAGAATCCGAGGAGAATTATTCAGTTCTAGACACTTTCCAGTTATTCGATTGGTAAGTTGTTCCAAATTGTTCACTGGCGTTTTAAAAATAGAGTTCTCCGGATAAGGCCACACAGAAAAATCTTAAACAGTCAAATCGCGGAAACATAGAGGGTATTTTATTTGAGTATTCTTGCTATTGTAAAACAAAACTCTCTTAAAAATTGAAATGTTTCATATGCAGCGTGCCCCGTAGCGCCATTCCGTTGAAAGAACCCTTGCTGTAACATTTCATCATCCAGCTGATCAACAAACTGTTGGAAAATTTCATTATACATACATGTTTAAATCCTTTCTTTTAAACTCATTAGCACATGCCATAAGCAATATTAGTTTGCTGGAAAATTCTTCGAATCGAAATCTGAGGAGTTTCAGTAATAACTTTATGTACTGTCGCAATATTTTCTGGGGTTCGTCTTGCAGAACAAGCACTTTCTGGTTTTCGTTCAACACTACTCGTTCCTCTAAATAATTCAACGAAATACTTCAGCACATCGTAGAAACTGTTATACTGGAAAGGCAAATCTGGATTTTTCCCGAAAATCAAAATTGCACTAAGGGATAGAATATTTTCACTTGCCCTCTATTTTTGTTTCAGTGTGAAAGTAACATTCCCAAATTATGCTTTTTGTTGAATTGTAAATGGCATTTTCAGATACCTGCAAAAACTTTTAGAATGTAACCCCCTTGCACTTCTGTGATCCTCACGGCAAATAAACAAAAATCTTTCGAGAGTTTAGAGAATCTCGTAAAATTCGCCTTCAAAATTTATTAATTTCTTATTAGGATTAGATGAGTGGCAAGAGGGTATTGCGGAGGCGGGTATTTAAAAGGTGAGTTGGCGGTAGCATAAATCCGACAGACATTTTGATTAGTAACACTGTGAGATTATGCATTTCTTTTGCTCTCATCTTTCGAAGCCTAAACTTACATAAAGTTTTCTAGGTAATCGAACATCTGCAGAAACTTTTGCGCTTGTGTGATCGTGATGTCAAATGAACAAAAATCTTTCGAGACTTCAAAAAATCTCGCAATATTGGCGTATAAAATGCTTTAGTTTCTCATTAGGGTTACATGAACTGCAAGAGGGTGTTGTAGAGCTGGAGATTTAAAACGTGTGTTTGAAGCAGCATAAAACCGACACACCTTTTGATTGGTAACACTGTAGGATTAAACATGTTTATTGCTCTTTCTCCAAAGCCTAAACTTACATAAAGTTTCTTAGGTAATTACTCATTAGGGATCCAACTATTCCAAATGTATTTTTCTTTAAATATTATAAATGGCGATAGCTTCCCCCGTTAGAATTACCACAGGCCAGCACTGTTGTATTCGTTTTTTCACAACCAGCTATGTTCTTCGACACTTGTTTCTGACCGTTGGGTGCTACAAGATTAACATCTTTTGGATCAAATAAAAAGGCGGTCTCATCGTATATTAGGTGACCATCCGAAGCTGTGATTTTTTGCTCCTTATATACATATTTCACTTATCAATACCATGTTTTAATAGAGAAGGGATCTGCTCCTCTAAGTCTCCACAAACTTATAAATTCACCCTTTCGTACAGACAATTGGGGGTTTCTCTTAATAAATCCTTTGTACCAACCTCTACCTAAATTTTCGTCACCTTCTCCTACTGATTTGCAGAATTCATCAACAATCTGTGGAAGCTCACCTTTAGTCAACCCATAACCATAGTTACCAGTTCGTGCAGGTACGTAGACAATATCTCTTCATCTGCTTCAGACAACATGGGTTTCCTACTAGCACCTACTTTGATGGTATTTAAATCTCTTACTTTACTATATTTTCCCAGTTTTGATTTCCTTTAACATCTCATAATGGGTAGCCTCGCCTTACTACTTGTGAAGCTAGTACTACTAAGGTATTTTTATTGTATTTAACTTTTGTTTTTTGATTTGTAAACTCAGTACAGTACAGTACGATTGAGCTTGTCGACAATTAACTCAGCGCATGTCTAGTATTCACCTTACATTTAGAAATTCAAGGAGTAATAATGAACATGACCCCATGTGAAACTGACTTGCGAAAACGAGGGAATTCTATCATCGTATGTTGCATTACGGTCTTTGCAAAGTGAGGTTACGATTTCGTTGGATTATCAGATCATACAAAGTTTTTGTTGCAAATTATATCAGAGTATATGCGAATTTAACAGTCAATTGAAAAGTATTACAATTTTTAAATAAATAAATCTACTAACACAGAGTACTTACCGTCTCTTACTTTTGTCCACACACTAACATTAAAGTAAGGTCTGATTCACACGACAAAAATTATTTTTACTGTAAACTTTAAAACGAGATTTTTGGTACATCCACTGTTCTCCCCACTCCTCTATTAATAAGCTTTACGGGAATGGATTTAAATATGTACAGTCAACTCATACAGTAATGTCGCAAAATGATTTACCATTTAATGTCTAAATTTTAATGAAAATCTTTGCAATCCGTAATACTAACTTACTAAATTAATCTTAGTTAATCGATTACTATCTATGAAATGCAAAATTTGCCATTGAATGAGAAGTTAAACGGTAAAGTGTAAAACATTTTGCGACATTAGTTTATGAGTTTACTGTACTTAATGGGGGTACTACTAGAAGTAGAACTGGATGTTAAATCATTGGTTAAATGTAATTGTTGTGGACCAAGTTTAGCTTGAACCGTTGATTGACATAATAATATGTCAATCAACGCTTGAACTGCACTTTGGTGTTTGTCATCAGCAAAATGCTGTTTTATAGTACAGATCCTGCGCACAACATTAATTTTTGTTTTCATGCACTTTACAATAAATATTTTCATTGTCTAGTTTTCTCACCCACGTGGAAATATTTACACTATTATTATCTTTTTCTTCTAACCAACAATGACAAGCTCCCTTAATCACATCTTTATGTTATTATTTTGATTTCATTCAACGAACGTCAACAAATCTGAATTATACGTAATACCAAAGAGTTACGCAAGTTATCTGTCTGACCACCTGACGCAACATCGGGTTTCTGATTGGTTGACACTCCGACCTGCAACAATAAGTAGCGGCACAATTCAATTGTATGAAACAACTAAACGAAAAGGATTTGTTGTCATTACATTTTTATCTCGATTTGTCGCTTTTTTCAAATTACGCTTCAACCAATCTTATAAAAACTAGCACCACATTTAAGTAAAATACAGGGTGTTCCACCTTAATTACATAATTTGTAAAGGAGTATTTTTCATCAAAAACAAGCAAAAAATTCCAAAATAACATAAACATATTATAATCTCAAATTACAAAGTTTTCGAGAGAAAAACATTTATCTAAAAATCATAAAAATTCACAATAAACAAACAAAAATAAGTTGATAACATTAAATATAAAAATTGTATTTTACTAAAATCAAAAAAGCTCTGACAAGAGATATTCAATAAGCTGCAATTCGAAACGTGAGTTTGAAGCTGCATAAAACCGACAGACCTTTTGGTTTATAACACTGTGAGATTACACATGTTTATAGCTCTTTCTTCGAAGCCTAAACTTACATAAAGTTTCTTAGGTAATCAGACACCTGCAGAAAGTTTTAATACTAACCTTCTTGCACTTCTGTGATCCTGATGGCAAATGAACAAAAATCGTGAGAGACTTTAGTGAATCTCGAAACTTCGCGTTTAGAATTTATGGATTCCCTAGTAGGATTACATGAGTTGCAAGAGGGTGTTGTGGAGCAGGGAATTTGAAACGACAGTTTGTAGCAGCATAAAACAAACTGACTTTCTAATTGGAAACACTGGAAGATCATGCATGTCTTTTGTTCTATCTTCGAAGCCTAAAGTTACATAAAGCTTCTTAGGTAGACACCTGCAGAAAATTCCAAAACGTAACCTTCTTGCACGTCTGTGATCTTGATGGCAAATCAACGAAAATCTTTCGAGACTTCAGAAAATCGCATATGCTGCTGTCAACTCACGTTTTAGATAACTTCCTCCACAATACCCTCTTGCACCTCTTGTAATCAATCCTAATGAGGAACTGAGGAACTTTATTTACCAATTTTGCGAGATTTTCTGACGTTTCGTTTTGTTAATTTGCCATCAGGATCACAGAAGTGCAAAATGCTTACGTTTTAAAAGTTGCTGCAGATGCCTGATTACCTCAGAAAGTTTATGGAATTTAAAAATTTTAGAAATGCAAGGACAGTAAGCAAAAAAAACTGGTGTTTCTCTTAAGACATTCACCCCTCGGGATTTGTAGGGTATAAGTGTTTTCTTGTCAAATACCGCTCAGGTTTGATGGGTAAGCCTTTTTGTAGATAATGGAACAGTTTTAAGTAGGAAGTAAAGAAGATTCCTGCTGATGAACGCATATCCCCATCTAGAAATAAATTTATAGCATATTTTAATGAATGGCAAAAATAAAATAATTTAAAAAGCGGCAGATGCGAAAGAGAATAGTGCTCAATTTGAGTTTGAATTGAAGATTTCCCACTAAACATTTTAAAAAGTGTCGTATTTGATGAGAAGTTATCAGTTACGGTTCTTAAGACAATAAATCCACAATCACTTGAAAGTTATTCGGACCATCATGGATTCTTTTTATTATAACTGTATAAAAGATCGAAAAAAAGATGGATGATGAGTGAAAGTTTTTTAGAGTACATAAGTAACGTATTCATTCCTTTCTTAGAGGAAAAGGCAACTAAGTTTCCTGTAGTCACGTTCATAGACGACTATAAGTGGCATATCTCTCTAAACATCAAAAAAATTCGACTTCTATCATGCAACCTTTGGACGTCTCAGTATTTCGACCAATCGAACAATCATGGAGGGCTGTTTGCAAACAATGGAGAATTGACAACGACAGGCAAGAAGTGTCATGGTCGACGTTCTGTAAAGCATTTTACAATGCTATGCACAGGCAGGACCTACAAAAAGCGATAATTTCAAGATTTAAAGCAACCGGCTTGTTCCATTTTACGCCAGATTCAATTAACTACAATAAAATATTCCTTGGACACCAAGCTAACCCCAAGAAAAACAGAGTGGCACTTTCCCTTTTGGCTCCTAACCAGATGACACATTTGCAATACCTGAAAAGTAAAATTAATCCTTTAGTGCTGTTACGATTTAAATCTGCCAGTGGAGAAGGCTGGCAAGGCAACCAAAATGAAAAAGTCTTGTACGAGGTTTGGAGAGATAACAATCTACAGAACGAAGAAATGCTCCCCACACATCCGGATCTGCATTCCTCTGAAAATGAACAAAATGCACCTCAATCAACCATAAGTGAGCAAGAAAGACCATCGCTTGTGGAAAACAAGGATAACGCCCCTACAACTTTCTTGACTGGACCAGAGAGACCGCCCAAGGTGGCAAATGAAGAAAACACACCTGTCATCTGTGGTAAGACCACGCACATCATCGCAACTTCAAGATGTCTTTAAACAGATGCTTTTCTGGCCAGGTACACCGAAAAAAAAGAAACGTTTGCAAAAAGTAAAAGAACCTAGTGTGATAACTGGAGAGATATGGCAGGCATAGCAAGAGGAAAAACAGAAGAAAAAAGAGATCGTGGGGTATAGTGGCAAGCAATTTCCCGGGCAGGTGGTAGACGTATTCGGCAGAAGAGATTATTAAGATCATCCGCCCCTACTCCCATGTATACAGTGTCCCACAGGTCAGGAGCAACTTCTTTTTTTAAATATCTGTTACTTTTATGTATCTACAGTATACCCACCTAGTAGTAAAGTAACTTAGTTATTTGCTTTTTGTAGATAAATATCCTAATTTCTAAATTTCCCCTGATTACTAAATGTGTTTCCAATCACTTTCTTAATGGAGCTTGAAAAAAAATATCAAAATGCCCATAACTGGCGAATCGGCTTCCCAAAACTGGTAGGAATGGTTTGCTTTTTAGTTTTGGAAGTACAAATTTGATTTTGGTAACTGCTGTCGCGAGATCTTATTTGTGTTTAAACTAAACTGACCGGCAAAAAAACCGGCCAGCCTGAAATATCTCCAAAACCACTTTAACAATTATTATTTTAACCAGTGATTGTTATTTGATTTAAGAATCATTCACTGTTGACACAGGATGTACAGATTAGCTAAAAAAGAGACAAATTAATACAGAATTTAATTTAATTTAAGCAGTAACAAAAACAGTCTAAATACGATACTTTCTTAATTAAAAACAATAAATGTGGCTGTATGTCTATGTCCTCCTCGAGCTTGAATTACGTCATTCAACCGCCACCGTGGCATTGAAATTAAGTGGTTTCAAAGAGCTTTTGCGAAATTATTGAGGGTGGCCGGTCAGTTTATATAGCTTGGGCAAAGTAAGATTCTAAAGAAAGTTGGCTTAAGCTGTTCGGCATGCTATTTATAAGAATAAACAGAAAGTATATAATTTAAATGTCCATCTAGGGTACGCTCACCCTCATAGTGTATGCAACTCATACATAAAAGCTGTATAATGTATTGCCTACTCTAGCGATAACAGCATAACCTTGCTAAAATGTGTTTATTTATCATTAATGGTTCTTTAGTATACTCTTCATGCAATAACTGTTGAATTAATAAACGATTCAACATAATTAGTTTTATAAAAGAATGAGAATTTAACTAACTGTAAAACATACTATATTTCTTTTAAGTAGTGTTGATACTACCATTAGTTGTGTACATGGAATTGATAAGAAATACATGTACGGCAAAGAGCATCTAACTCTCAACCAAACCATTATATAACTTATGGTATTTACTTTAAACCAATTGCAAAACACTGAGGTTTATAAATCCACCACCATTACAAAATCAGAAAGTCTCTATGTCACAGGTCTAGCATCATCTGTTAGTGTTGTTAACGTTACAGTTTATAAATAAATGAACAGTTTACTATTTATTGGTTTATTTGACTTTGAATATGTTTGCATATTGACAATCATTGCTACACACAAGGCAGAAATGTCTTTCTTTTATTTTAAACATTGCAGTGATAAATTAGCTTAACTACCGTTTATAAACACAGAGTTCATTTGAACTTAACAGAGAAATTACAATAAATACCTAAAATTAATGTGTAGAAGTTAAAACTTATGAAACTACTAACAAAATAAAAGTATAACCCTGCTCAATGACTAGGCTTTTAAATCACAAGGTTAGCACAAACAACTCCTGCGGAACAAACGGTATTTACGTAACCTGTTTTAGTTTTTAATACTGCTAATGTTATAATATACATGATGATGGTAACTGGGATGGAAGTCGTAATGTGATAAAACTTAAATGTTAATCTTTAAAAGGTTTAAGATTTCCTGCAAATAAAATAAGGATCTTGTTTTTAAAATTTTAAATAGTTGATACAACACAATACCTAATATAACGTTGATAATCATTCTAACAACGGTGTACATCAGATATAAAAACTAACGACCAATTTTTTCGCAAATTGCATTTGTAAATTCAGAACATTTTGCTTTACCACCTAAATCTCCTGTCAAATATTTTGCTTCTTTTATTGTTTCAAAGCATGCATTTTCGATTTTTACAGCATGATCATTCAATCCCATATACCTTAACATCATAACTGCAGACAATAAAAGCGCAGTAGGATTAGCTTTATCTTGTCCTGCTATATCAGGAGCTGTTCCATGCACCTGAAAATTCATATAACAATGTATTCACATACAAAAAACAATATTATGTTTTTATACTTACAGATTCAAATAATGCTCCACTAAGTCCAATATTTCCAGAAGGCGTAAGTCCTAAACCTCCAACAAGACCGGCGCACATATCAGAAAGAATATCACCATAAAGATTAGGCATTACTAACACATCATATTGTGTGGGATCTTGTACCATATTCAGGCAAACAGTATCCAAATATTTCTCCTCAAACTTAACATCTGGATACTTCTCTGCCATTTCACGGCAACATCTCAAAAATAAACCATCAGACATCCTCCTGCAATAACATTTGATTATTAAAACTTTAAAGATACTACTGCAAATATGTTAGATTACATTATATTGGCTTTGTGCACTGCAGTAAGCTTTCGCCTTTTATTTTCTTTGGTATATTGAAACGCGAATTCGGCAACTCGTCTGGATGCATCTTCAGTGATCAACTTAATACTCTGTACTACACCATCAACAATTTCGTGTTCTATACCAGAATATTCACCTTCCGTATTTTCTCTTATTGTCACAACATCTACATGATCATATAAAGTTTTGTACCTAAACAAAATCAAATTTTTCAGTAAGTGTTATATAATATTCAAAACAAAATCTCTTACCCTTCCAGTGAACGACAGGGTCTCACATTAGCATACAAATTGAATTCCTTACGTAATGCAAGATTTAAAGATCTATGTCCTTTACCAACTGGAGTCATAAGAGGCCCTTTCAAACCAATTTTATTTCGATTCACAGAATCGATAGCAGCTTGTGGAATACCAAATTTTCCATCTGGTCCCTAATAAATACGACTTTAAGACAAACTCAAATAGAATATTTATAATTTTACTTACTCGCACTGGTGTAACATCTACAGATTCCCATTCGATTGGCACTTGAGCTACAGAAAATATTTTTTGTACAGCAGCAGATATTTCAGGCCCAATTCCATCGCCAGGAATTATTGTACATTTTTTTATCTCACTACTGTAAAAACGAGCATTTGACGCTCTTGGTGTTGTCTGTAAACAAGAAACGCATAATGGTAAACTACATGTGACATATGGAGCATAACCTCAAACTAATACATCAGAGATAATGTCACTTTCGATTACATAATCAATAAAATCCTCACATTTCTTACTAACTCTTCTTGGTTTTGCTTAGTTATCTTATCAACGAACTTTCTTAGCTTCGAAAAATGCGACGCAAGTTGAAAACTTTTAAAATATTTAGAAAAAGTCTGAAGCATTATTAAAAGTACTAAAGGTTAGGATAAGTCACGCAACACTATTAAAACCATGCACTTTTTAATACATTTATTTATTAATTATCAGCAGGTTATCAAAATACTCACTAGCCGTCTAATAATTGTTGCTGCCATTGCTGCCGTTACGATACGAAGATACTTTTTTAAAGAGAGCGTAAAGTCCTCGGCAGCACTTTGCTCCTCTCAGATTTTCCTACGTAAAAAATTCTACCTGTCAAAACCGAATCATGTGATGATTTTACCGCCTCTTTTCAAAATGGAATAAAATGCAACTGAAAATCGACTAACAAAAATTCAATAAAAAAATAAAACATTAACTTCTTTGCAAAGTAGAAATTAACAATAAATGACCGAAACGCTTTAATAAAAAGATTTGTCTAGTAAGTTTAGAAAAAGATAAAACCAAAAATACCTTCACAGTGCAACTTGCAATTTGTATAACAGCTTTTTGAGTTAAGAAAGAAAAAGTAAAAATATAAAACATAAAAATATGAATTTGCACTAAACTACAGAGCTCCTAGATATTATAAATATAATTGATCGCATGATTGATAATAAGAGTCAGGGAATTCATACCCAGCAACATGGTCAGTGAATAATAATAGTGTGTCGTAAAAGATTGGTAATCCTACAAATATCCAGACATTGGAAGTAACGCGTTACATGTAACGCGTTACTTGTAATTAATTACATTTTTCAGTAACGCTAAAGGTAACGCGTTACTTTATAAAGACGCAGTAAAGTAATTGTAACTAATTACAAAAAACGTGTAACGGTAACGACTTCGGGTCGTTACTTTTGCGTTACTCGAATAATCGATTTTCAAATTTAGATTTGATGATGTTCAGAAAATACATGTTTTCATATTGTGTAATTCTAAGAGTTGTACAGTAAGCTTTACAAAGAAAACTTAATTAGAAGCACCTTGAATTTTGATGAGTTCTAAAAAGTTTTTCTTCATTTTCTTTATAGAATCAAAGTAACTTAGTTACATATTTGCAGGAACTGTAATGGTAACTAGTTACTTTTTAAAATCAAGTAACAGTAATTGTAACTAATTACATTTTTTGATAAGGTAACTGTAACTGTAACTAATTACTTTTTTAAAGTAACTTTCCAATGTCTGCAAATATCACACATTGAAGAGCAAAAATTAAATAAAATAAGCGAAGAATTATGTTCTTTCTTTATTTTAAGATTCAAAAAACGGGAAATGATGCGTGAATTGCTAATTTGAAGCTTACCATTGAATCTCAGAAACTACAAGAGATACAAAGTCGGTTAAATTGAAGAAAATTTGAGTATTCTGTCATTCTGTGTAATAAACTACTTGGAGAAGTAACCCTAAGGCTTCACAAATTTAGCATCACAACGTTTAACTTAACATTTGACAAGTTATGACAATTCACAATATAGTTCAGGGAATAGAGGCTGGAAAAGGGGTCTGTGCTTGCAAAAGGTTATGTAGTTCTAATTTTTGGATATGGTGTGTATATCGGTGTCCTAATGAAAAACCCAAGTTTTCGACCTCGTCGCCCCTGTGCGGGCGCCGTAGGGCCCCAAAAACCACCAAAATTCCGGACTTTTCTCAGTTGCAGCATTGCAGAGGAAAACGTTTTTTGATTAAAAGGTGTAGAGCATTACATTTGCTACAACTTTTGCATGAAGAATGTTTTTGTAGAACGATTAGGTAGATAGTTACGCTTCATCAAAGTTACCAATTTTTCGTAAAAATGATACTTTTTGAGATTTTTGATTTTTTAAAAACAGTTTTATTACTATTTGGTTTATTATCATTATTATTATTATTAATAATAATAGTATAATGTTAATTTCACATAAAACATATACTTCTTCATCTTTATGGTGGTGACAAGGCAACAACATTAAATACTTAGCGCTATCACCTCTTCTCCAAATCTGCTACTGGCAACAGGTTCATTCTTGTCAAGCTGCCACCTACACAGGTTGCTGCTATGTACTATGTCTTCCGCACGTATCACCAAGTCCAGACATGGATGAGTGAAAAACTCTCTGGACTGAGGGTGGAGGAAAGACAGTAAAGGACTTGTTCCTATTAAAACCGCCAGGGATGCAGTTAATCAGTCAATCCTGACTTTCATTTCCTGTCACTGCAAGAAAGGATGTACTAAGGCCTGCAGCTGTAGAAAGGCCGGACTCAGATGCTCTATCATTTGTAAACACTGCTCTGGGCAAACTTGTGAAAATACAGCGGACATTATAACTGATGAAAATGTAGAAGGCGATCCAACTGAGCTGCTAATGGAAAAAGTTGAAGAAGAACTGGTTAAAACTTCGAAGCCAGAAACCATAGCTAAACGTAGAAAGTTATAGCTTTTTATACTACTGTAGTATCTGCATTATCATAATATCTCCTATTATTATAATTATAAAAATTGGTAATCGGCTCCTTCATCTTTCCATTATAATGTTGCAATTTCAATTGCCCATCAGGTTTCATGATTAATATTTTGATTTATATAAATTCATTTATGTAAAATTAACATTATATTATTATTATTATTAATATAATAATAATAAATTAAATAGTAATAAAACTATTTTTAAAAAAATCAAAAATCAAAAAAGTATCATTTTTACGAAAAACTGGTAACTTTAATGAAGCGTAACTATCTACCTAATCGTTCTACAAAAACATTTTTCATACAAAAGTTGTAGCAAATATAATGATCTACAACTTTTTATCAAAACTTGTTTCCCTGTAATGCTTTGGTAAAAAGATATTATCGGAAAACTGAAAAAGTTCAGAATTTTGATGGTTTTTGGGGGTCCACGGCGCCCGCACAGAGGCGACGCGATCAAAAATTTGGATTTTTCGTTAGGGTACCGATATACACAACATATCCAAAAACCTTTTGCAAGCAAATATGTCTCTATTTCCTGGACTAATACTAATTGATAGGTAACAGATACAAATTATATCACATTCATCCGTAACTTATTTTTTGCACGACCAACTGTAAAGTTGGCGCTTTACAACTAGTTGTTAATGTCAAAAGTCGACAATTATAAACATTTGCAATTAATTTGACGTATCGATGTTATTTAGCCGTAGTGATGTCGTAATGAAAAAAGCACACTTGGATTCAGAAAAAAAGACCATAAAAAACAGTTGAAAAAAATATGGCATTGCATTTAAAAAGAAAACACTTGACTATCGTTTGGTTGATACAATTAGTGTATTTTAAAAACAATCTAGCTGGCCTTGCGGATTTCTCAAAATAATTTTATTTAGTTTTTAAATCGTATAAATCGGACAAAAAATAAGGAAACTACAGCGTGTGCGGTTTTTTGTAAAACACCCTGTACATATTTATATAAAGTCTGTTTCTGTTTCTCGTCTTACTAGGAAGTATCTTTTAGTCAGGTATAATTTTAGGATCTGATAGCAGTGATGAGGTAATGCTTTCGTTAATTTGTAGCATAAGCCCACATGCCAAACCTTGCCAAAGGTTTGACTGAAATCTAAAAATATTGTTGTGCAGTATCTTGAGTGTTCCAAATCATTACTAATTTTTCTGACCACTCTGTGAACTTGTTCGGTTGTTCTGTGTTTTCGTCGGAATCCAAATTGACGGGGAGGTATAAGTTTCTTTTGTGCTATGCTATTAGTAACTTAAATCACCCTAAATCGAAATTGTTAATTTATTATTTGAAACTTGTTTTAATGACCGTAAACACTAATATACTACATTCCTTAGGAATGAATGGTAACGATAACCAGCTCTAACTAAAGCATCGTAATTTAGTTATTTTTTTCTTTCTATAAACCTCTTTATGATTGACTCCTTTTTCATTTTGGGCAGTTTACACATTTACAGAACAAATCACTTTACAACTTGAAAAGTAGATTTGTAATTTATTACCTTCTGTCACTTCTACTTCCAAAATTAAAATTTGTATATTCTTTTGGTGCCAACTGTTGAAGAGATATCGATGCGGTAGATTCAATTCCATTATGATGTCTAACAAGTATCTATAATTAGGACTTACTTTAAAAACAATTCTAGCCCTTCCACTAATGGATTGTTTGAAAAAGACTGTTTCAGAAGGAACTAGTCAAGAAGGCATGGCAATTACAAAAGTAAATCAAAGATTATTTATGACTAAACATCAATGAATGTAGTGTGCAGTTTGTAGCGGTGCGCAGGCGCAGTAATGACCTAACTGAATGCAGAGCATTAGTAAGAACAATGCTTTTGTTCACGAGCAGTCAGTCAGCAGTATATGGTAGCACTGCCATTATAAACTTTTCGGATGATCGGCAACAAACGTCAGTTTTCATAAACGAAAGACAGCGCTCTCTTTGCTAACGGGAGTAGATAGCACACTATCATGCTACCAATGAAAAAACTTCTAAGAGATAGTGTGCTACCTGTCCCTCATCACAAGCACTTATTAACTTTTCAGACCTTGACTTTCTAGAACAAGATTAAAGCCGGAATGCACGAAGCATAGTTGAGCAAATTATTAAGTTATTGCTTGATCAACTGTTCTAATTCGATAATTTTAAATTTACGTTTGAGTTTTACTACGTCTGTCTGTCTGATTGGTTAATCACGTGATTAACTTGACTATTTGATTAACTTATGCTTTAGATATGTTGTGTATTTATAGAGAAGGATTGCCAGTGCTTTTGGCATGAATTAGAATGTTATCAATGTATACAGTTCTATTCTAGGAATGTGGAATATTTCTTTAAAATACTCCTGAAAAATATTGACGATATTCCAGAATCCGTTGGTAAGTAGCATCTCAAATACTTTTACAAGATCCATTAAGTTTGTTATAAATTTTGTTTGTTTTTTTAACTTTTCTGATTTTAATAACAATGTAACTGAACCTAATAGTTTTCCAAATAATACCATTGTACCTTTTACCTGCGACCTGTCCGTTTCCTTTTGGATTTATTATGGTATTGAATGATGCAGAAAGATTTTTATTTTAATTTATATTCGCGAATGGTAATGCTCCTTGATAAAAGTGATAGGCAACCCAACTTGCACATTTCCAAAGCATGTTGATATTTTTAAATTAAAAAACTGAAAATCAAAGCTAGTAGGGAGAGACAATCTTTTGTTGCATCATTTATGTTTGTTTCGTTTGACAGTTTAAATTTCAATTTTACATTACTACAATTTAGTTTGAAAATGTATTCGAATAATGGACAGATGGTTAATTATGATATTATATTTGTGGAGAGTGTCGGAAAAATTAAAATTTGATAGCAATTTCTTACAATGGACGATATCCTTTACGAAGATGTCCTACAGAAAGAATATTCAAATGATTAGAAAGAAATTTATGCGAGCATTGACTAATATCTTGGGAAGAGTGAAAATCTCATTTTGAAAACGGTCGCTGGCATGTATTACAAATAACGGACATCTCGAATACAGGGGTTACAGTAACGACATCCTGTTGATTTAATTTATCTTAATTTAAATGTTGTTAATTTACCAATTACTTATTTTCTTGTATGGCTTTAGTTTGTTAAATTGTATTTGTTGTTCACATCTACTTTCCGTATTGCGTTAATAGAAATCAGTTATTGTAATCCTTTTCGTTTTAAATAAATACAATTAATCATGCAGAAGTCTAAGCTTGAAAACAACTTTAGGCAGTCGTATGCCAAATTGTCATAAACAAGCTGTCTCTGATATTTCGTTCTTTTAAATTACAAAGAAAAGTTAAAGTAAATGTGTGGTGTGTTATTACTTATTAAAACTTCTGCTGGAAACGTCATCACTCGTGAATAACCCTGTATACGATTGAATATTTTGAAGTCACCTTTGATTTGGTTGCTAGGTATCAGGTATCTAATGCCGTTGCCACAGAATTGTAAATAAAGACAAAGGCTACGTTTTTGTTTTGTTTTTCGATTTTTTTTATAAAGTGTGTGTCAATAAACTATAGATTTGTATGGTTTTCCATTTATTTTCTTTAAGATACACAAATTATAATTACTCTTCTACAACACGAGCGACACCGAAAGTGAAGATTCTGATATCAAAATACAAAAAAAAATTGGGTAATTTCAGTTACTTTTAATCTTAACTAAACTTAAATAAATTATGTGTTTCTACTTCTTTTTATTTACAAATTATCATTTTACTTAGGTTATCCTAAAGAAATTTATATTGTGATGCTTTTGGCTACCTAAAGTTTATTCTTTCTATTAAATATTCAAGGTATGTGTAAAGGTTAGGTTAGTATCCTTCTTGAGTTCTTAGAATTATAGTAATTTCTTTCCTTCAGATTATCTGTAATACCTCTAATTATATGACACATGAAGAATAATACAGATTAAGAAGATGTATAGTTTCTATCAAATAAAGAAAACAGTGCGAGATTTCAATAACAATAAATGTAATTGACACACTAGAGACTACGTAGGGCTTTTTGTGGAATTTACCAGTTTGAGACCTTAGTAATCAAAGCTAGCAGAATCAGCACTAAACATAAATGGAAATACCCGATCGTACAAACAATTATTTTAAGGAGATATGTTATACAATTATACAATTATACAGTTTTTGTAAATTAAACTACACATTAAAAAACAGCATAAACAACCAAGAAAGTGGAATTTTTGGTACTTATACTTAGTACCTACTACGTTTGCTTACCAGCTAAATTATTTTAACTAAGACTATCATTTACTCTACCAATATTCTACTGGTATAAATTTGGTTGATCGATTTTAACGACTGTACTAAAGTCTCTTTCTCTCTACCATTTAGGATGAATTTCCTTAAAATACCACTGTTGATACGTATTATTTATGTCACAAGGCATTAACGACAAATCTAATGTTTGTGTATGTAACGCCATACATTTATTACGTAAACGATGCAATAGTTTAGATGAATTCACATCATAAGACCACGGACCATCAACTCTTCCTAATTTACAGAATGCTAATCTTATACCTTGCGAATCCGCTTCGATACATCTTTCTCCCACACCTAGCTGCCCTTTAGTATTAAGCCGCATCAACTGATTGCTTCCAAAGCCATGACAATGTTGTATAGTAATCAGAGATGGTGGCGCAAATCCTAACGTACCAATACATTTACTTACAGCTCCTGATCTTAATTCGCCCCAATGTAAATTCGGTGGTAATTCTGGAAATTTTTTGACTACATCATAAGCAACATTTTGCATAAACCATTCGAAACTCTTGCAATTCCAACGTTTTTTCAAAGTTTCCTGTTCTGAAATATCTCCCATATCCAAGAATCTCGCGAGCGGTTCGCGAGTATAAAAGTACTCTTTATATTTATCATCAAACCATGTTTCTATAACTCGCTTATAATTGATTGTTACCAAAGGACCCTTCCTCTTCTGTGCTAATTTTCCCACGTTATAAGGCACAAAACGACGATAAACATGTCCAACGCGTGAGCAAGGTACCCATTCAATACTTCCACCGCACTGCCAAACTTTAAAACTAAGTTCAAAGTTCTCACCACCCCACACAAGAAGTCCAGTATCGTATGCTCCTAACATTAAGAAATATTTCCGATAGATTGCAAATAAACCACCGGCATGTGTTGGGCTTTTATAAGGTTCACTATTATGTTTTCTTATTGATAATTCTCTTTGTGGAACTTCAGTTTCTTTGTATAACATTCCCCATTCAAAAATTCCTCTGTAATGTGTATGTGGCGGATTAGCAGGTCGATATTCAAATGTTTTGTGATTAATTCTATCAATAATAGGTACGGTAAGAACTGTATGGTCCCTGTAAATAGGAGCTAAAAGTGGTGGCAACCAATTAGTATTAACTTCACAGTGTGCATCAAGAAACACAATAACTTCTCCTTTAGCTTCTTTAGCACCCCGAGATTTTGCACGAATTAAACCTTCACGTTGAGTATTGCGAATTAATCTCACAACACCATGGAATCGTTCGATATAATTATCTAAATAACTTTGTAAATGTTCTTTATCACTAAAATCATCTACTAAAAGAATTTCTTTTAAAATGTGTTTAGGTGATCTATTTATAACAGAATGGACAGTTCTTAAAAGTACAGACCAGCGTTCGTTGTAATATACTATAATAACACTTACTGTTGGTAGATCTTTTGGATAATCCCAGTACTTACATTCTGGCAAACGTGTGTCTGGAATAGCACGGTCGACGGAAATTTCATCTGAACAAACAATATTAATACCGTATTCTGTTTCAGATTGATCTGCATCATTTTGTTGATCTTGTCGAAGGATATGTGGTTTACCATTTTCACCAGGTCCCTCTCTAGGCTTCACATTACGAGGTTCAAAATTACCCAAATCATTAACCAGTTGAGGTTCATTTCGAGCACTATCACTAAAGTGTCTCTTTTTATCTTCCGACCATGTAGCAATTATATACAGTAGTAGTATTAACATTAAACATACCGCAGCAATCCTTGTAAATTTGGTCTTTCCGCTGAATGAAAACCGAGCCATACTTACAGAAATGGGCAGCTTATTTGGAAGATACAGAAATAGCTTTTGTTAAAGTGTCAAAATTAAATTGCGAAAATGGCAAACAACAGTTGTATCCATGGCAATAATGCCTTCGATAAAATTATCCAACGATTGTAAAAGTGGGCCTTAGGGCGACGTCATTATTTAGTAATTCTACGCATATATTTGAACTGTTGCTGCAATTACAATAGTAAAAATAAAATAACTAAGTTATATGTATAATTATATTTAAAACACGATTGGCATAAGTGCACGTGCAAGTTATTACAAATGAAGTCAGTAGTTTAGTTTTAACGTAATCTTTTGGAGTAAAACCGTATCTTATTACCATCAACCTTTGCTAACGCTTTAGCTAGGTTGTTGAAGTAGGCCATGAGAAACCACGATCTTGCGACTTCTATTGAAAATTTGAAAAACTAGTTCGAGGGTGATTATCGGATCACACTGAGAGTAAAACATATAGTTAGAAACACTCATACATCTATATACAGAGTCGTGATCAAGTTCGGAACAAAATTCATGATTTTGTTATAAATCTTTTTTTCTAAAAATACTTAAACACGTCGATTTTATATTCCAATAAGGCATTTGTGAGCACAGAAAGATGTTTTTTGATAGATCATGTTCTTGAGCTATGGCGTCATCATAATTTTTTTTTAAATTATAATCCCAGTTTTTTACAGATTTTAATAGACTTCTTCACTGGTTGAATGACGATGTAAAAAATTTGGTACCTTACATAACAATTTTTTTGAGAAAAACACTTATTAAGTTTAATAACATCAACATTTGTTCTTAACGAAAATAATATTTAAAATTAAAAAAGAAACAAATAAAATCATGCTTCCACTAGACAATTAGCGTAGAATAATGATACCGATCATTCGACGGTAGTCAAATTATTTAAACACAAAAAATACCATCCTTATAAGGTGCACTTAATACATGAATTAAATGAAGATGATTCCGACCGTCGGTTACAGTTTTGTGAAGACTTAATGTTACGCTGTGATAGGAATCCTAATTTCTAAATAACATTATTATTTCCGACGAAGCCACTTAACGGGACTGTTAATCGTCATAACTGCAGGTATTGGGCAAGAGAAAATCTTCATTGGGCTCAAGAGTCTCACAGCCAGCATTTGCAAATTAGGATCAATATTGCTCCGTTTCGATTTGTTTGGAAAATACAGACTGACATTAAATTAAAGTGTCATTTGTTCTCATTTTGTTTAATTTGACAATTACAAACTGTTAACCAGTAGCAAAATGCTTATTAAAATATGTCTAGAAAAATAACACAACATAAATTAACGCAATAAATGTTCAAAATTTTGACCATCAATTTCCATTCAATGATAGGGTAAATCTTCTATCGAAGCTGGTCGCGTCGCACAAATTTTACTTTTTAAGTGATCCCATAAGACGAATAGGCCATTCAATCGCACCTTTCCTTCCAGTCCAACGACCTGGGAAAGTTCTATCCAAATACTCAGAAACGGGACGTGCAGAATGCGCAAGAGCTCCGTCTTGCTGAATTATCAATTGATCCTCCAGGTAACGCTTGTTATTTTCGATGATTTCAGTTAATACTGGATCAATGAGATGTTGCAGCAATTACAAATAGATATCTGCAGTCAAATTCCCAGCTAGAGAAAAAGAACCAACCAGTACGTATGTACACTGGATTCACGCTTGAGAAAGTTGGAATGAGCACGGTACGAACAAGTTAAAATAAGCTTGATTTTCACGACGTTCGGGTAGAATTGTGTTAAAAGCCGAACGTGTATTGGCACGATCGTATTGGCTGGTTCATACAAAGAAGTCCGACCGTGTGTATTTGTAAGGTTATATTCACTCTGTGGGTTTGTATTCAGTTTGTTAAGTCTGCGCATTTACTGAAACGGATGCAAGACATATAAGTAGAGACTTTTTAATTGGATTTTTGGTGTTTTATACCGAGAATAAGAGTAAAGAGTGGGTAAAACTAAAACGAATCACGAAGTATCAATGTATTTATTCAAATCTGAACGCGTAGAACTGGAACGAATCACGAGCGTGTCAGTAGTCCTTTAGCTTTTCCACGTGTGTGTAGGCCGCGTAGATTAGTAAAGGATACAACTTGGCCGAGACCATTTTTGATGTTTCCTTTGAGACGGTGACGTTATTTCATAGTCCAGATAGGGAAGTTTTTGTTTTTTCTTGATCATTGTTTACAGTTTCTGCACTGCTAGGTGTGGCACCATAGAGCTGTTCTACTAAAGAGAAAGACAGATAGAAGCTAATTTTATTTAACTTGTTACCCTTTTATAGTCTATACTAATTTAGTAGTAATTTTGTCGAGATACTAAATTGTAATTTATGATATCAAATTATTCCAGCATTAGAGCTAATTGTACAGCATTGTTCCTACTTGTTTCATTCACATCTTAGAGAACGTTTTCGCACTTTATAAATTTCCGCGGATGGACTTTAAGTAAAAATGTGGTTGCACGGTAACAGGAAAGTATTATGCGAGCTTAATGCATCGCCTCAGAGAGTCTTTCAAAGTGAAAAGGCAAGGAAGACTGACGAAAGGTGTCCTGTTGCTCCACGACAATGCACCAGTGTACAAGTCAAGAGTTTCAAAAGCTGCCATTACTGAATGTGGTTTCGTAGAAATCGACCATCCGCCCTATAATCCAGATCTACCCCCCTGCGACTCTAAGGGGGACAAAAATCAGGAACGATAAAGAACTTATAGCTGCTGTTGCGGACAAGACAGAATATTTTTATGATGAATTAAAGTTGTTATTGAAACGGTGGAATACTTGTATTCAAAAGCAAAGGAACTACATTAAAAAATAAATTTTTATTCTTGTTCTAATCTCTCGTTTTCATGCCTAATCCGGGAATATAAAAACGACTTCTCGTAGATAAAATGGGAATAACAACCGTTCCGCGGGTACAAATGGTAATAGGACGAAAAATACGTACGCAGGTTGGACAAATTACTTCGAAAGAGAAAGATGAATTAGTGACTATGGTTCGCATTATTTCTGCAGGTGGCCCTGCTTTGCCACCGGTTTGAGTTTCTCAAGAGCTCGATTTGATGAAGCCCGAATGATGGCTGATACTCCACCTGGTTCCATGGGACTGCATATCCATCAGAATGGATGACAGGTGAAAATTTTCTTAAGGTGTTAGAATTTTTTGCAAGTTATGTTTGGTGCTCCCGAGAACATCCTGTACATATTATTACCTATAAATAATCACAAGTCTCATCAGCCTAGACTTTTTGCAAAGATAACTAAATAGTGATGTTGACTATTCCACCCCACACGCCCAACCACTTAGAGTCGTTAGATAGAACTGCAACCAACCCACACATCTCAATGACCATATTCAAAATTCCCAAACTATCTTCTCAGGCTTGGGAGAAAGCAGCCTGGCGAATGTGAAATCGGGGGTTTTTAAACACATGTATTTACCCTTTTAACAGAAACATTTTTACAGAAGAGGACTTTCTCCCTTCTGCTGTTTCGGACCGTCCTCTCCCGAGTGCAGTGTTAAGCCCTCCCCCAGATGCCGCAGACGCGATCACCGGACCTCCGGGAAATTCCAACCAAACAAAGGTTACTCCGGAACACATCCGCCCGTTCCCTAAAGCAAGTGCCAGAAAATCTACCAGGAGCCGAGCAAGAGGTCGATGTATGATTGCAAGGACGCGCCAGAGAAAATACAGAGAGAAATGAAAAAAATGCGTTCCTCACCGTAAGAAGAAAAATCCTATCCTCATCGTTAGAAGAAGAAGCAATTCCATCGTCCGACGAAGGGAATGAGAGTGATGATGAAGCAGCTAAAGAAATTTAAAGAGTTCCCACAAAAAAGGCAACCATTTTTTATGCTGGGTGCATTACCAAGGTTTTAAAACAAAATGTGTATTATGAGGTAAAATTTATGAGAAGAAATGGGAGCAAGACCTTTGCATAGCCTACCGTTGAAGACAGGGCTACAGTGTTTTCTAAAGACATGACAAAAAACCTACGTTTGATTAAAGAAAAAAGAGGCCTACACTACTTCAAAAATAATTTCAAGAGGTTTACAAATTTGCGATAGCTATTTTTTTTATTCTCAATTTATTAAATTTTAATTATAATTTAATTCCTAGTTTTATTCTTATTTTATTACTATTTTATGCTACGTTTATAAGTTACTTAAATGTTAATGTTTAGGTTTTGTTCATAAGGCAAGCAAGTATCCTAAGTAAACGCTAGGTAACTTTTTAAGGCTTAAAAGGTTAGTTCGGATGCCAACAAATGGAAAAGTATACTATTCTTAGCACAGATTTGTGGTTTAATATACGGAAGAGCCTTAAGATGGCAAGAAGAACTCTGTTTAATTTGTTATGAGCATTTAAATTTGGCGCCCCTTTTTTGTTAGTAAATTTAATACAGATAAGTTTGTTTTTGTTTATTGTTGCTATGTTGTTGTTTACGTAAAGAAAATGGCAAATGTAAAAAATTACAAATTATATTCTTAATGGAAGGTTGTAGTTTTTAATTGAAAGAATAAGCCAATATTTACAGTCCATTACGTCGTCGTAACAAACTCTATTAGGTATATTAACATAAAATGAAACTTTCAAATTGTAAATGCACTCAACCTAACCTTAAAATAGTATTTACCTGAGATGAGGCAGCTATCGCGGATTTATACACACAGTTGTCTGTTTTGACAATGTGAAGAATTGTCATGAACATAGGCCAGTTCTGAAACTCAGGAACGAAGTATGCAAAACAAAGGAATTCTTTCATAACTAATCAAATTAAATTATTTGCGTATTGAGGTAAGAAAATTAATTATTGTAAAAAAGCAAAGTAGTATTCATCTTTAAAAATATCCATGGCTTTTAAAATTTATTTAAACTTCATTCAATGCTATGTTAATTAAGGGTATACAAGACTGAAAAGTGTGATTGAGGTCCTAAGGCAAGAACCAGTCCGAGTTCACTGGAGTAAATTGTTCAGGAGAGATGAAAAAAAGGCTCCAATACAGCACAAGCAAGCAACCAACCAACTTTGTAAGCTTAAAAACTAACGTAAAAGTTTGATTCTTTCATATTACAGACTGCATAAGAAACAGCAATAATATAATTTTACCTCAAAAACAGACTTGACGAGTTTTTTGCATTAGATCCGTAAATGTCTTACTTTCTTGAAAATCAACAGAAAGAATTATTATAATACAGCTTTTGATGTAGAGCTCAACAACGGTTTGTCAATTAATTTCAAGGGTGTCAGTAATCTAAAAGAAGACATCTTTAGTGGAGTCAGACCTCTGTGAAAAGTAGAAATACATAATTTTAACATACTATCGTGCAGATGAACGCGTATGCCACATTTCAAATTATCGGTATGCATATAGAGAAAGAGAGAGAGAAGCGATGCGATCCTATTAATACATCATCATGCACTCAAACGAGCTTTTAATGCGGAACATACATTTTTCATTTCCTAGTTTCTTTGGCACGGAATATCATAGTATGTATGCAAATAGAGCGCGAGCGAGCTGACAATTGACAGATCCTTATTGTACTCTGTTGGGGGTGGGTCTCTAATGTAAAAATCACCCCCTAAAGGGGTTGATGTGGCTGTGTATTGAAATCAGAGCACGCGAAACGGGAACTCTGAGCTTTACGGAGCGAGCTTTTTAGGTTGTGCCACTTTATTTGTGTTTTCAAGGGTAGCTCTTGTCTATCAGTCAGTGGTTTGCGGTGGATCTGCTGCACTGCTTTTCCATCTAGAGGATCGGTGCATTTTATTTTTCAAGCCCCGTTTCTTTGTTAATGGATTTGTAATGGGTTTCCTGAAATGCTATAACTCCTACGCTTAACTAGAATTTGTTACAGTTTGCATAACATACATTTTTATATATAATTCGAACATTTTTTAAAAGTTGTTGTATGAATTTATTTTTGTTGATTCTGTATTGCAGTAGGATAAAGAGAAATGCTCAGGAATTGAGAATTAATCAATTTTAGGTTGCTAATGAAGAAACGAATATCTGTAAAGTACCTGATTTTTCGATGTAGGTACTTACTTTCGCATGTGAGTGTTACTAAATACTTGTGTTTTCTTTGTTTACAGAATTCATTCTTATGGCTATAAACACCTGTTGCGGATCAACAAATTCAACTTTACACAAACACATGGCTTTGCTTTGTAGTCAAAAAACGAATAAAAATTTCTTACATCTTCTTTCTAATAAGAACAACGGCGAAACGTACAAAATTGTTAAAGAAAAATTAAAAACTTCTTAATCAAAACAAGTTTTTGTTTGTCGTACAATATACCAAAATTACATATTTCTACTGTTGATTTGATTAATTTGCTTAACGATGTTCTAGCGATACTCAAACTTATTAAAGAAAAATCTCAAAGTTAAATATCTTATTCTTGTAACATTTTGTGATGTTTCTGTGAAGTCTCAAACCATAGTAACGACTATTCTTGGGAGAAATAATTAAATAAAGTTCACGGTTTTTATACAGGACCACATGACAAAATGAAATGTCATGTACATTTTATACAAAATAAATACATTTAGCAATTAGACAAACTAGAAAAAACTTTCTCATTAAAAACTGAAACACAAGGGTGATTACTGATTAGTAATTGAAACTGAATTTATAAAACTAAAATACAAACACGAAACAAATACAACAGTTTTGGAAAAAATGTACTTATGATTAGATAAGAATTTAAAATACTTTTATTCAAACCCATTATTTGTTTTTATCTTTGACTGCACGAAATGATACAGTCTAACTTGTTCTAACATGTGCACTGCACTATAGGTGTCTCACTTTTCTAAAAAAAATGACAATTGTATAGTGCGTATACATACTGCAAAACAGTAAAGCAGTTAATATCTTTCTACGCGTCAGAAAGTAATACTACAGACAACTGTCGAACCTAAAAAATATTATTGTTTATAGGTTCTGCTTGTATAATTAAATTAAGATGACCCTTAGTAAATTGTGGTAATTTACTAACTGTAAGTACCTAGTTCCAGTTGTTAATTCTTTTTAATATATTCACAAAACGTTTTTAGACTCAATGATAATTGTTTTAATATTAGAAAACTGATGGCATGGTTATGAAGAAAATACTTAATACCATTCCATTTATTGCAGAACTTAGAATCGAATGACAGATCACAATAAGCGCAAGTGTGCTTTTCAAGAGACTAAAGAAGAGTACGGTAACTCGACTTGCCAACCACACTTCTTTCGACAAGAATGGAAACAGTGGGGGTTTATATAAACAAAGGAAAGATTAATCAACCGCAACTGTAATCGAAGTCACCACGCAGGCGGGAAGTGGATAGCCTGAGTTGCGATTGATATCACTGGGAAGTTTGTGAATCTCTATTGCTTCCCTGACCTTTCTAGTGCAATAGAAAAATAGTTTAGAATTAGTAGACGCACATTACTGCAACGGCAGTAAAACATATTGTCAGAAACAATCATAAATGTACCCCAGTACCTCAGTACCCCTGTGACCCTCTTGACAAGCCTGACTATACGACACCTCAACTGACGGGCATACGCAAATCGTATCCTTGAAAAACACTTTTTTTGTAACACTCGAGCGCTTCCGGATTTTAGAGGTTATGAACGACTAAACAAGCGACACGTGCTACATCGCGCCACACAAACAAAAAAGCAAGAAATTACGAAAATGCGCATGTCACGAATTTCAATTAGTACGTAAATTAACAAAAAAAAGCTTGGACTTTGCAACCTTTTACGTTAAGTACTAAGTACAATTACTAATTGGTTTGATTCTAAATGATTATACTGTTATGAAAGCTTACAAAGTTCTGCGGCTAAGTGTAATTACTAATTCCATTTACTAATTTAGGTATTGTAAATGCAGCTTTAATGTTGATAAGTTTTTTAGTAAAAAGGAACGCGTAAGAAAACTAATTCAAGATGTAAAATTATAAATTGAGGTTATGAACCTGTTTTTATCTTTTTATATTATTAAAAACCAACTTACAGAATATTCTAGCTGCTTGTTGCATGCTGTTTTGTCGTCGAAATTATAAAGATTGCCCGAAGTTTGGTACTTTTAGTTTTTCAAAGAATGAAGATTCAAGGAATTAATGAATTCCAGCAATTCAAGCCACAGATATAAGATAGGATGTATCCAACAAAGGTTTCTAAGGTTAGCACTATTAACTTTTGAAATAAATAAATTTACATGATTTAACAATATTTCTGGATTTGTGAATTGCACCTTCGTTCCTCAGAAACCCAAAAGAAAAATATCATCACAAACTATTGACAAAACTCTTACTGACAGGGTTGCCACCTTTACTGGACGACGATACCGGCCTATTCACAGAGACTGGGTCGCTGAAGGCAACTGGATTCGAAAGTGGAACAGATACCCAATTGGCGGAAAACTTTCCACATTTCGAGAAATTGGGTTGCTTTAAAGAGTTTTGGTGAGATTTTCCTTAATGTGGAAAACATGCGAGAGAATTTGAATTGGCAACACTGGCCAAGGAATCCTCCTCGGAGTCTATACCGAAGGATGATTCCCCCCTCCTCGACTCGCCAAACTTGAACTCTGAAATAAACGTAAAGGACTGTTGCCGCTTCGGGTACTCCACAATTCGCCCAGAGATTCCAAAACACCAGTGATTACTGATTACTAGATGATGCTCTGCGGTTTACTGGTTTTTTTTCATAACCTTAACTAGCAACCGGCCTCGTCTTCAAATTACCCGTCGTGCCGGTGAAATACTTTATCTTGCATCAGCTAGCTTTGGCACAAATCAAAGCTAGTTGATGAGACAAAAACCGATTGTAAATTGAACTTAATAACAATTTTCTTTCTGCTAAAGGCACTGTTGTTTCATGTTAAATTTGACAAATTTAAACCTCAGCTCATAGGTTTGAGGTTATTAAAATTTAAATTTTCCAAAAAAATAATTAATGCTTTGTTGTTGCGTCTTACTTTTTATTCTTTGCTAAGTTTGTATGAAAAAGTGTATTTACTACAACCTCGGCGTCATTTTTATCACTTCCACAATTATTCTTTATAAATTGCTGTAAAGCAGTAATTGCACAGACGTTTTTGAATAAACTGAGTTAACCGAAATAACTCTGTCATGTAATTTGCAAAAAGGCATTTTAAATTTTCATAACCTCAAACTTATAAACTGACGTTTAAACTTGTCAAATTTAACATGAAATAACAGCGCCTCTAGCGGAAAGAAAATCATCTATGAGTTCAATTTGCGATCGTCTTTTGTTTGGTGTCAGTACTTTATCCCACATCAACTACCCTTGTCAAAATGTATCAAAATGATGGAAGAAAGGGTGATCGTCAGCTGCAACCAACGTTGCCAGAGTTGGCTATAAATCTTCAAATTTAAAGATTAATAACATTTATGTATTATTATGCCACTGTTGTGGCAACGGTATCAATGCGATGATAACTCTCACACTAGTTTTTTCTAAATTTTCAATAGACGTCGCGACGATTGTGTTTTTCTCCAATAATGATCACTCATTTACTCAAGGCATGTGTGAGACTGATTTATTTGGAAACTTGTTACCATGGCGTGACGTACAACATTATCAATTATTTCTGTTTTCTATTTATATTCTCATTTGGGAGAAAGTTTTGCTGACAATGGTTGATCAATGGCATTTAATTTTTGGGCTCAAAAGATTTTATTGTTAGCTCAAAAGTTTGTTTTATATCGATTTTAACTTAGTATATTCTGTGGTATAAAACATTTTTGATTTTTCATATTCCTTGTCAATATTTTGACTAAGTTCAGTTAGAAACTGCAAACTAAATTATGCACCTCACATTAACTTTGAAGAAACTTTTGTATAATTTTTAATACGTTTCACAATCAGTTTCTAGGCAATGGTCGTGGAAAATTACCTTTTTCTGGTGCAAGAAATACATTATAATATCTACTTTAATAAATAAAAATATGTAGATTTTAGATCTCATACGTCGCATCAAGACACATCACCCGATATGCTACTCGTTGTTAATCGGTAATAAACAAACAAGCAGCGGAGCATAACAGATCCCATAGTAAGCAATGGCAATTTTCGAAATTATTTTTTTTGGATTCTTGTTCAGTACAACATCCATTTATAGGTACTTTTTTATCACGATACCTTCAATTACTTTGAAACGGTCGAATTTCTCTGGCGTTTTAGAAATTTGAAACCAAGTTGATTCAAACAAAAAGACAAACATTGATATTGTTCCCCACAAATCAAGTTACAGAAATTCGTGCAAGCATTGACTATTATACCTCCAGACAATCGTTTTGTCCTCGTTTGGACTCATTGATGGAGGATGATGAAAGTCAATGCTTGCCCGCTTCATACTGGTGATATACAGATTAATCAACTACAACATTAGCAGTATGAAAATATTAAGGCGCCATCTAAATGCTATCGTCGATAATGCTAATACCGAAGGAAGCTTTGCCGTCCAAGAAAATACAAGTTAAGTAAAGACCAGTAGAAGCAATCAATCGATGCTAGGATTACCAAAGACAGTTACAGTGTGGTGTTTTGTTGATCATAATAAAATCGAGATGATCTTGTAAACCTAACATAAAAAGCATCAGGGATATATTTATTGTTGAAATTTGACAGTTTATTTATATATAACTTTTTTAACTTTTATCGTTTTTTCGAGGTGTTCCAGCGCTGAAGCCAGCTAGACGCGCCCAGTGTTTTTGACATCATAGAATATATTGAATTAGTGAAAATTGAGCTTTGTTAGTTAATCGTTTGATTCGAAAGTCCAAAACACATTTTAAAGCCTGACAGAACTGATTAACATCATTACCATTACAATAGAATCATTGCGCTTTCTAATATCATACAGTTATGGTACTCTTTGAAAGATGAAATTTAAGGTAGTGGAACTTAAAATTGGCACTAAATTTCAAAATTGTTTATTTAACAAAATACTTTAGGAAATTAATTTAAAACATAAAAATATTATTATTTAAGAACAAATAGATGTTCAAATCAAGCAGCGTCGAAAACTTCTTGCTTTAAAATAATGGCTGTCGAATTTTCTTAATTTTGTTTTAATTCTTAACTTCAGTTGGCGCTGAGTTTCCGCTGTCTGGTTAGTGTAGTAATGTAGTATACATACTTTTGCATTTAACAAGCCTAGAAACGTTCAATCAGTCATAATCGAGGAACGTTTGAAAAATTATTTTCGCTTACCACGTAGTTTATTTCCAATTCTTTGGAAATGTTCACGTTTTTGCCATCATCACGATAGATGCGCCATCTGACCTTGAGGGTAATATTTTTCTGTGAATGGCTTTAACCTTCGTCATCGCCTTAAACAAAAATTAAAGCCATTCTTAGATAAATATTATGCTTAAGAACGCTACATCTTTTGGTCAGATAGAGCGTTCTATGATCTTGCCAGATTATGCTTAAGAAACGTGAATGTTTTTAAGCAATTGGGAATAAAACAAGTAAAAAGATAATAATCTACCAAATGTCCCAAATTATGACTGTTTGAACGCTTTGGGCTCATTGATAGGCAAAAGAAAGTATTATCATAGTAACTTGATAGCGAAAACTCAACGTCAACTAAAACTAAGGATTAAAATATTAAGTTAAGGGAATTCGACAATTACTTTAAACAACTGTGCAAAAATTATGAAGAAAGAATTTCGGACGTTATTCGGTCTGGACTTTTATCTATCCTTACATAGTAATATTTTTATGTATTGAATTTCTTTCCTTAAGTATTTCGTTAAATAAATAATTTTGAAATTTAATGTCAATTTTAAGTTCGACTATCTCACTATACCAAAATCGGCCCAATGCACACACTGCCAAACTGCGTGGTAAGTACGGCTGCGATTTTCCCCATTTTGTTGTGACCTTTAGAGGGGAAATCTTAAAAGATAATTAAATTCATTCTACTGGCTGCGTAGATTTGTTTGTTGTTGTATTTTGATATTCTGTGAAAATTCAATTGTACTTCTACTAATGGATGTCTATGAACTAAGATCGGGTTAAGTGTGGATTGATAGGTACGTAGGCATGTTCCCTAAATACAGCATTTTTACTTTCGGTCTTTCAATGTTGACTACATGGTCACATGAGACTGTTCATGTAATTCTGACAAGAAAAAAATGTAATTTTAATGGCATTTGGCTAGAAATTGATTGCAACCTGCATCAAGAATCATTCTAAAATGTATTCTAAAATGTATTCTAAACGTTATTGTAAGCTATGGAAAAGCATCTGATAGTTTTCCATCGAACGTTATTAAAATGTTGACCCAAAAGTACGAAAATTCATAAGTATACAGGGTGTTAGAGAAATAGTGTCGAAAACTGTAAGGATCTATAGTGTTTGTAACACGGTTTTTCCTTAAAGTGCACCGTTTTCACGATACAGGGTGTCGAGATTACGATACAATGCGAATGATTACATACTGTTTCTGAGATACTTAGCACTGGTCGCTATGAACTGAAGAGGCTCTGAAAAATACAATTTTACTAGAAAATGACGAATTCTACGGAAAAAAGTGGCGTAACAATTTTCTTTAAAGTAGGTGGTGTACCCCCTACAATTCCCCGCCTATGATAAAGATATCAAACACAAAACTACTTGGAACAATAGACGCCTAGGAGTAACAAGTACGTAGAAAATCTCGTTCCGATATCCCACTTTATTTTCGAAATATCGAAAAAACAAGAAATTTTAAATAAGACTTTAACACCATGTATTTCGGAAACGATGCATTCTCGGACACATGTTTACACAGTGCGTTCATTTTAAAACGATCCACCCTTAATATCCCCTAAATATATAAAGTTATCGAAATAAGAAGAAACACCTCAATCTATTTATAGAGGGAGACATTAAAATACAGAATTAATTGATTCATAGAGGTCACCGTGTTCGCTGTTGCACACATAACCTCAGAATCTTAAATGGCACTCCAACACTTGCGATACATCGTTGGAAAGAAAATAACAACAACAATCTTTTATTGAAAACAAAACTCAAATCGGCCTACTTAATCGAAAGTTATAGCACAAAACGTTTCATATTTTAGTTAAGAATTTAAATTGCGTTAACTAAGTAATGTAACCTATTTCAATTGTTTTGGTGCTTATTTCGGATCCAAAACACATGAAAGTAGGCATTTATAATTGATTATTGTAAGTTGAACTGTCAATAGAAGGTAAAAACAGAAGTGAAGGAACACACAAATAAATAAATAAATAAACGTAAGAACTCACCATAGTTCAATTCATCTTATGCCATGTCAGAATTTGTAAAGTTCACTTGTTTTTCATCTAAAGTACATATTAAAACAATCATGATGCGATAATTTACGTAAAAAATTTGACTTACCTTTGTTATTATAATGAGACGTTTTGTATAGTAACTTTCAATAGAGGTGACCAATTCATTGTCTTAGTGATAGTTCTGAGTGAAAAATAACTGCCACTACACCTATTTAGAGTCGAATAGTGTGAATTGATTTGCTAATGTGAGTCGTTAGGTTAGGCACTTCCTTTAAAAGATTGCCCATCTTGTGTATTTCTTTTCTATTGTTTTGACTTTCTATTGATAGTTCAATAGGGCCGTCCATTAAAATTTATTTTTAAGTTTAATGTATCATTTGATATAATTCTCTTTTTATTAAACGCATTATTTATAAACAAATTAAGTTAGAAAGCATGCATAAAAATTCAAATTTTCACGTGACTAAAAATGAAACACGCCGTAGATTTGTGGATCCCATGACCTTCTCCAATACGACGCATGCTTACTCCCTTTTATTCCTGCAGCGATGTATCGCAATTACTGTTTTCACTTAATATTATGCATTTAAATGTATGTATATTATTCATACGTGTATTTATAGATACATTTGTGCGCCTTTCCTGAATTTGAAGTGTTTACAAAATATTCACGTCAAACAATAATCGCGATGTTACGACGACAAATCTACATTTCTACGTCAAGTATGGTGGGAGGTGTTTTAACGTGCTCAAAACGGCGGGAATATGTTTTTGTTAATTGTAGCAGTATTTATTACATTTGAGAAAAATAAAAAATACGGGATAAACATTTTACTATATACCTTCGATTTTACGTGTAAAAAACGGTGGACGATCCTATTTTAATTATTCAATTAAAGATGTTTGCGTTCATTTGTTTCATATCCGAAATAAGTACCAAAACAAGTAAAATACGTCTACTTACTTAACTAACACGATTTAAACTCATCACTAAAACGAGACATTTTGTGCTGTAATCTTTGATCCCGTACACTAATTTCAATTTTGTTTTCACCAAAAGATTGCTATTGTTATTCCCTTTCCAACGACATATCATAAGTGGTAGGATGCCATTTAAGATTTTGAGGTTATGTGTGCAAGAGCGAGCACAGAGCCCTCTATTATTCAGTTAATTATGCATTTTAATGTCTCCCTTCGTAAATAAATTAACGTGTTTTTTCTTCTTTCGATATCTCGATTTGTTTACCAGATATTAAGAGCGGATCGTTTTAAAATGAACACACTGTATGAAATTATTTACTTATTTTAATACGTACTACACGCCCTTAGAGTTTTCGATACTATTTTTTAACACCCTGTATATTGACTTTAAATCGATATAAAACAAAATGTTGCGCTAACAATGAAAAATCCCTTGGCAGTTCGTTATCGTTTGACCCCAGAAATCAAATGACGTTGACCATACTTTGCCCGCAATTTTTGTGTTCAGTGTGTTATTATTTTAAAAACCGCCTACTAATAAAAATAAATTAAAAGTGCTTTCTGTCTTTGTTATTGTTATGTAGAATTATATAACTGTCATTATCTAATCACAGAAATTATCTGTTTCGTAAAATCTTAAGCAATCGGTATGTTACTTCGTGTATTATCAGATCATTAAAAAGGCTATCCAGCATCTGCATATATTATACTTTTATCACCTTGTAAGGCAACATCAAATAAAGGGTTTTCCAATAAGAGGTGTTATTTTGAATAGCCCGCTATTTCGGTAGATGTCACTTTTGAAGCTATCATTTTTTGACATTTGACAAGTAGAAACTACGCCATTAATAAATATGGAACGATACACGCTTCAACAACGCATTGAAATTATTAAAATTCACTATAAAAATGGTGAAAATTTGGCAGAGACGGTTCGTAAAACTCGAACATTTTTGGGTCACCGTGAAGCACCTTGTCGGACCGCAATACAGAAATTGGTGAAAAAATTCGAGCTCTTGGGACAAGTTAGTGATGTGAAGAATAAAACCCGTGCACGTCGCTCAAGAACAGCCGAGAATATTGCTGTTGTAGCCGAAAGTGTTAAAGAAAACCCAGGTTTGTCCATTCCTCGTCGTTCTTTGGAATTAGCCATTCCACAAACGTCATTACACCGTATTTTGCATAAAGATTTGGGTCTTAAGGCTTATAAAGTCCAGTTAACACAAGAACTCAAGCCGGCCGATCATCAACAACGTCGTGTCTTTGCTGATTGGGTCGTTGAAATGCATGAAAATGATCCAGAATTCCATCGAAAAATCATCTTGAGTGATGAGGCCCATTTCCACCTCGGTGGCTTCGTCAACAAGCAAAATTGTCGGATCTGGGGCTCAGAAAATCCAAGAGTTATTGTTGAAAAGTCTCTCTATCCTCAACGTGTGACTGTTTGGTGCGGTTTATGGTCCGGCGGAGTCATTGGACCTTACTTTTTCGAAAATGAGGCTGGAGCAACAGTTACGGTGACTGGATTGCGCTATCGAGAGATGATTAACGATTTTTTATGGCCGGAATTGGATGGTATTGATCTGGACAACGTTTACTTTCAACAAGACGGCGCTACGTGCCACACAAGCAACGAAACCATTGATCTTTTACGGAAAAAGTTTCCGGACCGTGTTATCTCTCGAAGAGGTGATCACAATTGGCCACCGAGATCTTGTGATTTAACACCTTGCGACTTCTTTCTTTGGGGCCACGTGAAAGAGAAGGTCTACGCCAACAGCCCAGCGTCGATTCAAGACCTCAAAGATGGAATTCGTGAGGCTATCGAGGACATAGGGCAGCCACTTTGCGATTTGGTTATGGAAAATTTCATGAAAAGGATATTGTCCTGTAAGCGTGGTCGTGGTGGTCATTTGCCTGATGTTATTTTCCACTATTAACGGCATACCTTCCTCTTTATAATGAAATAAACATCCGATCATTTATATTAAAAAATGCCACTTTTCTTTGAATATCAAAATAACACCTCTTATTGGAAAACCCTTTATAATTTATTTCGCTTTTAGTCTTATAAAAGTTATAAGTTTGTTAACTATTTAAATAACAGTGATCCTTTCGAGCTTTGTCAACGTTAGATGGCAAGAATGCTCCACTTCCGTTAATACAGAAGTATCCATAAAATTTCTTATTGAAATACCCTACGACGTATAAAGCTGTATATTAATAGGAAAATGCAATAATACAAACACACAGAAGGGCACAAGTGCTATTGACACATGCTCCCTAACAGTCCATTATTACACGCCGTGCCCTTTCTGACAGACCCCAAAAAATAATATAATACGAAATGAGAGCTCGCTCCTTCCGCATATACAAATCAACAATCAATATGATGATGCATCGGGCTTATAACTACTGTACTTTTTACATGTTACATCGATATTATTAACAACGCAACGGGGTCATAATTCATATGACAAACCGCTGAATAATCGAGGGGTTTTTGTGGGTACAGCGATTTGTTATCTTTCTATCGAATACGTATCAGTTTAATAAATTCGGTTCACATTTTCGAAAATGTTTATTGCAATTTCATACAGGAGACTGATTAGGTTATTGGACAATTTAATTTTTCTTTTGTTACGATTTTCACTCTTAATGTTTAGGTTCATGAGCTAATAGTAAAAAAACCGAAACAAAAAAACGAATTCGACCTCCTTTATTAATAACCCCGTGACGCAAAAGGGATGCACCCCAATAATTAGGAAAGTGGGGAGAAGCCAAAACCGAAACGATCTCGCGGTTTTTGATAGACAGCACGACTCGAAGAGTGCTCGCGCAGATTGCCAGGATCATCCGCCGACACCTCCCTCACCACCTACTCATCAAATTCTTCCTCACCCCCAGAAGCATCCCCTCAAGTAGTGCTATCTGTTCTTTTGCTCCAAATGATACACCATACGCAAGAAAAAACGATAAATGTCTATACAAGAAATGGTTTCGGAGCGTTGCTTTTATTGTATTCCGTTATATTATTATGCGACCACACACACATCGCATGTTATACGAACATTATTTAAATATAATTTCCTTTAGTAGAAAAAATTAAATCAAAACTAAAAAAAGAATATATATCTTAAATGATAAGCCTACAAAAGGTTAAACGAAGTAGTAAAGACTTTCGATTACGGGCATAATTTGTACAAATTACAACAGCGGCCTAATTTATTTCGATTCGGGAATTAAGAGCTGAACAACCCTCAAGAAAATTTACAAGCGAATGTGCAGGGAAGTTAAAAGTTTAAAGTTCGGATCTTGCTGCTGTTCGAAAAGTCAATCGGTTCTCCTTCTTTTCCATTGAATTTATCCGATTATGTAGTAGTATTAACATTTAAGTGTTTCACATTAATTAGTCTTGTTTACGAAAAAGCTTTAGTTTTGTAAAATTGTATAAGACACTTACTTGTATAAAATCATAAGAATGAAGTAACTAGGATAAAAAAGTCAATGTCACGAGTGACTTTCACAAAACACAAATAATGTGAAGGATGAGGATGAATATAACTGATTCATGCTGCATACCCGCGATCAAAATTTTTATCGTTATAACCTCTTATTGGTTAATAGTGTCAGCTGAGTGTTATCATTGCGATATTTTTTGTTTACAAATTGCATTTCTTAAATGTATCAGTATGCATACGCACATACGCATCTTTATTTGTAAGAAGATTTAAAAATGTGTTTTTCTATTTCGGTGCTTTAAGAGCCTTTTACTAATGTATCGCTTTCATTGTTTTTTCTTCTTTAAATAAGGCTTCGAACGCACTTATTTGTCGGTTAGCACTACTGCATGTTTCTTGCTTGACAATAATTATTATTATAGTTATGTTAACTTTGCGAGGTAAGATGCGACCATATCAACCGTCGCTAAATAATATGCGTAAACTCCTCAATAGAAAAAATAGTACAAAAAACTTGTGTTATAAGGCCATTGTCAAATTTGTTCTTTGGAAGACATGAACTCCTATGAGATACGTACTTAATAAAAATTTTTAATATACTATATCACACGATCGGATATTTTCATATGTTTACTGATTGTGTTTCCAAGGAAGCAAGTTGTGTTTACAACGTAAGCCTTGGTTGCCAAGGCCTCAACAAAGCAGTAAATTGTACAAAAAGCCTAGGTGGGATAAGTAAAGATTATAGGTTAGAAATTCGTAATTTATTGTCAGTTGTGCTGATTTATTGTTGTGAAATCCGTATTATCTCCTTCTCTTAATCTGTATTATTCTTCATGTTACCAAATTATTTTTACATAAGATAACATTGATATTAATTTACAAGATATTTTCTGGTTGGAAGAAACTAATTCCAAAATTCTAGGAACTTGAGAAAAATACCAACCTAACTTTTACACTTACCTTGAAAAAAAAACTCGTACTTAGATATCAAAATCTTTACCATTGATGTCATTCATGTGACAATCGAAAAACAAAACTAAAATGCAGCTTTTGTTTTTATTTACAAAATTCCATAGCGACAGCATTAGATACCTAGCAACCAAATCAAAGGTAACTTCAAATTATTCAAATGTACAGAGCGATCATAAACAAATAATCTATCGCGGTCGCTTTTGGAATAAAAACGTAGGGCGTAAATTAAAATTGATGTGCACTTGTTAAGTGTCAAGTTTGTTTAAAATCGCCTTTCTGGCTTAAAGTTTTGTGTAATTTAGAAAAAATGGTGTTAAAAACAAAAAATTTATTTATTAAAAGAATACGAGGTGTGTAAATAAAGTAATGAGACTGCCTTTTTTTTATAATTTTTCTATTTAATTAAAATTACAATTCCACATTATCTCCTTCAAAGTAATTGCCTTGAGATGCCACACAGCGATGGAGACGATGTTTCCAGTCTTCATAGCAGTACTGGAACTCGGATACTGTAATTGCCTGCAGCAGGCCGGTTACGGCAGTTTTAGTGTCTTCTAGTATCCCAAAATGACATCCTTTGAGGTGATTTTTCAATCTTGGGAAGAGAAAAAAATCGCAAGGACTCAAGTCGGGCTGAGGAGCCCCAGGGATGTCTTTACTTGCCAAAAACTCATTAATTGAAAATGCAGTGTGACAAGGCGCATTGTTGTGTTGCAGCACCCAGTTGTTTTTGATGCTTGGTCTCACACACAGGGCCCTTTTTCGAAGTCTTTCAAAAACTTCGGTAAAATTGTTGGTTTACCATTTGGCCTTGAGGCACAAACTCCTTGTGGACGATTCCCTAGCTTTAAAAAGCAAATCACCATGGTTTTGATCTTTGATTTCCTTATTCTTGCTTTTTTTTGGTCTTGGTAAACTTGAAGTGTGCCATTTCTGGCTCTGGCTCTTCGTTTCCGTGTCGTGCTGAAAGACCCAAGACTCGTCTCCAATAATAACACATTTCAGAGAATGAGGTGCGTGTCCTTCCTGTTGTTTTTTGGTTCCTATGAAAGGTTTTTCGGAACCATTTTCGCGCAAATTTTTCTCACCTTAAATTAATTGGTCAAAACCTCTTAAAAGGTGGTGTGAGTCAAGTTCAACTGTCCCTCGATCATTCTGACTGTCAAGCGACAATCAGTTATTGTGTTTGCAGGCCTTCATAATCTATCTATTCTCTTCCTCCTGAAAATGCCTTAAACCGCCTGAAAACCTGGGTCCTTGACAAAACGTTGTCTTAATAGGCCTGCTAAAGCTTTGCAAAAGTCTCTGTTGCACTGTGATCAAGTCTAAAGCAAAGCCTGATAGCACAACGTTGCTCGAAATTAACATCACTCATTTTCAGAACGTAATAGAAAACAAAGTTTACGAAAAAAATTCTTACGAACAACCAAATCGCTCCACGGAGTTCAAACTCGTACTAGCGCAGCATTACATGCTGACCCAGCTTCCCTCTGAACCGGTAGTCCTCAGTGTTGCCACATCGAACGCTACGTCGCCAGTCTCATTGGTTTCTTTACACATCTCGTATTTCCGCAATGGTGACTGTTTAAGGTATTCTCAAAACTTTGACAGCTAATATTGCTATTTATTAAACCATAAATACATAAACCTCCATACACTGTTAATTTCAAAGCCAACTGCATAAGATTTTTTTTATCGCTCTCTGTATATTTTTATTGCTGCTAGGCTTTTGCATAGGAAACGTTTTGGAACCGTAAACATCGGGGCAACCGTATTTTGTTTGTTTTTCTTTCAAAAAGATATGTTACATTTTGGGATCCCATCATCGACTTCGGATTCTTTTTTCTTTTTCTACCTTAGGTCGAAGAGTGGTGTGCTTGGGCGTTTGAACTGCATGCCCGCCACCGACCATCTTTTGTTTGTTTCTTTTTTCTACAAATATTCCTGGTCTCGAGAACGACTGGTTCGGATACTATTAATCGTCTTTTGCTGTTTGACTGATATCCTTTATCTCGGGAACAGCTGGTACTGTCGACTTAGGAGGTTGATAGTTAAATGCGGTGGGAAAACGGCTTTTGAACCTTGAACTGTTAGTTGTAATGGGCAAATGGCTTTCTGTAGATTCGGATACCATTGATTGTCTTTTGTTTTTTTTTTGACAGACAACCCCCATCTGAGGACGGTTAATTGAGGGTGTCGCCCCAGTCGTCATTGTGTTTAACTGTATCAAAAAGATTAATATTGAGTGAAGCCCTTTAACTGTCTGAAGGTCACTTTTTAGTGTCATGCTAAGCTTCTACCTAATAAAAAGAAACCAGATAAACAAAACTATAGTTTTCCTATAGTTTTCCTACATCTTGTACCATTTACGTTAGAAATACTGTACTGTAGCTTTTACTTCGTTTTTTGAAAAATATACAGACGGTAACAAAGGGCAAAAACGGCGTTAACACTTAAAGTGCCGGGGTAGGTGTAAGTTGTCCACCATCGGTATGGAATAGCCGCGGTGGACTACACATGGCTCCTGGCACTTTTCTGGTCTACAGCCGTGGTGCATCGCATCGGTCACTTATAATCGCTTGAAAACGTATAATGACATTCCCGATATGTCAAGGATCGATTTTCTATGCTCGGCCTCTGCTTGCGGTGCACACAATTTGGGAACTGAGAATATTAAGTTGTTTTTTCTTTCCAACCTTTGTAACGGTAAATATTTTTAAACAAAATTTCAGATAATGTAACCAAAATCACAGACAAAGCCCCAAAAACGTATTTTTATTGTGAATAAGCCTCAGTAAAGATAACACGTTTAAAATTACAGAATAACATTTTAATTACACTCAATATCTTAACAGAAAATTTTACCAGCTACTTACTAGCTTCAAAAACTACAAAACTGGAAACAACTACAAAGATGAAACAATTCTAAACAATTTAATTTAAATAAAGCTATTCAGTTGAGATAACACAGCATTGAATTCTAGTCTTGGGTATCTTTCTCCTAGCTTCTAGCCTTTCTACCACGTATACACACTAAATTTCATTCTTCTACCCTTTTTGTTTTTCTTTACAAACCCATTTGTTCAGATTCAGAAACTCCACTGCCTAAAGGAAAAAAGTTTTTTGGTATTTACAGTACACAGGACCGCTATGGGACTGGACCCTCCTAACAAGTTTTCGATATCTCGTAAAAGCCATCTCACCTATTCCTTACGTAGAAATAGGTGAGTCCTTACGTATTCCTATGAAGCCAAACTTAACTTTTGTTAGCTTAGAACAATAATAAGGTATTTTTTTAAAACAGTTCCTCTACTCAAACTGGGCACCAAGGTCCAGAGGGTCTTTTCGGACTACTCTCTCGTCTTCTACCAGGAGGATTATATAAACACAGGAAACATAGAGATCAAATAAGTAGTTTTTGAGTTCCAAGAGATGGTTATACCCAAAAAAATCCTTTTTTTGGCGTTTTGACATGCTGGTTCTCCGAACTTAAGTGGCGATTAGTGAGAACTTATCTGGGAATCAGTGTAAAGGCACCTTTTACGCAGCAGGTTGGTAGAGGCTTGATGGACAATATTTGTCTACCGAGGCCTGCATAGAAAAAACGTACGCTACTGGCCGCGATAGCCAATCGTGGGTACCAAAAGGAAACACTGATAATCCGGAAAATAAGGAAATTATTTTTTCTATATGAATGCCGTGTTCAGTGTAGCCCTGTATATAACCAATTTAATGAAACACAACTTGCGGCCGTTAGAACTCGTGTACGTCCAAATCTATGGCGGCACTTCAGGTGTTAACTGTAGTTTTCCGCTCTCGGGTAATGTAGTTATTCTCAACCGGTAAAATGCACTTACCGTCCTTGATATTTAAAAAATCATTTCATATAACCACGTGTTTCTGAAGCTTACCGGTCTCTGACGGAATTCTGAAAAAAGGAATGAGGAAAGTGTCACAGCCTACTATTACTACTAATAAGTTTGCTAAAGTTAGCACCTAAAGTGTCGCCGTAGATTTGGACACGAACGAGTTCTAATGGTCACAAGCTTTTTCACTACATTGATGGTATACAAGTGTACAATGAACTCGGTACTTATATGGCCAAAACATTTTTTTATTGTTCGAATTATCAATGTTTTCTCTTGGTGTCCACCGCAGCCAGTAATGTATGTTTCTTATATTATAGACCACGGTAGACAATTATTGTCTATCCAGCTTGTTTGGTTGAAAAGTGGCTTTACACTGATCCGTGAATAAGTTTTCACTAATTACCGCTTAGGTTCTGAGAACGAGCAGGTCAAAGAGTCAAAACGGCCTGTTTTCGGGTATTGTCATTTTTTAGAACTTGAAAACTACTCACCTGATTTCAATAAATCTTGTTTATATCATCCTCCTGCGGGCCACTAGGAACTTTGCACTTTAACGCAAGTCAGATCTTGGTGCCAGGAATAAATGAATTTGAGTAGAGAGACTGTTTTTGGCAATATCCTGCCATTGTTCTAAGCTAACCAAAGTTAAGTTTGGCTTCATAGGAGTATGTAAGAGTTGGCTGCTAGATATTGATATCTGTTCATTCATATAGTAGTCCTGTGTATAATAACTATGACAGAAATGTCCTCATTATTAATGGCGGCACTAGGAAATTTTCAGATCTGACAAAAACAATAATTGTCAGTGAGGAGAGTTAGAAAGATGAGATTTAGTATGTACCTTAATAGAAAGATAAGAAGCTAAGAGAAGACACCCAAAACCAAATCTCGATACAATGTTTGTCTGAGACATTTTTGTATAGACAAAAAGTAAATGATTTTATTCGATTTAAATTGTGTAGAATTGCTAAATGGTTTGGTGTTTCAACATTTTATTTCTGCAGCTTATTTCCATTTTTGGCGACTATTAGATACCGATTTTTGTTTCTGGTTCGACGGACAACTTGTACCCACCGCGACCTTTAGTGTGCATAGTGGGGATTATCTAAATCTTTCTTTGTTTTAATGGCCTACTTATATTATCTTGCAATTGTTTATAAAAGCCTACTTGTTAAAATTAAGCAAAGCTAGTCCTGCAAGCATCAGTGAACCGTTCAAGTTTTACAGACTTCCAAAAATTCACAAAGCAGAATATCGCGGTTTTGAACAATGATAACATTCAGCATTACTATCTAAAGTTGTGCGACTGTGTAAGCATATATTACATTGAAAAAACTAATCGTAAAGTTTGTATAAAATTAGATATTATACTTACGAGCTCAATTTCTACTGTAACAATTATGTCTAGAAATCAGAAGATGTTTCAATTGTCAGAACTATAGTTCGTCACAATGACAGAAATTAGCTGCTTTTCTGTGACAGGCATGAACTGAATATCATCTACTCATCAGAATCTATCATGGAAATAGAAAGTAAGTGTAAAAATAAATTTTGCCTGGGCAAGGTAAGTGAAATTAATTACATGCATAGCAAATACCTTAACTAAACTGTGTTTCAATTAGTTCTGGTCAAATGAGAGCCGATGGTTGCAGTGTGTTGGTTAGAAAATGACTAAAGTTTTAATGATTGGTTTTAAATTAAATTATATCAAAATAGTATAGTTACACAAATTATACAGGGTGTATTATCTCAGGAAGAATATTAGCACCACTCGATTCTCCTTAAAAAATTGAGCAAGAAATGTTTTAAAGTGTTCGTCTTAAATGAATATTTTTCGAAATAAAGATCATTTGAAATTTTTAATACTTGCAATGCTATATGAAAATTGTAAGTAGAGCAAGAATACACTATTGCAATATCTTCTACAAATAAGTAAATCAAAGCAATTGCATTACGTAAAAGCCATTTTAAAGAAAATTGCTGGTAAATAGGAGAAAAATATGATTGATTTATGTTTTTTGGTACCTAAACTATGGGTGGTTACTTTTATTTAATAATTTTGGGCAGTCATAAGCAAATTATAAAAAAATATACGACTCTTAATATTTCCATAGCCGAAGAGTTACCAACAAATTGGTACTCGAGTGTCTTGCCTAGTTTTTGATGCAGAATCGAGTAGCGTTGATATTATCTACCTGAAATAATACACCCTGTATTTTGTACAAAATTGTATATCAAAACATCCAGGGCTCTGTACAGGGTTATTTATATCCGAGCGTCACTATTGTTGTAATTGCGTAATTTGATTAATTAATTAATTAATTATTTTCATTTTTTAGGCAATCTTTGTCTTGAACATTTCAGACCTATCCAGATTTTCTTATGATGTTTTGAATTTTCAGAACCATCATCAGATTCATTTTTTCTTATAGGTGTTAAATTGAATTTTGTCGTGACTGAATAGAGAATTTTATGTATAGTGCAAGCACTTTACTCTAGAACGCATCAGTACTACTTTGCGCAGCTTATTATAAATGGTTCAGATTGTTCCTAATCAACTTTAAAGCCCTTTAAGTCTTGAAAGATTGTTTTTATTTAATATCGCTTAATACCAAGGTTGGACTAGAATGGGCATAGATAATCTACTAATAATAGTAATAGTAGTCCAGTTACGCATAATTATGTAGTTAACTTAGAAATTTTAGGGTTTTAGAGTTTCTATTTCAAAATTATTTGAAAATTATTGAGTTTGTGGAGCAACTATTCACCAAAACACCTCTCTTTGTAGTGTTACTGTCGCGCAGGCCAAAACAGTTTACATTTTTTTCTGTTTTACAACTACTCATTTTGAAGAAGATCCTTACAACTCAAAATTGTATTTTGTAAAAAATATTTTAATTTCTTCCTAAGTAAGCTCAAAATACTTACACTTTACGGACCGTTCTTCGTTTAAATGTTACGTGCAAATGAATAGCTTGTTCGATAAAATCAGATTGCTCCCTTATAATAACTGTTTACTAATCCACCCCATTCTGACAATGAAGTTACCAGAGTTCCATTGTTTGGTAAGGATCACCTGTATACATATAATAAAATTATAGGCACGCCAACGTCTTTTATAGGAAGTTTATACAAATGTAGAACATCAGAATCGCAATCAATTTCGATTCGACGCTTTAGGATTTAAAAGGCACGATTTAGACACACTTATAATAATACTTCGCTTGTTATTCGGTGTCCCCTATTAACGGAAACCGCTTGGGAATTTCTCAGAGAGAGCGATTCTCCCTTACTCCAACATTGATATTTACTGTATATATACTCACTCAGCCCTTATAAAGGTTGACCACAATTTTGGTCAATTATCTGAACTAGAGGGCTCTTTCACGGAAGTTTGGTGTGTTTTTTTCCTTGGCGGTGTTCACCTGTAGACAATGGAAACGCCGCCCCCGCGACTGATAGCGCCCCACCCCAACGATTATTATCACATTTAGCAACCCCTCATAGCTTTGCGGGCTGTCATCGCGCAAACACGTGGCTAGGGGGACGCCGGGCGCCGGTACGAACTCTGTTTTGTTCGTGTGCTAATAAACGGGGTTACTTCAATTCGACGACGCTTGTTTAAGAAACGCTTGTTGATATTTCCGGTGAAATTTGTCTTTTCTGCTGAAAAGAAGTTTGTGAAAGGTAAGAGAGCAATTTGGAAATTTTACAAAAGTAAATTTTATTTAGTTTTTAGTTATAAAATTAAATTGGCAAAATATAGTTTCTTCCTTTAAACGTTACCTATTTTGTAATTAGTTGAAATTTCAGTTATGTTTATTTTTTATTTTAAACGTAGAGCATTTCTATTATAATGCAAAAAAGAATCATTTATCCAGCTATAGATAATTTCTAGTGAATCAGTTTTCTTAATAGAAAGATTTCAAACACTGGGAATTTAAATTTTTCTGTTTAGAAACAAAACAACTTCACTCTAAAAATAATCAACTAATCCCTTTTTCTAAACACGGTTGGTTTCCGTAAAACCGAACGTGATTTAACAAAAATAAAAAAGAACACACGCACAATTCCGGCTTTCGAATGAAAACCGAAGCAACTGGCGGAAGTGAGACATGTTGCGTATGTCACCCATGTAGGGTGACCCTTGTGCAGGGCACACACAGGGGTGCAGCGTCGCGTCGTCTCGCGTGACACCCCCGGACGTGAGCCGGTAACTGTTACGCGAGGGTGACAGATATTTGTCGGTTGTAATGGGAATTGATTAGTAGAAAGCCCCCTACTGAAATAACTGATTCATTACTTATTAACGAGGTACTTCTGATGCGTGTGTGTCTTTATATGTAGTATATGTGTGTGTTGTGCAGACGATAAAGCTGAATGCGGATGCGTGCGGAAAATAATTCGATTGAAATATGCACAGAGTTGGGATTTTCAAAAAAAAAAAGTAAAATGTTGGGGGTCGACTAATTTCAGTTTGCATCGTGCAATTAAACATAAAAGCAAAGCTAGGCAGCAAATGAAACGCTGTTTTAAAAATTTGATGATTCGTAGTATACGTATTAAAAGAGCAAAATATTGGTAATATTAATAGTAGTTTATGCAGAATTAACGCAACATCCATTCGTAATGAAAAACTATTCACTTTTCTCAATTACTGCTGCCATGTGAAAAACAATTTTTGAAATGCAAGGGATTAGGTAATAGATTATTGCGTCTTCAATAATCCAATTATTTTATTAGAGGTTCTAACCATAACAAAACACCCTTTCTTCTTAATTAACAATAATTTCTATAAATTTAATATTTAGAAACCATACTGTACAGATTTTATCTCTTAATGCTTTGTTTAAGTTCTGCCTTTCTCTAGAATTAGCAGTTGTTTTTACCGAAGCCAAAATGACTCGGTATAAGTTTCTTTAGTGTTTTTTTTGGATAATATTTTAATAGATAATTCATTACTGAAGTTGAGAACTGAAAATCGGCTTAAACTTTTTATAGTCTCAGCACAAGATAGGTTCTTTCACCATTTGAGATCTAGAGCTGCTCGGTAAAGCCTTAGTTCAGGAAAATGTTTTCAACTTTTTCTTATTTTTTTCTTTTGCACCCATAAGTGCAGTGTTGACAAACAAGCAGTAAAGCACTGAACAAACAGTTTTCCTCTAACAGAAACTAGCATTTCATTCCAGTGTTCATAGTTTTATATTATTATCGTAGACGATGGGAATCATTTTTGAAACCTAAATTTGAGAATAAATCTTCCGTCTGACAGACAACCTTACATTGGGATAAAATCTTTTCGACGTCGCACGAAACAACTGGAGCACACTTTAATATATTTAAGTCTTAATACTTAAGTGGTTGATACCAGAATCTATAGTAGCTTAATTTTCTAATACATTCTTAACATTTTGTAGCTGTTTAAAACCATTGTTTCTACCTAAAACCTCGCACAACTTTTTTATAAAGCACTTTCTTTTTAGGATTTTGCTTAATAAAAGCCCTTTGCTTTTAAACTCCAAGATTGCTTCAGAAATACCCTTAAAATTGCTTGAAATGAAAACTAAATCCTTGCGAACTCCTTTTTTATTTACAGCGTTCAGAGCTTTCTGTCTGCTTTGGCTTCTGTTGGAGCAAACTCGTTCAAAACTCTTTTAATCATTCCAAGATTTTTTTGTGTAACACATTGCAGCCTTATTCCAGGTACCCCATCTTGTAACAATAGGCGAAGGGAGTAAAGATATATCGGTGCCTGCAATATTCCTGAAAGTGACTAATCAGGAAGGAACTTTTAGGAAAACTTTTTCAGTTCAACTACAGGATGTAATTTGAGGTGTTATTTGGGCTATTGCCACACTCTGTTGCGATATTTTGCCGCGACGTGACGTTTCGGAAGCTGACTCTGCTTTCAACAAGAAGGGCGGTTTGGTATATTATTTTGCATTTTTGAATTTACTTTTTTTCCGTAAATCTTCGACCTCACCGAGATTCGAACCAGAGACAATAATCTTTCCCTCTCTTTCTTCAGGTCTCCTTCTTTAGAACATATTGTCTTCGCTGTATCATATAGCCATCTTGTGACGCCCGTTTTTACACTTCTGTGATGGTTGGAGTCGTAGTGCAGGTATCTACCTGTGTGGGTAGGTTTCCTGTATATGTTCGTTGTGAACTTGTCCCCATCCCTTTGAACTATGACGTCCAGGAACGGTAGTTGTTGTTTAGACTCCACTTTCATTGTAAATCTGATTGAAGGACCGTGATTATTGAGGGAATGTAGGAAGTTATCAAGTTCTTCAGTCCCATGCGGCCATGTCACAGAGGTGTCATCGACATACCTTAAGTCACAATTTCGGCTTTGCTTGAGACTGAGATATCATCTCCTGCTCAAACTGCTCAAGCGTGGTGAACCCATTGCCATATCAAACTCTTGCTGGTAGAATTTGATGCCTAATTGGAAATATGTTGTCTTGATACGTATTATAAGCAGTTCCATTATTGCGTCTACACTTAAGTTTGTTCGTACTTCCAGCCTTCTAACAATATTCAGAGCTTCATCTGTTGAGACGTTTGTGAAAAAGCTGACTATATCAAGGCTAACCAGCACGTTATTAGTGTCTAATCTTATGTTTCTATTGTTTCTACAAAGTGTTCAGTATTTCTGGCTGCTGACGGGATTGTTCCCACCATCAGTGGAGTTATTATGTCCAACAGGAATTTGGCAAGGACAAGGAGAGTTTCTCGAGCTCACAATCGGCCTCAGAGGTATGTTCTCCTTGTATATCTTTGGCAGGCCGTACAGTCTTACTATAATGCGTAGCTAGTTTGCTTCTGTATTGGGTCGAGAACTCTTTACGTTTGAATAGCGTTTGGTATATTTGTCGTTCTATTGATTGGGTAGAATCTTTGGGGAGTAATTTGTACCCGCCTGCGTCTAGCAGTTCTTGTATTTTACTATCGTAAATTTCCGTGTTCATAACCACAGTTGCGTTGCCCTTGTCAGCGGATAGGATCTTAATCGAGCTGTCTTCCTTTAGTGAGTTGACCGCTTTCATTTCTTCTTTTGTTAGGTTGTGCTTCACCTTTCTCTTCTTGTCCAGTACAGTTCTCGTCCTGAATGTGTACTCTTCCGCTTCCTCTGGGTTTAATTTGCAGGCTGTTTCCTCAACTGCAATTATCAAATCTATTTTCGGAATATACTTTGGTGTTACTGCGTAATTTAGGCCTCTGTCTAGAACTCATTCCTCGATGTCGTTTAGTTCTTTTCCCTTCTCACGACAAACGCCTAAGGGCGGAAGCAGAGTCAGCTTTCGAAACGTCGCAACAAAATATCACAACAGAGTGTGACAATAATCCAATTAACACCTCAAATGAGAAACCACATTCACCAACTTTAGACAGCATACACGATGTAAGCCATGCGCTAGACATGTACCATATATCATTTTAGGATACAATACTTGCAATCCAATCATAGCTTTCTGCATATAAGTTGCTACATGGGTACAAACTAGCTAAACATGTAAATACTGGATTCCTTCTGGCCACAAAACACTTAACGCATCATCAAAAAAGCAGTAGTTAAATGATTGGCTTTTTCTAAAACTTTCATTGACAGTAAATATGATTTGTCCTTCTTCTCTTCATTTCTTAAAATTCTAAAAATAAAATTTTATCTTTGCTCCACATCTGTTGCAAGTCTTCATAAAATTCTATCGGTTTAGGTCCTGGCTTTGATATAGCAGACACTAATAATTTTTATTTTTTTTTTCTGGCCTTTTCTGTTCTTATTACTTTAATGTTTTAAGGTCCGTAGGTGTTGAGTTACTTGAAACTTTTTTGTTGCTGTTACCGGAACTTTACAGAATTTACAAAATAAAACAGTTTCATTCCTTGTAAAATCCCTGAATTCTTTCACATACTGCTTTAACCTAGAACTTATACTTTTATTTTTTTGGCATTGTTGTATTCGTATGTATGTTGTTTACTGTATAAAAAACTAACTTTTAAACTCAAATTTGTTTCCAAGTAAATTATGAGAACAATAGACAAATACAGTTATTTGTCAAATAAAATTTCTTGTTGTGTTTGTTACCTCTTTTATAAAAATCCATGGACAGTCTGGTGTGATGTATAGTTCATTCATTATTTAGTAAAAAACATTAAGAACTCCAAGAATTGAATTTAAGAAGGGTGATTTCCGACTTCCGACTTAAAGTTATGACTAAATTACTTCTCATTTGAATGTTTTTATCCTTTCAAAAACTTCACTTTAAGAATATTTCTTAAGATTACTGAATGGGTTTTATGATTTTTCTGCTTAAATAGGAAAATGTACTGTTGAAACTTCATTGAGAGATGTACAGTAAATTATATTATAAATATAAAAATAAAACACGAATTAACCTGAATCTGGTCTATTTGCATATTTTAAGTTATTGATTTATAGCTTTGCCTTTATTCTAACAATTGGTCTTTGTTAAATCCGGAAATGCCATACAACCTATGTTTTGCTGCCTTCGTTACAGGATAACGGAAAATTAAAGAAATCACTGGTACTCTCAAGTAAAATTACCTGTAAAGTATTATGCTTTTTTGTGAATTTCTTAAAATGTGCATTTAATTTCAAAAACCCTTGAATATGCATTCATTTTCAAAAACGCCCGAAATAACATATTCTAAGTCTAATGATTATAGAACCATTTTTAGACAACAAACTCAAATATTCTACTCGCAATACTATAACATAAGAAATAAATAATTCACAGAAACACCGTCAGAATGCAAAATAACTTGGCAGGACTGTCATGAGTTCCATCTATATAACTGTGTGCAAAATAAAGATTTACGTGCAAAATTTAACTAAAGTATTTATGCAACAATATAGACGGGCATGTAAATAGGTAAAGATGCAAGCTCATAGTGATTATAAATAATATAAAGAGGGCTGCAAATAAGAACAAGGCAGCATGGTAGGTAATTAAAAGGATCGTTGAATCGAACCCCAGCAAAGAAATCAGGATTTTTCTACTCTGTCATTTTTACAAAGTTTTACTAAACTAAAAAATAGACAATTCCAACAAACAATACGGATATGTATGTTTCATATTTATTAGTGTATTCGACTGATGCTCTAGAGTGCTCTGCGGGTATAACAGGTGTTTACTTATTCGTCTTATCACACTAGCCTGGGAAAACAAACAAATCTAATGTCAGATTAATTCACTCACATAATTATCTGTTCATTTGAACTTCGAACTGTCATTAAATTTGAAAATTTAAAATAATCAAATAAATGGCCCACTTGTGTATATTTGTGCCTACTTTTAGATTTAGAATTCTAGTGTACAGATAAAACTGAATTTATAGTCTGTCCACTGAATAATTAGTGACATAAAACCAGTAACTACGCGTAAAAAATACCATCCTGATATCGCGCCAAAATTTAAAAAAACGCGTGTTGAAATTATATTATCGAAACTAAGAAACAAAAAGTGTACTCAAGACAAGTTAGCTATGGTTATTATGAACAATAATAAATAGAAAATAAAAACATGATTGCTGTGTGCAGAAATGCTCCCCGAAGAATTAAGTTTGTAAACAGCATTGTATATAATTTTATAATTAATTCAGTTGTAAATAATGGCAAATAAATGTATTATACGTATGTAGTAGTTATTGACGACACTACATCTGCAACGAGAGATCAACAATTGAAAGGAAAAATGGAAACGTTGAAATTTAATTCGATTTTTTTTAATTATAATTTTACTCTGACATCTAGTGGAAACCACCGAAAACCTAATTAAAGTTTACTCCGTTGAATTGACCAATACCATGAAAAGGCGCGCACATGTATCAGAACTGCCAACATAAAGTCTTACAAGCCATATTTTTCTCGTTTAATTTTGGTGTATATTTCGCTGTTAGATTAAGTAACTGTAATTTGAAAAAACTAATTATTCAGTGGACAGAGTATACCCTACATCATACGTACTAACAGCACCAGGCTACTTTGATGAGACGAATAAGTAACTACTTGTTATGTGTCACTTGTTAGGAACATGCATTGAAAAATGACAGAGAGCACTTTAGAGCAGTCGGTCGAATACACTGTAAATGTGGTAACTCGTCAGGGTATATACAGGATATCCCAACGGACTTTTATAAAGGTCTGGACAAAATATTTAGTTTCTGCGTTATTCAATTTTTTCTCGTTGAAGATCGTCATGTACAGGGTGTTTTGAAAATAAGTGCAAATAAAACTAGAAATTAAGCTTTTTTGTCATATAACTATTTTTCCTAACTTGCACCAAAGTCTCATTTAAAATTTCTGGTTTTTTCAATATTTCAAGAAAACAAAATGAGATATCGGGATAAAATTTTCTACACGTTTGTTACTATATAATGTCTACGCTAAAAAAATTGTTACGTCACTGAGAAATTTAGAAACTTTAAAACAAAAAGTTACTCTTGCGTTTTTTCCGTAAAATGAGCCTTTTTCTAGTAAATTCATATTTTCCAAAACCTTTCAAGTTTAACGGCCTATGGCAGAAATTAAGTCTTGTTTGTCATGTAACTTTTGTCACTAGAGCGCACCGTTTCCGAAATACAAGATGTCAAAGTTTATTTAAGCACGAGAAACCTTGACACCATGTATCTTGAAAACGGTGCACCTTAGAAAAAAAAGTTACAGGGCAAAGTAATCTTAGTTTCTGCAGAGGAATGCGATGCAAGCAAAAGCATTCTGTTTTTAAGATGACGTATGACTTTTGCAAAAGGCAGTTGAACTTGAAAAGTTTTGAAAAATCTAAATGTAACAAAAAACGACGCATTCTACAAAACAAACAGAGGAGTAACTTAATTTTTTAAATCGACTGCATGTTCTGAAGACTTTCTAAATTTCTCAATGGCATAGCAATTTTCTTTAGCGCAGGGCCAGTAATTCTCCGTCTTTGATAAAGATATCAAACGCAAAACTATGAAGAATAGTAGAGACCTTAGAGTAACAAACGTGCAGAAAATTACATATCGATATCTCATTTTGTTTTTGAAATATTGAGAAAATTAGAAATTTCAAATGAAACTTCAGCACCCTGTATTTCAGAAACGGTGTACTTTAAGAAAGAAACGCTATATGGCAACAAAAGGTTAATTTTCGTCGGGAAATATGTCTACTATTCGCAATCATTTCTAAGACATTCCGTATAACGAGCGAGCCACTCTGGTATAATTGATAAAGATTTGATTTTAAGAACTTGCAGTAATAAACTTTAATTTCTTAACTTTAGAAATTAGTATTGAAATCTTAACTACATTATTTTTCTGTACTGAAGGGTGATCAAGAAACATAATTTTATTAAATTTTTTAAATCTAAATATCCTGTATACTCTAATACAATCTTAGTTCATTTTTTTCTATTGCAGCAATACAGAGTGTCTCTTAAAAGCCAATAAAGCTTCAGGTAAACGTCTTCCTCAACGAGTGCTTTTTGCAAATCTGCAAAAGGAAAAGTCCTCTGCAACTTAGTTTTCTTACACAAGTAGGCAGTAGTTAACATCTTTAACACTAAATAAACAAAAACTATAGAATTGAATCCAAATGAAACCGTTACCGACTCAACAGACGAATCTGTTGAAACAATTACCCTTAATAAAGTACAGAACCGTTAGGTTTCTGTTTTTGAAGATGGTGTTAAAAATTGAAATATTACCAAAAAGTAGATATGACAAACATTCAAGTCTTCGATATACTAAGAAATCTGATGGTATTCGTTGTCAGCATTTTTTTCAAGTTTTGACATTTCTTATGGTCTGTTATCAGTGGAATAAAACCGATAAATTTTTAATTTCTTGTGATATTTAAAGCATTTTTCTTTACAGTGTTTGTGACTAGCTTGTAGATTTTTATCCTGTTCTTGTTTTTCTTTCTGAAGATTCAGTCATATCTGCTTTGGTTTGTATTAGTTAAATATCTTTATTTTGATTTCATAATGTTTAAGTTTCCTCTTAGACTTGCCATGGAATAATGTCACTTAATAAATTATGTTGATATGGTTTGGATTGTTAGTGGATGTAGTTATAGCTGGTTATAGTAATTACAATGAAGCAAATGAAATAAAAGTAAGAAAATGTAAAGCAAAGGAAGACAATTTGAACATTTGGTTTAAATTGAAATAACCTTGAATAATGTTAATGTAATTCTATAATAATTAAAGTTAATAAAGTTTGTTTAATACCATTATAATAGAATATTTAAAACTTTACAAAGTATTTTAATATTAAATTGATAACGGTATGCTACCAAAATGCCTGTGCAATGATGAAATAACGTTTTAATTTTTAATTTACTTCTAGGCCTAAAAGCTAAAAATTATAAACAATTTTTAAAATTAAATAAGGTACATCACTAAAAGAACCTAATAACCTAGATTAATACCATGGATACCTGTGATTATAACCATAAATGAACTACACTTGGTTTTTTTGATGACGTGTTTTTGAACCAACTGCGTAAAATGACAGTAATTTATTCTGTAAATCACTTTTATTAGCCTACTGATTCGATGAATTCCTAAATTCAAAGCCTCCTTGTAGGGACATAAGTTCGTTGGTGTGCAGCAACGTTGCCAAGTTTAAATTTCTTTTTGGATTCGTATAATGAAACTAAGTACATTGGGACATTCGTGTTTCCAGTTCTGGCATCTTAAGAAGCTGAGGAACGCCGCTACCTGAAGCTTTATTGGTATTTACGGGACACCCTGTATAGCATTGTGTAGGCCTATACCTAACAGTTTCGGCGTTATTCAGTTATTTGTGTGCAATTCTGTCACACTTTTGAACTGGCTGTAGTATAATTGCGCAGTTTCGTAAATTCTCATCCTTATTAGAGGATAACTAAGTATATTTTTGTCTTTAAACAGCTGACCGCAATTTTAACTGTAAACCTCTATTCTACGGGGCAATTAATAAGTGCAAATTCTCATTTTCTTGTTTCTGCTGTTTCTCGGCCACCCACGGAGCAAATGGTTAAAATCTTGATGAGCATCTACAACTGCCTACGACTCAATTTTATTTTTTCAAAGTTGTAAAAACGAAAGATTCGTTAATAAAACCAGGGCTGATTGAGATGTCTGACTACATTTCACAACAAATAATTGAATAACGACAAAATCGACAGGTGTAAACCTCGTAAAGCGTTACTACTATGATCAGCAATTAGTAGGAAATAAGAAAATGTTAAGATATGCAGAATATTGAAGTTATTTCGTTTAAGCAATCACAAAAATCAGAATTTGCACTTTTCGAGCACCCTGTAGAAAAAAGGTTTATAGCTAAAATCTCAGCAACTATTTCTAAAGAGCAAAAGATTTAGTTTTGCTTTATTATTCACACAAATAGGAATAACGCCGAACCTGTTAGGTATAGCCTCACATACTGCCATAGTGTTGCAATCAACAATGAAGTGGGGTAAGAAAATATTAAAATATATAGTGTGCTATTTAAAAGTATTGAATAAGATTATGTTTCCCGTTTCTCGGTCATCCTGTTTAAAGAGATAATGTAGTTAAAATTTTAATAGCAATTTCTAAAGCTTAGAGATCGAAGTTTATTACTGTGTTTTCTGAAACCAAATGTTTATCAATTATACCAAGGAAGCTCTTTATATTTGAAAATGTTCTAGAAGAAAAAATTAAATAGCGCCAAAGCTATTTGGTATAGACATTTTTAAAGCTATGTCGTTGTAATCAGCATTGGACGAGAAATAAGAAAACAATAACAAAATATGCCAGTGTTTCATTTAAGAAAAATTAAGCTTTATGTCTCACACTTTTATAGAACAACTGCGCTTTGTTCAAGCACGGAACGTTGAGACATCTTTCATACAGAATTCAATGTTAATTTTTACTTATTCACGTCAGTATTTTTAAAATTAGAGTATATAATTATTGCTATTTGTAAATTCAAACAGTTGACTTTTGTCAGTTTTTAAATTCACAGCAAACTATGGTTCAATTAAGAACAGTTGAACCACAATTAAGACGGGTCCCTGAGTTCAGATTTCCTTGTCTGTAAAGTTACTCCCTAAAAAGTTCCTTATCAAAAGGTTATTGAGTGCCGGTGCTGAATCTAGCCTAAACTAGGTGGAGGTTCCTCTATTAAAAGGCTTTTTAACTAAAAACCAGACCAAACAATGGTTAAATAACTCCACAAAAACGTTATTAACAAGCAATTGTTTTAGTTGCTTTCACAATCATGACAAACTACAGTTGTTCCAACCGATCTTTGGGCACACGTCATCAAAGTGTGTAGTTAATACGGACAAGTAATATATCTATTTTCTCCAGTATACATAATGAGATAATAAAGAATAGAAAACAAATGATATTTGTCACGCCAGTACTGCGCTAGTTAGTAATTTGTGAGTGTATCCAAAGATCGGTTGAAAAACAGTGAAATATGTAAATTACATTAGTAGCTTTATATCTTCGTTATTGTTTAGAATAGATGAAACAAACTATACATATTCGGAAAGCTGAATGAACTGTGAATTCAACTATGTCAAGATACTATGGTTGCTATTTAAGAAATTTACCTTTTTTTTGTTATAAGTCAAAAACAAATGAACAAAACAGAGATTTAGAATGGTTACGGTATGCTAAATATCAAACCGTACAAAAAGTCCTCCAACAATCTTTTTCTATTGTTTGAAATAACGAAGATACAGCTACTTGACAAAATTTGAAAAAATCAGTTTTAGCCCATAACTCAAAAACAAAAGAAAACATTTAAATTCTGCTTGCACCAATAAACTTGGAAATAGTACATCAAGAATGTGTAACCAGTTTTTGTCTAGCTTTCCTGGTTTCTGAGATACCCTATAGTTATTTCCAATTCGGGCAACCTTATAAACGCACCTATTTATAATAAGTGATGTCATAATAGGTAGAAAATAGAATACGCGAAGTAAAGAATTACTTATTACTAGTGACATCAAAAGGTTTTCAAAAATTATAATTATACAGGGTTTCCCGCAAATAACCGCAAGATTTTTTTGCCTGTGTGGCTTACTTGCGAAGGTATTAACAGTTCAAGGTTTTTGAAACTTGGCAAAACGATACTTGTAGATATCGTACCGAAATACCAATTTACTAATCATCATAGTAGTACGGAATTACCAACTAATAGCGTTTTCGGTGTAACCATTTCATATCTTTAAAAGCGCCCCTAAAAAAGTTGATTTTTCAAAAATGCATGATAACAACTTTTTTTAAGATTTTAATGGTGTTTGTTCACATGTTGCACAATAATTTTTGCTTATCAAGGAGAACGTTAATATGCAAATATTTAGAATTTTCTGGGCGTTTTTATCTGGCAGAATCTTTCAATTGAAACGACTACAACTTGGAAATGATATCCTTATCATGTGCCATTTACAGAACATCCTAGATATTATATTCATGCAAGGTTGATAGTAAGAAACACAAATCGATAGAGGCATGGCCTAACTACAGAAAATTATGCATTCTTTGGGAAAAATGCAGGGTATTAGAAAAATAATGTCGAAAACCTTAAAGGTGTTTAGTACTCATAAAAATAAATAAAAAGATTTAGATAAACATGTGTCCGGAAATGCACCGTTTCCGAGATATAAGTGTTACAACTTCGTTTAAAATTTCTTATTTTTTCGATATTTCAAGAACAAGGTAAGATATTAGGACGAAATTTCCTACATGCTTGTTGTTCATAAGTGTCTACTATTCTACATAGTTTTGTGTTGGATATCTTCATCAGAGGTGAGCTAACCTCTTGAACAATATCCGCGAGTGACAAATTCACTAGATGGCGTTAACATCAATCGCCTGACATTCAAATATGTCGGTGACTCAGGAAAAACAAATGCGGTAGCATATGGAGTGATAGTAAAATGTGCACTATTGAAATAAATTTAAACGAGTTATTTGAATACATAAAAACTATACAAACACCTCTTATTGAAGAAGAAGCGGTTTTCGTTAACGGTCGTATCATTTTTTGTAAGATACTAAACGAACTATAGAAATCTCAAGCTTGGGGTTTTATTAAATTATTTTACTTACTTGGAAAATAATCTTCTGGTTTAAAACGTAAACTGAAAAATAACATCCATTTTATTATGGGTTTATCAATCAATTGTATAACGAGCTTGTTATATAAGTTGAGGACGGTTTTGCGTTCAGCGTGCACTTCTAGAATCTAAACCGTTGGTTTATGTTAAATTTCAGACGAAGTGTTCCGCGTTTCTTGTTGTTAGATGGTGCAACCTCTGTTTGTATCGTTTCAAATGATGGAACACAAGGAACTTTTGTGTCATGTGATGTTTATCATTTTTTTCAGTCTGCACATAACCTCATCTAATCGTACATTTTGCGCGTTGACAAACCGACTTTATTAAAATTGTTATACGAATGTAAATTCATGGCCAAAATACAAGACAAACGACAGAAGTTGTTTCCTATCGTTTTCCATTTTTCCAAGGTTACATTTGTCTGACTATTTACTCCACTCCTTTTACTCTGCGTGTTCGTTAAACCAAAAACCTCCAAATGCTCTTTCAATCACGTGACCTACAATCCACGTGCTCTTCGTTACGTTCCAAAACGTAAAACCACACTCATCTATAATATACATTGATACATAACCACATCTTCTTTTCTGCTTTGGAATAATTTAGTATATGATTCACTGTACTTTGTTTTGTACAAAATAAAACCTTGCAGTCTGCAAGCAGCTAACTCTTTTATCATTCTTATGTTTTCCTGGTCTTATTGAGATGTATCTGAAACATCGTAGATCGTCGCAGTTATGAAAATATGTGTGATCTAAGTATTCAATATCCATTGGGCACAGCTTCTTACAACATTTTTTTACTATTGCTACATCATTGGTTGGCATGAATCTCTCTCTTCTTTTTAGGCTTTATTTAAGTGTGACCCTTATCAAGATATTTTTGTTCAATAATGACATTAAATTTAATAACTGAAGGAGAAAGTGCATTAGATAAAACAGTATTTTTATTTTGGTATTCACAACTATCTGAATACAAGACAGCTGGTTTAACTTCCGTTTTTAGAACATTTTTGTAATGTTTTAACTATGAATATTGTGAACACTGAAGCGCATAGTTCCCCTTCAGATTCGTTCCACACACTTTTTCTTCTGCGCTTTTATTATTTGAATCCTTCTGCTGTTCTGTCATAATTATTCCAAAATCTATCAAAGGTATTTTGACGAATTTCATTTGTAAACAGATGCCATAACCGATTGGATCCGCAGTATATCGTCGTTTCCTTTGAGTAACATATTGATCTTCATTTTCATATCTTGTTTAAGATTCTTTCTTAGGGTCATATTACAATTTAAATTAATTAAATTAATTTAAAAATCTCTACCGCAGATATGATTCGAACCTACGTACCCTTATCTCACGTAAGGTGCATTAACCAACTGTGCTACCGAGTGTCATGAGTGAGTAACTCAAGAAAATTATTAAATTTAATTCTTTCTTAGGGTTTCCTATTTCATTATGATCCGACTTGTCTATTATTTCATTGTAATGCCTTTCATCCTCAAAGGGTTGATAATTGAAATCATTGTCACCATCATATTCAGAATGCTCATGAGGTACTTCTATTGTATTACTACAATCTTCTTGTAGTAATTTTATTTCCTTTTTGTCTTGGCTTTCTTGTGTTTCAGATAATATGTTATCTTGGTTAGTGGATACCTTAAACTCATACGTGACATAAGGCGTCATGTCGTTGATATTTCTTAGAGAAACTGGTTCAGTAACAATTTGTTGGTTCATAAGTACCTTTTTTAAGGCAAGAATCATCCCTCCCAGATATTTGTCAATATCAATCAACAATATTATTCCAATTAGTGCCTGTAATTATTCTTACCTATACGTAATAATTAAAACATAACCGTTATTTTTGAGAGCTAATTAGTTAATTCTTTACCGACTAGTAAAATTATTTAAAAAATTTACGTACGCACCTGTTGTTTTTATAATAAAAGGTTTTTTTTTATCAATTATCCCACTTTATCTCTACGCGCATAATACCATCAACGGTTATAACGTAGGATAGTCTTTTTGAAATCAACTGTTTTTCATAGGGCTTATTAGAATATAGGCAAATGACGCTTTCGGAGTAACGGTAACTTATGACATGTTAGATTTAGGTTTAAATCCGTTTTGTAATATAATCCCGTTTTTCGATATTTGTGAGATACACTGTACTAGAATTAAGAAAATTCACAACATTGGCAGCCATGTTTGATCCAAAAACCACGTTTTCGAATCTAGTTTCCATAGCAACACATAAAAGCAATTTCAAATATTTAGAATAACTGCAATCGCTGGATCACAACATTGGTCCACCATTAAAAAATTACTAATCGCAAAAATGATCCACCATTTAAAACAATCTTAACTTTGCTCAACTTTCAATCAATATTATGCATATAGGATATCCCGTTTAACAGCCTACACGCCATTATTCGGAAATCGTTAAAACTATTTGACTAAACTTGGGTATTCTGGTATAATTCGATCTCTAGGTTACAAAAGATACTTATATCAGAACATTTTTAGAACAACCTGTCTAACCAGGAACGACTAGATAAAACTACTACTTTTTTATTGTTTTAATCGCCAGTCTGTAAGATCTTCGACACAACAGTATAAAGGTACTACAATTGATAATAGCGGAATTAGAACAAAAAACGAAAACTGCCCATTTTAACGGTTTACACGCGATTGTTCGAGAACCTTTTAAGCTACTAAACTAAACTTTAGTATTTTCTGATAATTTGACTTCTAACTGCAAAAGTTAGACTGGAACATTTTTTAGAATAACCTTTCAAACTGGATTTGACTTTTATTTGTTAAAAAGAACTACTGCCTTTTCATTGCGCAGATTGGTGTTTCCTAAATCTTCAATAAAAAAACTATTGAAGTACCATAAGTCTAAAATCGATAATAACGGAATTAGAACAAAAAATCGGATTCTGTTCCGTTTAATGGTCTACACGCAATCATTGACTCGCGTTGACTCGGAAAATCTAATCACAACCTACTCCACCTCAGTTTACCATTTTTTGTTCTAATTTGAAACCTATTAGTACCTCGACAATTTTTTATCAAGAACTGTGCGAGGCAGTGATCGGTCTATAGAAGTTCTGAGGTGCTAGGTTTATAATATGTGCGGCTTCGTTTGATAATAATAAATAGTAAAAATAAACGTTATTTATTAAAGATTATAACAGGTTAATAATTGTTGAAGAACTATGTTAAATTTTATGCAAACTGGAACGATATCGAATGAATCTTAGCGAGTGACTGTGTCGTCCCTGTAAATAACTAAGCTTTTATACATCTCTACCTGTGTTTTAACAAAGAGCAACATTCTCGAGTCTTCGAAGAAAATCATTTTCTAAAAACTGTTAACAGAAATTTTGTTCAAGGAAATATTATTGCTGTAGGTCCGTTTAAGAAGAATTTAGACAAAAGCAAAATTCTTCTAGGAAAATTTATAATGTGTTATCTACACTAAGAATTAGACACTAAACAAAATTCTTAAACCTTCTACGAAAATTATTTATAATGTACAAAAGTATTTAAGATATTTCTAAAGAAGTACGTTTGAAAGGAAATAATTGACAAACGGCAAAACCTTTTTTCTATGAAAATTTTAAGGTGCAAAATATTCGAGAATTTCTTCAACGAATTAACAGGTATAAGTGGGACCCTTTTACCTCAAATATTTATTTCTGAAAAGTCAATGTTTTGCATATTTCTAGTTTTTAGAAAGTGTCGCTACAGGTGCAATAAAAAAGTAGAAGGTTCATTTAACAAATGAAAGTCCACGTCGTTTTTGGTTTCACAGCTTGTTCTAAAACATGTTGTAATATAGTTTCTGCATTCTGGAGGTCGAGTTATACCAGAGTACCAAAGTTAACCCAGATAGCTTCAACAGTTCCCGGATAATTGCATGTAGACTGTTAAACGGGACACTTTATACAAAAACATTCAACAAAATAAAATTATGTGCGACATCTAGTAGGTTCACCTTTAAGCAATGTTAATCTGGTTATCCAGATATAGGCAGAAACGGTTGTTCTAACAATAATGGTGTCATAGATTGGAGATTTGTACTTTTCGTACGCTTCAGTTAGGAATTGTACATATTTCGATTTTCTCTCCCGTGACTTAGACCATGTTTACAGCACGTCTGCTAAATAAGAACTTAACTCAGCGATGCCTGACAACATTATTACGCGTTGTGATAATTTTAGTCGGTGATTTTTACCAAGGATGGTTTTTAATCAAACGCCCGAATTTACGTTGCGTCGTTTCTCTTTTGCATAAAATTTACAACTAGGATGTCTCGTCCTGGAAAGGTTAAGAGAAGAAAGGTATGCATACCTATTGTAATGATATAAGAACTTCAGAGTAATGATTTCCACAACATTTAATTATAGTCTTATTTCATGGGCCGAAATTGAATTCTATTTACATATATCAAAATTTTAAATTAATGTCAAAAAAATTAATTAATAGTTATGACATTAACTTGTGTCAATGATATTTGTCAGCTTCTATTATGAATGTCAAGATATGTTTCTCAAAAAACATTTATAAATTGATCATGATTAACTCATTCAAAGAATTTTACATTTTTTTTATCTAACTATACTAACTACACGGTTTTATTATTTTAACTTTCTTCCTTTTTAGTGGTTAAGATTTTACTTTCTTTTTTATGTTATTTCTAATTATACCACCTATAAACTTTAGTAGGTTCTCTTCCTCTTCTTGGGTATCCTTTGTTCACCTTTATAGCAGTAAGTCTCGTCTTCTCACAAGTTTGCATTTTGTATCTCATCCAATAATTGTTCACCACAGTGAAGTTCGGAACGCGCACCAAGTCACTCTCTATATCTCTCCAAACAAAAGAATTAGAAGGTAAGTATCTCAATGTATGTTTAACTGTCCCTTGAAAAATATAATTTTTTTTTATCTATTAGACTGTTATTTATATATATATCGAGATTCTGTAATTATTATTAAATAAAGTTTTTATTTAATATGAAAATTTTTTTTTATTTTTAATCAGTCTATTAATCAAATGAACACTCACACTCATTTGCTTCCTTCCTCATTTTTCCATTTACTGTACTGATTCTTTCTTCATTTCCATTTGGTCTCTCTTTGTCGATGGTTTTTGTTTTAGTCAGTTACTGATAAATAAAGGTCCATTTATTTGGTGTACCTTATTTTATTTTATTTTTGATGTAATTTTCTTGTGAGAACATGTCACATTGCACATAAACCGCAATAAACATAAGAGAAACCATACATATAACAAATCTTAAGAACCATTCACATAAAATCTTAATAACCATATAGGTAACGAATATTAATAACCATTTACAAAAATAATCTTAATGGTTCATATATTTACATTTCTTTTTTTATTATTATTTCTTTTCATTTTTTAAAAGAAAAGACTTATTTAACAGTTCTCTATTTTTCATTTTTTTATATCTAGCAACAACCACACCTAGATACCCCCTTTTCAATTTTTCTTTTCCACAAACTTCCCTTTTTCCCTTTCCTTTTTTTTATTATCTAACCGCCCACTCTATACAACCTACTTTTCGTTATCTATCCCTAATCACAAAACCTACTGTACATGCACTTAATCATATTATATTCTTTGAATGATTAACCTTTTTTTTTTATTTTTTTATTTTAAACCATGGAGTTTTGAATATCACACTATGTTACATAACAGCAAGACTTCTTTATTTCTATTCAAGCTATTTGTACTTTCTTAATATATAATTTTCCTATTTCAGTCTATGAATTAATGCAATAGAAACTTTGCCTCTGGCTCTGTTTCTAACCCGCACACGTTGTCACATAGGTCGTCTCGGTATCGTTTCATCCTCACGATCGCAACAAGCTTTTACGAATGCTAAGACTTAATAGCTTGTAATTACATCCTTTATGTTAGGTCATCGTGGAGAAATACTTTATTAAAAGAAAGTATCGGATTTGTAGTTTGTTTGGTTTTCATGTTTACGTGATTTTAAAAATCTAATTTGTCGTCGACATAGAATTTATTACTGTTAGCACTTTCACGTACTAGAAATATAATTTTATTGTAATGGGGAATATGCAGTTTCTGTTTTATTTATTTTTAAACTCAGGCACCTAATAAGTCTTAAAAATCATTAAAGTGTTATATTGGTGATTCTATAAAAAAAATTATTGAAATTCAGATGATTTACACTCACGCGAAAACGGTGAAACGGTGAGATTAATAATGGTCGTTGTGTGACGTCACTAGATATGTCCATAAAAAAATTTAAAAAAATACCCAAACAAGAAAATTCAATTAAAACTGAAAACTTCAATTTATAGTCAGTTTTGTAACTATCACTAACAAACTACGTAAAAATATTAAAATTTGTTTCAGTTTTATACATTAAGCTGTTAAGGAAATTTCAGAAAATATGCTTTTAAATGGTTTATTTACAATGTTGGTAGCGCTGCTGACAGTCGAGTTTCTGACATTTTTGATATTGGAGGTTGATAATTTAAAATTTCAATTTGAAGTTGAAAGTTCAGACATATCCCAAAAAAAAACAAAACGTTCTATTTTGTTACTAAAGCAAAATGACGTATTTATAAATTTTACATGAAATTTCTGAAAAACAAATGGAAAACAACTAAACAAAAATTTGATATACTGACATAACCTTATATAGCAATAACAATTTATAGATGACAGAAGCAAAAAAAAAACAAAATAAAGGGGAGGGAGTAGCATCAAATGACGTCGCACCAATCACAATAACGTCACCTGAATTTTTTTAAATATTTTGAATATTCTTTTAACTTGAATTTTAGTACTTTACGCATCTCAACAGTTCAAAGACGCGACTAAAATATTCTTTAATTTGAAATTTTTGCTGTATTACCGTGATTTATACAAGTAAGAAATTTTTTTTCTTGTTGAAATGTAAACTTTTAACATTGATCAAAGTCACCTTACCTAATGGAATTATAAAATCGTTAGCAATAAGTCCCATCACTCATTTGAATACTACAGTTTTTTGTTCTTCGATCGTTTCATCATTATCCCGAAAGCAAGCCTGGCAGAAAGTGTATACATAACACGAAATTGTAATTAAGTAAATCTAGCAATTCAAGGTGCAATAGTCAGAAAATCAGGGACAGCATCCGTTAGCAGTTGTGAGCAAACAGTCATCAGTCTCATCAGTCAAAGTAATTACTAGCTAACAATGTTTAATTAATTTCCTTAGGCGGTCGCCGTTGCTTTGCATTGTCAGTCCTCTGACAAATCTCAGTAGTTGAATCGTTATCTTAAACATTTGACTTAAGGAAAATATCCAAACGTTCCATTTTGCGGTACAATTTATTTATTTCGCTTCTATTTTAACGTATAATCAGCTTAGAGTAAATAGCGCAAGGAAAATATAAAATGTTGGAAATTCAAAAATAGGAAAATCGACATCAGAAGGGAAGAGCTCCGCGACATGCAAAAGCACGTATCGTCGAATCTTACAAGAAAACACACTCAAATCCGTGTTCGTCACGGTCCCAGTCGTGTCGGCAGGAAATAAAAACCTTTTAAATTCTAAACCTCTTTCTAAAATAATCCGGGGGAAATGCTCTTCAATTTGCATTACCCCGATTCGAAAGCAGACGACAACGCGCAGATTGCTCTAAACTCTCCAACTTTTGACGCTCTTCAAGTGAAGTCGTTCTTTGGAGATTGCCTTCGGAATAAATCTAATTGAATCGGTAATTATTTGATGTAACGCCATCATCCATTTACGTACAGGTACGGTAAATGTAAAGTAGTATGACATGATAACGTCAATTTGTATTCTCTCGCCGCTACAATATCCGGCTGCCAATTAGGGTTGTAAATTCAGAACCGAACTTGCAGAAAATTATTGTAGAAAAAAAGAACGCGCATTACATGTAACGATATTGTAATACGAATCCTGATGCCCGCGGTGACAGTGCATTGCTATGGAGATGCTGATTGTTTTCATCCTGCATTGTCTTGCAGCTCGCCGGGCCGCACAATACCCGTCTCGTTCATTGTGAGGGTGGCCAATAGAAATATCGGCGAGCCGGGGGCACATATCACCTTGCAAAAGCTATGGTTCCGTGAACTTTGTGTGCCATTGTTGCCTTACTTTACTTGATAGGACCGCAACTTTCCATTGTGACAAACTCTAGCTTTATAAATGAAAACGCGTATATAAGTAATCAGCGAAACAATAAAAGAAAATTTCACCGTTTTGTTTTATTATTAAGCAAACGTAGTTGGCGACAACGTATAAAAACTTTCGCAAAGTAGGGGGATACGGTTCAAAATGATCGTGCAGAAGGAAGAAACGGGGTATTAGATATTTCTTCCTGTTGGTGGTTAAAATCTTTCCAGTCTAGCAGATGGGAATAATACGAACAACCCCGTCGCGTTTCAGGCACTTCTCTAAATCTGTATCCATTCGCGGATCCGTCCGCCGAATCGCACAAAAGGTTTGCGTACAAAAGATTATTAAGTTTGACGAGTATTTAGTGCATGCCAACGTAGTAACGTGCGGAACTTCAAAGAGGGCTTTCGCCGAGATAAACTCAACTTAATTGGAAACGAACCGCTTACTGAAAATATTTAAATCCACTCATAAGCAGCTTAACATTACCTCGGTGAAATTGCGATTCAGAATAAAGTGACTTCATTGTATAATATCTTAGTAAAGACAATTTCATTTTGAATACCGCTGTTCAAACACCTGCATCCTCTCCCTCGACAGTTTCAAACTTATTAGTTTTATTCCCTCGCTTTAACTTTATTACGTCTTGCCTACTGATACCTTTTGTTGGTAATGAATAATGGCTTCTTGTACGAATAAGAGTGGATTACTTCAAAGTAGAAAACTCTCTCCCACGTAAACAATTTCCATTATTAAACTACATTAAAGATATGCCCTCGAACCCCCTTCAGCGTGGCGTTACGTACAGTATACATTTCGTCTTCGTCTAAAAGTAGGTATTAAGTTACATATTTTCAATTTGATAATAAGAAAGTAAGACGGAAAACTTCTATGTTTCGTCAAGAAATCGCTCGGTAAAAACAAGAAGAGTCAATAAAAAGCATGAGAAATACAACCCTTTTCCGGTTAGTTAGTGAATAAATCTTAATAGGGCGAGACATTCCCCAAGACATTTGAATCTTGGAGTATTGTGTAATAATTATGAGGCATGATTTATACTCGAATCAGCCACCCTCCTCCTCCTTACCAGCCTAACAAGGATGATTAAATTATGTTTCAGCCAATCTGCAAATGGCTTAATTCCGATCTTACATTTATCTTAGATTACTGCCGGACGTGTTTGGTTATGAGACGTTTCGCTGAGATTATCGAAAATTTATTTATGAATCGTAAATTCGAAACTTTCACGTTTATTTTACAAGTTGATTTTCTTAAATCCAAGTCTTTTTTTTACTTAATGTCGAGTTATAAATGTACTTTTCCTCATCTAGTGCTTATTTCGTCCAGATTCTTTGATGTTTACATATTTGTGTAGTAAACATTTATGACACTAAATATCCCACGAGTTCGTTTTATGCAATGGGATATTAAATGTCAAAAATCTTTATTACACAAATATAAATACTATTAAAACAATCTTGACGAAATAAGCCCTAAATGAGTGAGAATGCATTTATACCTTGATATTTAGTGTTAATAATACATTTCATGCCACTTATGCTTCTTTTGTTAGAAGATATATACACCAATTTTCCCAAAGCTAAAATTACAAATTTTTTCACTTTTGGGAAATACTGTATTGACGGCAATGTCCACTGTCCACTCGATGATTAGTGATATAACAATTGAAGCTATTAGTGCATGAAGGTGCTAACTCACTTTTTCAGTAAGTTGCATTATTCAATGTTAAAGTTAATTACTTAGAATTTTTCTGACTGCAAATAAAATGAATGTCTAAAGGGTTTATTATTTTGATAACACTAATGCTTCTATCAATTTATGTGTCTTTTTGTAATAAAATAGGCGACTGCCAATTTTTATATTTTATTACCAAAAATTTGAGTTAACACCTTCAGGCATGGGTTTTTCTACTCTTATTTGAAATAACGAAACAACAAGAAAGTATTTTGTTTTATTAAACATGAAACAAAACATTGAATCATGAAATACATATAACAAATGCTACTATTATTAATAGTCTAATCATTTTTGGCGCGCGTTAAAGTAGTATAAAAACCCCTCAGATTTCCTGGTAGTAAGGCTTACAAACTTATCTCCATTCTTGTTATAACTGATGAATTTCTTTTTCGTGTTTTTCCCATTAGCGTAATATATTGGTCTACTTTTTTTCCCTATTATTTCAATCTTTTTGGATAACTTTTTCCACAACACCAAAATCTCTGTCAATACCCACTTCCGGGAACTTGTGTTCGACGGTTTTATACGTTTTTCTGTTCATAAGACAGTGCCATAGACAAATAACTAAAAGTTTTTATTTTGTCCACCAGCTGAATCACTCCAGGCAACCTGGTAGTAGTTTTGAATTTTTAAGTATGTTTGTTAAAAATGATAAAATGCTGCTTCCGGTTTCTTCTAGTCCTCTTTCTCCTTTATCTTCAGTCCACATATGAAAGAATCCTCTACCGAAACTATCGTCTTTTGCTACACAATGAATGCTTTGATTGTATAATCAAATCTAGGAAAGATAAAACGCCACACTTGTGGAAAACTTTGGCAAAGGTAAAGTCTTTTGCATATCAAAATTTACAAAGAGGATGGTACCTTCTCGAACCAGATTTTGATCATTTTTTTGTTCCTTGAAGGCTGCTTTATTACGAGCGACATTATCACCATTATTTTCTTTGAAGTCACAAGTCCTATAGGTATGAGATTTTGGAGTTCCAAAACCAAGATTAAATTCAGACACTAAAACGTGTCTATATTTGGTATCCGAAACAAATTTTTGTCAACACACTGCTGTTTGTACAGCTTCGTACATTTTATTAATCGACAACAGTGGTGCAAGATATAAACGGTTTTCATTCTTATTCCTTGAATAATGTGACATTTCTGCAGGCAAAGATTTAATGTGTTCACGTACAATATCGAGGTCTTCGTTTGGCGTTTTGTTTGGTCGGTTATCATAACGAACTCTAGAATCCTTATTTGGCGTGCATTTTTTCTTTGAAATTTGATTGCGAATTAAATCAAGCTTTTTGATGCCAATATTGAGTAACTGAAGAACCGCTTTTTGTATATCTGGTGTGATTTTCCTTCTAAAGTTACAAAATATCTAAAAGATTTTCGACGCACACTATTTCTAGAACTAGGCTCAATATTATGTTACTACATGATATTGTGGACTAAGCATAGTTGAAACCCCAATTTTACGTGTATGCCGGGAGATATCCGCGCCGGAAAATATCCGTACTGGAAAAGATGCCCGCAGCCCCACCATATACAGCAGCCAATTGCCTCCTACTCAACGTAGGATGGGCAGCAACATGGCTCAGACCCGCCACTTCCGCTCCTTCATTTCGCACGGAGTTCTCAGCATTTCTCTTTTTATTGAACACGGGTCCTGTTTCTTTTAATTTTGCCATTAACTCTAAAACATACTTGCAGCCTACATGTTTATTTGCACGTCGTTGATTGAACAGCGCGGTAGTTTGTTTGCATTTTCGTTATTTCCAAAGAAAAGTGTAATCATTTCAACCCTTCCAGCAATCGAGTAACCCATAATATAAGTTTTTCTTAATTTACAACAGCAACAAATACTAGAAAATCCAAGGTAAAAAATAAACATGACAAACTTGTCTAGAGTAGTTACAAGATTGTCAAATTAGATGAGAACAAATGTCAAATTTACAAATTTGAATATCATGAAGCTTTGCATATTTTGAATTTCACACCCTGTATCTTCCAAACAAATCGGCCAAATTTCAAAATTCAAACGGAGCAATATGGAGAATTGAAAAGCCTTTCTAATCATGTGCCAGTTAAACTTGACCACAGTCAATGTACCATATAATTTTTGGACTACTACTTCCCAATCTTGTATAGTGTGTTTCAGCAATAAACACAACACCTTCACTATCTTCAGAGCTGTCATTTCGATTTTCTGTATTTGTATAATGTGCCTCCTTTCGATGCAAACATTCACTTCTTTTACGTCCTATTTTTCCACAGTTGTAGCATTTGAAGCGAGAAGGAACTTTGTGATAATCAGTATTCGATTTCTTTTTCTTTCTCTTATTCCCTTATACCCTAAGGTGTCCGGTCCTCAGTCCATTTCAGATATTCCTTCCTATTAAGCGCTAGTTGTCCTGCCTGTGTCAGGCTCTTTCCTCGATCTTCTATTAGCTTTTAGACCGTTCCTTGCCAAGTGTGCCTTGGTCTACCTCTTCCTCTTGCTCCTTTCCTTCTTGCCTACACAATCCTTTTGGGTAATCTCTTCTCCGACATCCGTGTCACAAGCCCGAACCATTTTAGTTGTTTTGTTTCTGTCGTAGAGACTAGTGTTTCACTCTTAGTTCTTCTCTTGTAGTTATGTTTCATACCCTATCCCTGCGCGTTTTTCGTACTACTCGCCTCAGGTATTTCATTTTCGCTGCTGTAACTCTGCTTCGATATCTGTCTTGCAAGAGTCAGCTTTCGGAACCGTATATACTATAGATTTATAAATATGTAATTTTGTTTTCCTACTTAATTCCTTTTTATTTATTAATGTTGTGTTTATCGGATAATATAGGTTAGTGGCTTTTGCTACTCTATTGCGTATTTCTTGGTCCAAGGCGCTGTTGTGTTATAATGACTCTTAGATATTCGCATTGTTTGGTCACGTCTAGTGTTTCCTCATCACAGGTTACATTTATTTATTCTTCTAGTTCACCTTTCTTGCTGATTTTTATGACCTTGTTTCTTTTATAGTTAATAGTCATGCCCGCCCTTTTTATTGCTTTATTCCAGCTGTTTATTGCCTGTTATAACATTGCTGCGTTATCTGCAACTAGTAGGATATCATCCGCGTATAGTAGATTTTGTACTGACACTCCCTTCATATTCTACCATCCTATTGTTGCTTCAAATCTATTTCTCCTGCTTTCACGTTCTATCTGGTCCATTGGTATTACACCAAGGAGTGGACTAAGTGAGTCCCCCTTGAAACCTGAGGGAACTTTGTGATAATCAGTGTTCGATTTCAGAGATTGTCTTTTATATTGAGTATTCTTTGAACTAGAGAAGGCTGCAGGCGGATTTTCTGTATGTATTGCGTCTTTGTGCTTTAATTTCATTTCCTGATTTAAAAATTTTTCTTTAACAAAGAGTTAATTAATTCATATCAAGAGTTTCCAACGCTGTGACAATGTCATCGTACGATTTAGGTCAACAGTAAGTGACATGCGTATAATATCAATTTCTTCTAGTTTAGCTCCTGCCGATTTTAATACACAAACCACTTCGTTAAAGTTTAGACAGTGCATTGCTAGCGATTCATTCTCTTTTAGCTTCATTGAAAGTAATTTCTTTCTAATCTCCAAAATACTGCTTCTAATGCTTTCCACATCTCATATGTGGTCAGGCGCGGATCCAGGGGAGGGATCATGAGGGTCATGACTCCCCCCCAAAGCATAAACTTTGCTGCATATTCACCGCCAGATTCAGCTTGACGTGGAGAAAATTATTAAAAGATTTGCAAAAAGTTCTAAAAGACGAGTTGAATTTATCATCTAAATAGGTTATATTAATAGAAAATGTTTTTGAATGTTCGGTTATGCACCTCCCCGTTACAAAAATAACTCCGTAACCCCCCCCCCCAAAATAGAAGTCTGGATCCGCCCCTGTATGTGGTTTTTTTCTTCTTAATATATCACAAGTGTGGTTTTACAATCTTCTTCTTCTTCTTTTAGCCTTCACTCGTCCATTATTATGGATATAGACTTCCCTAGATTTTTCTATTTACCCCTGTATATAAGCCAAGGCAGTCTAGCTGCTCTTTTTAGGTCATCGGTCCATCTAGTCTGGGGTCTGCTCGCATTTCTTTTTCTGGTCCACGGTCTCCATTGAATAATTTTTTTATTCCATCTGGAATCAGCCTGTCTTGCTGTATGACCTGCATATTTCCATTTTGGAGACGCTACGTGTTCTTTTACATCGATAATTTTTGTTCTATTTCTAATGTTTGTGTTTCTAACTTTATTTTTTAATTTTATTCCAAGCATCCCTGTTGTTAGTGTCCATGCCTGAGCGACATATGTTAGAATAGGCACTGATTGTAAATTGACCGCCTAAGTTTCATAGGAATTCTCTGGTTTCTTTAAATCTTATTTTGTCTACCAAACGCTGGCCATGCCAGTCTTATACGTCTTCCTATCTCGACGTGTTCATTAAATTTTCCACATGTTATTAACTGCCCCAAATAAATATATTCTTCAACATGCTCGAGCTAGTAGTCGTCGATGCTAATGTTTCTGTTGTGATCTGCGTTGGTTATGACTTTTGTTTTTTTCTTTATTTATTTTGAGCTCTGCTTGATATTTTAGTTCTTTAGCCATAGTTTGTAAATTTTTGAAGTTATCTGATGTCAGTATGTGCAAGATAATTTAGCCGTTTCCCATTAATATTTACTCCTTTATTATCCCAGTCAAAGCATTTGATGACATCTTCTAATGTTGCTATCAACAGCTTGGGACGCATAGAACCACCCTATCAGACTTCTCGTTGTATAGGGATTTCTTTTGTAATGTACATTTTCACTTTCATCGTGGCTTGTTTATATATTTATTTAATCAATGTCGTGTATCTATGTATGGTTTACTCTTGTTTCCTGTAAAGCTTTTAGTATCTCCTAGAGTTCAATGGCGTAAAAAACTTCTCGAAACCTATAAAGAACATACACAAATGTATGTTATATTCTGTGCATTTTTCTACAAGAATTCTTACTATAAAGATATGGTCACAGCTATCAAAATTCTTTCTAAACCCTATTTGTTCCACTGGCTGGTAAATTTCTAACTTTCAGTTATAATCTTTGTAAAAACGTTTATGTTTGTGCGAGTAGGGGTGTTGGCCTATAATTTTCTAATCTACTCTTGTCACCTTTTTTAAATAGCAGAGTTATCAGTAAGTTATTTATTCCATTCATCAGCTATTTCTCCTTCGTTTAGACATTTATTAAACAGTATTTGCAGCGTATTTGTTACAGTTGTTTCACTTTCTCTATAAGTAGTTCTGTAAGTATCCCACCTTTTCCTGAAGCTTTGTTAGTTTTCATCTCAGCGATATTTGGTAGGATCTCTTCTATACTGATATCTAGTATATTTCTGAGTTTACGTTTATCACCTTTAGTTTTAGCTGTTTTTCTATTTGGTTGGGCGGTTTTTTTTGTGGGTGGTGCAAATATAAACGAGCCTTTTGTAATAAAAACTTTACTTTTCAAAATTAATTCAGAATTACATTTTTACTATTTTTCTACATAATCACCCATTTTATTTATCTATACATTTTTTCCAGCGAATTACTAATTTTTTAATGCCGTTTTAAAAAAAATAAAGGAGGACGTGTCATAAGTCCATTGCGCACGAATCTCTTCATTGTTCGTGAAGCGCCATCCACTAAGAGCTTCCTCAAGCGGCCCAAAAATGTGGAAGTCACGGGGTAAGAGATCTGTAAGAAGGATGTGCAAAAGCATTCCAATGCATGACGGTCAGTTTTTATTGGGCTGAAGCTGCAATATGTAGTCTTGCATTGTCATTCAGAAGCCAACACACTTCAGATAGGGATCCCACGCCTTTCGAATAATTAATTGAGCACTTCCCTACGAAATCTCGAGTTCCTGTGAGATTTCAAGCACAGTGAGATGCCTATCGGGGTCTGGTTCAAAATCCCGACAAATAGTTAAATTCAAAATGCAAGTTTTGTAAGGTAAATTATTTTATCACTAATACTTGTCAAGTAAAAAAACCTAACCTAACCTAACCTAACCTAACAAGCACTTTATAAAGAAGTTACTCAGAATCTCACTCCAACACTCACAACTAAATAACAATTGAAGGAAAAATCAGGTAAATATTAGTCAAATCAGGTAGGTACTCTAAGTGCTAACTGTTGATTGCCATTTTTACTTGACAAGTGTTGGTGGTGAAATAATTTACCTTATAAAACTTGCATTTTGACTTTAAATATTTGTCGGGACTTTGATTGTCGGAATTTTGAACGGATCCGTCCTATCCTCCTCAATGAGTTCTCGAACAACTTGAATTTTTCTGAGATCATACTGGTGCGTGGGCGCCGGGCATAGGATATCGCATTGGCATTTTCATTGACAAGAAATTTGATAATCACATATTGCGCGACGAAGGAAGGCATCTCTCTTTCATCAAAAGTAACTGAAGGAGGGGTCAAGGTGAAGGATTAAGGTCGTTGCTCCCTTCCAGACATTCCTCCCCACCCACCAGACACCTGTAACTAATATCGCATCGGAGAGGCGCGTAGTTACAAAATGCTCGTTTATATTTGATTGGATATAAATTTTTATAAAATTCTTCAGTAGTCGCCAAAGTAGCTTTTCTGTCTCTTATTTCATTTCCATTAGTATATTTAATTGAGTTAATATTTACTTTCCCTAGAGATCTTTTTACACTATTCATATTTTTATTTCTTTTTATTACTTTCTTGATCATTTCTTCAGCTGTTTTCTTCTATCTTCCCTTACTAACTTTCTTAAGGTTTTATTAATTTCATTTTTGTTCCTGTCTTACTAACTTTCTTCTTTTCTTGAATAATTTTTTTATTGTTTCACTGCACTTTTTCTTGTTTTTCTTGCCTAATTTAGCTACCTGTTGGCCTGCGTTTAATAGTGTTTTGTTTACTTGGCTAATGTTCATATTTTTAATTTCGGAAGTTTTCAATTTGTTTTCCATTTCTTGGTATTCGTCTTTCTTCCGTCTGAGAATTTGGGTGTCTATTTTATGTGTTTGTTTCAAATCTTTTTTAATTATGATTTTTGCTCTCAATAGCCTATGGTCACTACCTGCATTAAAGCTGTTTAGTGGCGTTACACCTTTGACTATTAGTTTGTTTGTCGACAGTATATAATCTATTTTGTTCTTATACTGACCACTCGGGTTTATCCAAGTAAGTCTACTTCCTTTCTGGCTTCTTTTTAAAGTAAGTGTTTATTGCGTACAAGATTTGTTGTTCTAGGAAGTTTATCAGCATTTGACCTCTGTTATTTCTTTCACCCATTCTAAACGTTCCAATTTTTCCTCCACTTGATTCTTGTTTCTTTCCTATTTTTGCATTAAAGTCTCCAACCACTAGCGAATATTGACAATGGTTTTGTTCTATTGTCGTTGCTTTGTAAAATAACTCTACTTCCTCATCATCGTGGTCTGATGTGGAAGCATAAGCCTGAACGATCTTTAGGTGGCAAAACTTTGGTATGTGCACCACAATGTAAGCCACCCCATGGGAAATGGTGTTGTACAGTATTACATTTAATGCTAAATTTTTTCGTACCATAAATCAAACTACGCCTATGTTGTCCTCTTCGTTTGATGTTCCTATCTAATACAATATACAGCATGGCCCATTTTACGGATCCTCTCGGGAATGTTTGGAAATGAGCAACACGTCTCACAATTCAGAGCTGATTTTTCTTTAAAAAGTTCAGCACTTGTTGATTGAGCCATGTGAATTTAAAAACTGACAAAAGTCAACTGTTTAACATTTGTTTGGTTATATTTCCTGTACAAACCTGTTCATTTTGTTTACTTTCTTTTTGTTAAATAAGTTTTGTTGTTAATTATTAAATTCTTAAGGTTTTATAATAATTTATAATTATTCTTATTGCGTTTTCTAAAAAAGCAAATCTTATTTCTGACCAGCATAAATTGGGGAATTTTGACATCGACATGTATTATAGTAAACGAATTACATATATGTACAAACATAATCCATTTTGTTTTTGAAATCTGTAATTACACAAAGATATCTCTGAACTGTAAGACGCGTTGCCTATTTCCAAACATCCAGGGGAAGACCCGTAAAATGAGCGTACTGTATTTTCCAAGTTTCCCATTTTATGTTCATCAGTTCTTCTTCCAGTGCATTCATTTTTTCGTGTTTATGCATTGACCTGATATTGTATACGTAGCAACTGCAAGTTTTGTATTTTTTTTTGGCAGCCAGTCTTTACGCAGATATTCTTAGGGCCCTGTGAATTTGCAATACACCGTGTTATTATGGTTTTGGATTTCTTATCTGACTTTTTTAAATGCTTCATCAGATTCTTTACATTCATGCTTAATACACTTTTTACGTGTTGATGATCAAATATAATTTTCATTCGAGATTTCCATTGATCGTAATCCTGTCCTTCCCTTTAAAAAATCCGTATTTTTCTATTGTGTTCGACATGTTACGCCTTTGCATTAACTTCCACTTTTAGAAACAATCACGGTCGATGTGAATCTTTGTCAATCACGTGACATTCAGTCATATTTGAACACCCGTTATACCTTTAAAATAAAATTGTAAATGGGCTTTTACTAAGGGTTGTATTCTGTTTGAGTAGCTTCATTAGCTAGTAGAACTTAAAATATGAAATTAGAAGAGGTTTGAGAATAAGGCCCAGATTATAAAAATATCAAAGAAAAAGGTTTTACATTTGTAACGTCTATAGAATCGATTATACCCTATTTGGTGTAAGATATTTCGCATTAACATTCATTTTGCAAAGCAATCACAAATAAAAGTTTTTCGACGCCCGGTATATTGCAGAATTCCAAAGCTGTAGTGACGTCACCGAATTAATCTTCTCTAGAAATTTTAAATAAACCGCAAATCAAAAATATATAATTATTAATGGTAAAATATCAAAGGGTTTAGAAAACTATAATTTACGTTTTAAGTTAATATTATCAGAACAATGCTGAAAATAAAACGAGGTTACATTTACATGTTTAATTTAAAACCGTAAAATTTTCCTTCCATAAAGGCGGAAGGTTATAAAATAATGTAAAAGACATACTTTTCATGGAAGTTATTTAGCTAAAAGAGATGAGCGAGTCCTGAAAATATTTCCCAAGCAATTAAAATAGGAATAATTAATGTTTTATAGAAGTCGTCAAAATCTCAACCGCTAATAAAAGCTGCTCATTTCGGTCTTTTCTCCACTTTATAATACTTTGATTGTTTTGCTGGTCGGCTGTTGCAAAGTCTAAGTACGAACTTTCTTGTATTATTTTGCTCGGGTTTTAAAATAATTATCATTTAAAATCCAAGAAACTCGGGAATATAAATTAGTAACTTTTTGTTTGCAAATAATTAATCCAGAAAACTTTTAAGGCGTACAACTTTTTATGTTTTTCCTTCTTTTTTCCCTTTTCCCTTCTTATTAATCCTTATTTCATTTTGCTCGCGATTGTCGCGTTGCTCGAAAAATAATTAACGAGTAATTGTCGAAATTAAAAACAACAAGTTTCACTTATTATGTGATAAATTAGCGTTGTAATCGGAATGCGTCTTGTTATATGCCTCCGGGTTATAGATAATATGATCCCATTCATTTCGAAATGGTTCGGTTCTGATTTGGACGGCCCCCTAATGAATTTCCCTAGATTGTCTCAGACATTTGCAAACCGAACTAAATAAGACATCTGATGATAGTATAATGGTCTCTCACAGCCATTTGTATATTAAACGTAGTAGTAGTACACGTCCCGCGTCACCAATAAAATCTTCCTCTTCCGCTAATTATTCCTTTTATGCGAAGAATATCTCAATACATTCTTAGAAAATCTAAGTTATTCTCTAAAATAAAAAGATGTTTAAAAAGCACCACATTTCAAACGAACGCAAACTTTTAATATTTCAAACTCGGCGAAAGAAAATTAAAATTTACGATGGCAAACTTTAACTTTACCCCAGACGTGCCCCAACTGTAAAATAAATAATTACTTCTACTATCTGTCATTACAAACAATATTTTGTTTCAGATGACGTCCACAAACGAGGAACTTCCTCCACCACCTAAACCAAGAGCTTCACCATTCGATTACCGAAATACAGATTTAGTATCTCGTCTCCTCGCTGCAACGCCGCCTTATTTATACAACATGCCGTTAGTTCCCCACAGTTTCTTTTTTAGCGAAATGTTAAGATCCCTAGTGCAAGCAAAAACTGAGAACGCCAACAGAAACGCATCCACTATACATCAGAGAAGATCTAGGAAGCGATCGTGGACTCAAGCACATTCTGAATATTATCATCATAAAGAACAAACAAAAATAGAAAAACCGGACATGCCACCTCCTTCTGCTTGGGTTAGTAAATCTGAAAAGACAAATATCTACCACAATAAAGCAGCAGAAAGACCTTTAGAACTCACAACCGATAAATTCAACTTAAATAACAATCCAAAAATGAACGTAACCGAAACTCAACACGAATCCAAGCTATTGAACCATCACCCAAGCGTGGAAAATCCCCTAAGTGTTATTAACTTCAACTCAGATAAACAAGAACCTAAACCTAGCCATTTACAATTTCCTTTTCCTCCAGTACCTCCTCAAACTTCGACTTCTTCAGATATAATTTTACCTCCTCCTCCACCCGTATGGTATCCACCACTATATCCTACCCCTTACGGGATAGATCCTTTACATTTTTTTATTGACCTACGAGTATCTGGTCACATTTATGATAGAAAGAATCAAAAAGATAGTGCTAACTCGCCACACACAACGACAGCAGCTACTTCACCAGCTCCAAGTAGTAGTACTACGATAACTAACGAATGCAGCTCTACAGAAATATCGCACAGTATCGAATCGCTTCAAGATCCATTCAAACATTCGCGACACACTTCAGCGTTCAGTGTTCCTTCCTCTAGATTAACTAGAAACATACCAATAAATTTAAGTAATTATGCGCACGGTCGAGGAAATAGTGAAAATAAACAAACAGCAGCGGAATCCAAAGATAGCATGGGCCATACAAAGTTCGATGTAAAATCATTAGGGCTTGAACGAAGTTGTAATAAAATTAGTACGAATTATGTGATGAGAAATATTTATAGAATCTATAGAGAACTTCAAAATTTCTCTTATAAAGTAGAACCGGATGAATTAAAACATGAGGATACACGCGAACCATCAGAAACGACAACCGATACGGAAGGAAACGATAAGGAAACCGAAGAGGAGAAAGAGAAAAGAGTTAGAGATTTAAGAGCTTTGATAGGTTTAGAATTAGTGGTCGATTATATGAATCATTCCAAACCTGGTCAGAGAAGCAGGACTTCGGAAGAAAGTTCAACCGATTTGGATTCTAGCGACAGTACAGCTGTAGATGTAGTTGCTTTAAATGAAGAGACGGAAGAAAATGGAATTTAGAGTTAGAGTACTTATTCATTTATGTTTTTGTGAAGTTAATCACGTTTTGTCTTATATTTGAGTTTTGTTGTTATAATATTTAACTAGTCAGTTAAATTTGTTAACTCGTTTAAAACGACTTAGCATTAAAAATGTATAGAAAACGATAATTGTTATAAATAAAATAATAAACAATATAAAGAATAATTTTCAAAATAACAATATACAATATACATCGTATGCGTATCCTTTTGCAAGTGACGAACTCAATGAAGGTTTCAGAAATTTAAAAGATCAAACTTACTGGTAAACAAACATCAAATAAAGGTTTAAATTGTAGTGATATATTCTAAAATATAATTATTTTAAATCTAGAAATATTTGTTTATTTGCAGCATGCTTTTAAAAGCTTTTAGGCTATAATATTTTAATGATTTCACTAATTCTACAGTTCATCGACAGGGCCGGGCCGGCGTAACCGGTAGGACGAGCGGGCAGCCGCCCAAGGGCAGCCAAGTTATTATTTTCTAATAAATAGAAATAAAAGTGTCTTAAAAGTATTTCAGTCCTACGCAACTATGAATTATACAAAGACATCAACAATGATTACAAACCACGTGACCACGAAATTTACTGTTGGTTAGACAACACATCTTGCACTATTGGCAGCTTTTTTTGTAATAAAGATAATGTAGTTTTCCAGTGGCGTAGTGTTGGATATATGATAAAACTATTTAAAAAATTAAATCTTTAAAGATAATTATTATATAAAATTGGAAAATTAAAAAATGACAATATATTGAAGATATTTAATTTAAGATAAATAAACTTTACAATTTCATTCAGTTATTTTACATTTTATTGAAATTCACAAATTACAAAAATGGTTCGATATGGGCATCCTGTTTTTCTAAACCTAATCAAACTCTATGTTTTATACTATCAAAAACTGAAACTAAGATTAATACATTATTAATTTCACTTTGTATGGCCTCTTTTAATTCATCCATATTCTGTAGACGGTTACTGCAAACATTATTCTTCAAATGCCCCAATAGAAAGAAATCTAATAATGTGAGATCGGGACACCAAGAAGGCCATCGTCCACAATTAATCATTCGGTCATCGAAGAACTCTCCCAAGTAGCGAATAGTGTTGCGTGCTGTATGTGCTGCTGCACCATCTTGCTGGAAGTAGCCCTCTTGGATTTCATCATCAATAGTTGTTCCATAAAGGGTGTTAAAATATTATTTCGGTATCTCTCCCCATTGATCGTGTCATTAACGAACAATGGACCATAGATCCTACACCTTGCCATAGCAACCCATACGACAACCTTCTGAAAATGCAAACTTGCTACTTCGTAATTGCGGGGATTTTCTGTGACTCGGGTTCTGTAATCTTGGCTATTCACATAGCCCGACAAATGAAACCACGCTTCATCAGACAAAAATCTAATATTTAATATGTAATCATTGTTCAAGTGTGGCATAAACCACTAACAGTATTGGATTCGTAACTGATGATCATGAGGATACAGTTTTTATATTATAGACACTTTATAAGGATGCATTCGTAGCTTCTTTCTTAATGCAACGCAGCAACTTCCATATGAAAGTCCTGTGGAAAAAGTTGTTGGTTATATTGTGGTTTTAAATAGTATAAATGTTTTAACGACATGTATTTAACTGCTTCATACATAAATAGCACTACCAACATTTATTATTCAACTTTGCTAATAAAACGATTAAATTACCACAAGTGATAAATAATTCAAAGTAGCATTTGTATTCTTTTAGAGCATAGATGAAGCAAAACATAATATTTGTTTAATGCAAATGGATTCTTACCTGTTTCAGTTTAATCGATTTATGGAGACTTCTATGAATTCTCATCTGCACGTCTTCGAAAACTTCCTCAGTTAATACGGTTGGTCTACTAAATGATTCGCCTTTGCAGATGCAATGTTTTTCTTCAAACTGCTTAAGTCTACGATGCATGTACAAATGCATCGTAATCGACTTGCACTTCAGCAAAATTTTGTTCAAATGGTTGAATACAAGATTGTAATAGTAAGTCCATGAACCATCTGCATTCTGTGTTCCACTTCGATAGTGAGCCATTACAATAAATTTATCTTGTCGGCATCATAAAAAACCTGAAATAATTATGCAGCTTTAAAATTTATTATCACGCTTTGAATGCGTTAAATCTAACTTACCCCGATTAACTCACAAAAAGTAGATTTAGTCTTGAACCTGTTAAGCTGTTTTTGCCATATGGCTTTTTTTCGTAAAGTGCACCGTTTTTGAGATACAGGGTGTCAAAGTTTCATTTAAAATTTCTTGTTTCCTCAATATTTCAAGAACAAACTTATTAAGATATTATTAGAATGAAATTTTCTAAATGTTTGTTACTGTAAGGTGTAACTCTCTTTTTATATTTATGTAACACTTCTATCTTTTGACTAAAAGCAACTCTTTCACATAGGAAAGTCAACACATATACGAAAGCTTAAGAAGTTCATAATATTGATGCAAAAGACAGTCAGTTATTCCTAGAGAGCTGAGCATCGGCAGATTGTTCCTGAATTTCCCTTTTTTTGCTTTCTAGATGAACGCCACCTAATTTTGCAACCTGTAAGTTCGACACCTTCAAAAATTAGGAAACAAAGGTGCAATTGGGAGTAATAAATTATGAATAACTTTGATGGAAGCTTATTTATTGTTGTATTTAGCCTCAGTTCAATACCTAATAGATTCTAATTATTCACAACGATAAAGAAAAGCAAGAGAGAATTCTTGGGCGAGCGCTATACCCTCTGTTTACAGAGGGGAGTTACTAAATTTAACGTTAATATTAGTGATAATTACGTTGCATTAAATATAACATTATTATTTTTATACTTACAGCTTCTGCAATAATCAGCATCAGTTTGTACAGTATATGATAAACCTAAATAAAAAATAAGGAAAGACCCCACTTGTATCTTTCTGGTGTATTGTAATTTTAGTTTTTCAGCTTTTGGGACTCCGGAAGGAGGATGCTCTCGCAATTATGGAAGGCTTAATAAAGATGTGGGGCCGCTATGCCACCGATCTCATTTTGAGGTAGTCAGGATAGTGCGAAGGCGATAATAATTAGCTTTGCTGTTGTGTTCATGAATTTCCTAGTGTGTTTGGTCGCAGGATCTACAAACGCAGGGTTTGTGTTAGATTAATAAAAAGTATTGAATTCAAATAAGTTAAGTAACTGTATTAATTCAACAAACCTGCGTTAAGACGCGGCGACCAACTTGGGAATTAGATCCACGACTTGTTACACGTAAACTCGTTGGACATCGACTTGATGTGTCTGCGAATCTTTTTCTCGAAAAGTTTAAGTCTGCTCCTGCACCGCTTTGAACTATCTACAGATTGTGTTTCTATGTAAACCAAAGGCGTTATTGAATTGTACTGATTTAAATTGCTGTTGCAGGGTGTCTATTATTCTACATAGTCTTGCGTTTTATATACTTATCAGAGGCAGAGAAAGGGTGGGTTGGCCCCATACGCTAAAAATAATTGTTACGCCACTAAAAAATTTAGAACAATTTCAATCTTCAGAATCAGCAATCAATTTGAAATACTAATTAATTACATCGCATTTCTCAAAAGAAATTAAGTCGTTTTTGTCATGTAACGTTTGTCCCTAAAGTGACCGTTTTCCAAATACAGGGTGTCAAAGTTTAATTAAACACAAGAAATTGTGACACCCTGTATTGCAAAAACGGTGCACCTTAGGGAAAAGCCTTATAGGACAAACTAGGTTTAATTTCTTTTAATGATTTCGGTGCAAGGAAATGCATTCTGTTTTTAAGCTGACGTCTGACCTTGTCAAAGAAGGCTGACCTTGGAAGGTTTTGGAGAATCCGATTTTACTAGAAAACGATGCATTCTATAGAAAAAACGCAAGAGTAGTTTTATGCTTTAAATCGACCGCCGAATTTGAAAACAAAAACTTTTCTAGATTTTTCAGTGGCGTAGCAATTTTCTTTATCGACTAATAAGGATATCAAATGCAAAATTACAAAAAATAGTAGAAACCTTATAGTAACAAACGCGTATAAAATCTCATTTGTTCTTGAAATATTTAAAAAACAGGAAATTTTAAATGAAGCCTTAGCACCCTATGTTATACCTCGGAAACGGTGCACTTTAGGAAAAAAAGTTATATGGCGAAAAAGGCTTAGTTTTTGTCGGGAGATGTGCTCGCCAAGTATTTGCAACCATTTTTAAGACATCCCCAGAGTACCGTAAATCCGTCTTGCCCTGAATGGGCACCTTTGGCCATAGGGAGGAGCGTACCTTTCTGGCGTTCCAAAATTCGTATTATACAAACTTTCAATAATACGCAACTAAATTTTCAAGTCTTAATATGCATTTTAAGCATATTTTTACAATTTTTTAAAAATCTGGAAAAAATTGTGAAAAAAGTGAACCTTTTCGCATAAAATGTTAATTAGAGAAACAAAGACTACACTGGTCTTTCTGGCGTTTTGATTTTAGGAACTAGGATAAAAAGACTGATAAAATGACGTAAATTTCAAGTGGTTAGGATTGGGTACGATAAATAACATTTTCCGTTTACGATTTTTCCGGTTTTACATGGAACCGCCCATGCCTAGCGTTCTGGCGTTTTCACCAAAATACTTGTATTTCCTCGCTTTACGAAAATTTAGTCAGATAGTTAGAATCACTGTATATACGTGTGTCCCCCAAAAAAAAACGGTTAAATATCTCGAGAAATACACTTTAGATTAAAAAGTTGCGAAATACGTGTTCTCTTGTTTTTAAAGATCTATTTAAACATGACACGTGAAAACCACCCTCACCGCCACTTGGGGGTGGAGTGAGAGTTTTGAAAATTTAACTGGAAACTCCCAATTTTTTTTTATTTTTTGATCCTCTATCAAAAATTATTTGTGGACATGAAAAACCACAATGTTTTTTCCATGTTTGAATAAGGAATCGATTCGGAATCCAAAAAAAAATTATCAGAAAGTTGCAGAAAGTCTTATTGTATGACGTATAGAGAGTCATATTATAAAAATATCAAAAGTTTGTTTCATTTGTAGCAAGCCTTTGGCTGAAAGTGAAATTGTTAAACGTGGTATAAAGACTTTGATAGATTGTAGAGTTGAAAGAAATGATGAAAACATTCAATATTTAGAAAACAAAAAATCCGTTACAATTCATGTTCAGTGCCGAAAGAGTAGCATCGCTGCAGCTAAAAAAAGGCTAGATGGAGAAAACGCCAGTACATCTACGATTAGTTTACCTCACACGAGAGCTCGAGCAAGTGAGTCAAAGTTTTGTTTTAAAAACTTGTGACGCTTTCTTTCCTATACTTGGTCGGTCGGTGCTCGGGCGCCAGGTTTTATAAGGGGGTTTACTCCCCCACCTCGCCCTTGGGTCGGTGGGGCGAGGGCTCACCGAGCAGCTACGATAGAGACCCGGTGACTCCAGGGGTCGACGGCTGAAAGACAAAACTCGGAGAGCTTAATATAGAAATAAAACACCGATCAAGCCCAAACAATCTATTAATACAAGCAGGTATTACAGTAAGCATACAAACAAGCAAATACAAGCCACTACTTAGCACTACACCCAATTCTGGGATCGTTACTACCGGTAAGATGCAGCAAGCGGGCGGCGTGCGGTTATACAGAGTCGGGTATGCGGTTAGTCGGGTCAGGTGCTTTATGGTGGTGAGCGGGGAATACGAAGGGAATGGATGCGGAGTTACCCAGCGGTGATGAGTCGGATCGACTGCCTCACCTGCGCCGGAGTAACCGGGCTTGGACCGGACCGCCGATGCGTCGGATCGACCGCCGCACCGGTAATACAGCCGCAAGTAGGGCAGGGCACGGAGCCACCCAGCAGAGATGAGTCGGATCGACCGCCTCACCCGTACCGGAGTGACCGAACTTGGACTGGACCGGCGATGTGTCGGATCGACCGCCACACCGACAATACAGTTACAAGTAGGGACGGGACGGATCTCGCAAAAGGAAAGGCAGAGAACGGTGTAGGAAAAACAAGGAGAACGGTCAAGCAGGAGAGGGCACCTCTTTACCTGTTCGGTTTACTTACTAGAATTCGGCTGATGTGATGACTGCTGGACTTCTGGAGCTCGAATTCTGGAACGGAACTCCCCTCACTGCAGCAAGCAAGCAAGCAAGTCAATGTAATAAATGCCGCCGTAGGCGCGGCCGGCTCCTTAGAGGACTTAACCTCTCTTAAGCCTGGTGGTGGTTGTTGTTGGATAAGAGGGAAGTCAACGGAATGGTGCGTTCGAAAAGGAAAAAGGTTGGTCGTCAATGTCATGTCATGTCATGTCGCGTACCAAGCAGTCCGCACGCCCGTCCACGGCGATGATGGTTGGTGGCGACGTGGAGCAGGCCGGAAGCAGGGTCCTCCAGAATCCCCGCCGATGTAGATGACCCATGATGAGGTGGAATGCCCAAGGACAGCCAGCGAGCCGTCACACAGTGACGACGATGGAACACGATGCGGCGGTTCTTTTCAGAACGGTGTTGGAATTGTGTAGTGAGGGGTGCGAGAGTGTGTATATGTTGGAGTGGTGATGTGTGAGTGTCTAGGTGTGCATAGTGTGCCGTGGACTAGTGCAGAAACTGTTCGGCATTTGCCTTCACCACTAGGGAAACCACAGAAAACCCTAGTGAGAACAGTGTGGCGGTTGTGGAATGGGTGTGGTGTGCAGGGAATTATTGGCGGGAAATTATTAGGCGGGAAATGGTTTGGCGGGAAGTTATGACGGGAAAGGAATTGGCGGGAAGTGTAGCGGAAAGACGACGAATTTCCGGGCGCAGTGGAATTGGTACCATGAGGAGCCTCGGGCTCAAGGGTTTGGGTGGGAAAGGGATTGGATTGGTCGCGGTCCGGTAGCTAGCCGGGCCGGTCGAATGAGGCTGAGATGTGTGGATGGTGGTGGCCGGGCCTACGCACCCCTACGCAGGCACCGGTTGGTGGTGGAGCGGCCGTTGATCCATCTACTGCATCTTGGGTTTGGTAGGATATGTGGCGGTCACGGTCCTCAAGCTCCCCAATTCCTGAAGACCGACGGTCGGTGGGATGATGCAGCAGTGCGACCTCAAGTCGCTCCGTTGGGGGTGGAAATTGGGCCAGGCCTGTGCCCCCCAATACACAGACTCTGGAGGGAGGGATGGCGGTAGCCCCCGACTACCGCGCTGTTGGTTGAGCCCGTACTCTTCGTCGCCGATGCACTACACTCGCGCTGGAGACCGGATCGACTGCCTCGCTTCGCACTCGAGGCCGGAATGCGTCGAATGCCCGCCCCCTCACTGCGGTCGGGCGTTTGTATTTATACCCGCTCGTTTCCGCCCCCCCCCCTCGCTTGTAGTGGGAATGCCCTCGCGTGGGCAAAACGGCCTAATCGAGGGAATAAATGCTCGGTTCGCTCCGCTAATGAAGCGATTCAACATAATATAATTACAATTAATAATTCGGTCGTAAATGGTTAATTTTAAATTAAACAATTTCTATCAGAACTTCATAAAATTTAACTAGTATTAGAGGTCTCTAATACTGATACGGAAATTCAATTTCTAATTCATTTTATAACTTAAATGTTAGTATTCGAATTATAACATAATAAATATTCTCCGGCGTTATCATGCGGCACCACCTGGGGAAAGCCGGATAAACACGCCGGTGTATACAATGTACGGATAAATCTACAAATAAATTATAATTCTTCTATAAACAGTCTTTTAATTTATTAGAGTCAAAATAACTTCGTTGCAAACTTTTGCATTTTTTATAGAAATGAAACCAATAAAGAAGGTGAAAAGAAACAATCGGTAAAACTTCGGCGTGTAATATATCGAGTTGCAACACTATCATTTAAAGATTCGATTCTTCAGGTAGCTCAGGAACGTTCTGATGACGTAGCAAGGGCTGTTATTGCTTGTATTCAATATGAATTCGATTTAGTTGCTCCTGAAGCTAGGTATCATTATGATTGCTACAGTTCTTTTGTTAAGTCTACTACAGGGGGGGGGGGGATTGGTCGCCCTGAAGACAATAGTATTTCTTTAGCTATGAAAGGTATATTTTAATATATTGAAAACAATGAGGATTCTCAGTTTTCATTGGAAGAATTAAAAAATGTTTGCAAAAAAACAATTACATAAAAGAAGATTAAAGCTGAATATGCACTATGTCCAATATGGGTACCATTTCGGTCATAAGTATTTTTTGATCTTGGATGATAGAATGAGTGATTCTAAGGTAAGTTTCAACAGATTCAGATGTAAACAAGTTTAAATAATGCCTGTGGAACCAAAAACCCGAAAAAACCGAATTTTGGTGTTTTCGATTTTTCCCTGGTGATTTCAACAGTTTTATTATCTAATCATTTATCTCAATACCTGATGAGGTTAAATATAGATTTTCATGAAATCCACCAACAAGTTTCAGAGAAAATGGAATTTTTGTTAATTAGAAGGGTCAAGTTTGGACTAACCTGGACACTTTGGGCGCGGGTTGGCGCAGAGTACTATTCAACCAAAATAATCCTTATCCCTTGTAGTGTCTTTTACTGCTACAATTGGCTCATTGCAGCAAGTCGGCTAGGAGATATACCACATCAAGTATGCTCAAATTGTCCCCGCGAAGGAAGCAAGCAAATCGAAGGTATTCAAGTAGATTTACTGGAAAATGTAGTTCACAGAAGAAAGATTGTTGCTCGTTAAAGAAAAAGATGGCGGGCATATTCTTCTTACTTACTTCTGAATAACCCTATATAACTAGCGACATTCCGGAATCGTTAACTTATTTATTGAAGCAAGTAATTTCAAAAAATAAGCGCGGTAAATTGGAACATTTGAAATTAATATGTACGACTATCAGCCACTGTATTATGGCAGTTTTTCGTCCTAGATCATTTATCTCGCGATTACAATTCGGCCTACCAGTTTTTGTTTCATCGACGATTTGGATCAGAATTTTTTCATCTTTTGACTTATGTGCATAGTATAATGACACTATTGTGTATGAGACAGCAGCAGTTCTTCGTTGTTAGCCGAATATTCTACCACCAGAAACTGGAAAAATTTATTCAGTATGCTGCAAACGATGCTGATATAAATGTAGTATACATTAGATGGTCACAACACAGTCCATATAATGGATATAATTCAAACTATTACTCCGAAAAGTTCAGTTTTAGCGGAAAAGCCTAAACAAAAGATTTCACGGCAAAAGCTTATGTGCCAATACGATTTTATCAAAATGATGGTGTGGTAGGATACAGTAAAATAACTGCACAAAATTTTGTTTACGTTGTATGCGAAATAGAACGATTTATCATTGCCAGGTTGGAACGGTTATATTGAACCTTAAACTCTCAAATCCATGCTGTTACTTAAAACAAACAATAGAAATACAGCAACTAGAGAAACAGGATGAAGAAGGAGAACGAGAAATAAAAAAAAATATAAATACAGAAATCGATTTCGTAGAATGATAACACCATATTTAAAAATCTACACAGCCATTTTTTACAACAATATTGTAGTATCCCAAGCCCCAGGTCCTGACAAATATTTAAATTTCCCTCCCAAATCTAACAGAAAGCAAACCCCAGAATCAATGTGGCCAATCGTGATCGTCAAACCAATTTACCTACCCTACGTTGTGTTTCTAAAATTCCCTAAAACTAGATACACTGGTTACTAACGATAGTGGGGAAGACAGGAAATCAAATAAAACACAGATTATGGTTAAAATCGAACGTTGTATATTGAATGCTAAATTCTGTTGTGAAGGCCGAATAAACTTTTACACTGGTTCAGGTATCAGTTCGGAGGAAGAACCAGCAAGAAACCTCCGAAGATTCTTTCAAAACAAACAATACAAGTTTTAATGCACAAATATATATAAATAAACGGTCCCAACTCGAAACCAACAAGACACAGCAATATTCAAGAAAATAATTAAATGTTACATAAAAGCAAGCAATAATATGGTACCAACATGATCAAGAGTAGTTAGCAAAAATAATTATAAATAAGACAAAACACATAATAAGCGATAAGTTTGTACAAATTCATTTCATAAGAACTTTGTGAAATTCGGAGATAAATAAATGATAAAATGAATGTTCAGAACACACAACATAATGCACATTTCAAATTCACTTGTTGCAACATAAATTAAACTAGTCCTGCTCTCTCCATTACTCGGATATGTACTTATAGCACTCATCATCAAACAAAACTGAAGAGTATGTTAGCAAAGACAAAAGGAAGAGACCGTACTCTATTAAAATAGCTCCTTAGCCTCCGGCCGTAGCCAAAAATTGTGAACAGTCTATCATTCCCCGCAATAAATATATAAACAAAAGCACGGAACTATTAAGATAGTGCTTCGTGCCACAAATAGTACATAATAATAACTGCTGCCCAAGGGTGGAGAATGCTGCAAGAGAAAACATTTATAACAAATAAACGCACAAAACAATGGAGAATGTAGACTGCCACCACGGATGAAAATGTTAAGATAACACCAAGGCAGTTCACACTTTAATAAAGAGAGCCATCGACCACTAAATTCATGTGCATTTTATAATATTTACGGGTGCCCACATCACAGTTGAGCATCAGAACATCCATGTTAACAAATGCTAGTGTATGAAAATAAATCTAATCGTCTTGTATGTTGTTTTGTAATATTTAGTACATTTGAATTCCAAACTAAATTCCATTATACTTTAAACTTTATCTGTGATCACAAGATAAATGCCTACAATACAAAAGCTTTCTTAATTTCGTTTCACAATTGTAACACAGAAAAATATCTTTAGTGAAATATGATATTAAAAGCATTCAAAATGCCTGCATTAATAACACAAAACAGTTGAATAAACAGTAACTCTACGTGAGATGCATGATTGTTATATAAACACAAAGAAAGCCACGTGGTTTCTTACAAGCAATTTTTAATATCTGTTTAAATCTCGTCTACCTCAGCATAATCACAAATATAAAACAAAAGCAAAATAGGTAATTGAGTTCACTTCACCCTTAAAATGGTATTTTTCAACAAAAATCAAAAATGTATTTTACATCAACAGGAAAGTAATTTTTTCAGTCTCCCGGTCCATCTCACCCCTTTGGTAGCCACAACTCAAGAGAGCCTCTCGGTCCATCTCACCCCTTTGGTAGCCACAACTCAAGAGAGCGCGTGTTTCTTCCTCAACCCCTTGCATCCCTTCCTATCGCCAACCCCATCCCACTCTTTCCAAACATTTCAAAGATGCAGTGGTGGTAACCTATTTTTTTTTCTAACGCGCGAAATTTAAAATTTAAACCTGGATATCACAATATTTTCAACGAACTCCGAAGGAGTCGTTACTAAATTTGCGAAGTCTGTCTGTCTGTATGTATGTTCGCATTTTTTGTCAAGTTCTAAAATTTTGACTTCAGATTTGGATTCTACATCAAAAACTAAAGACAACGTGGTATCTTCATTTTTTGATAACTCTTCGGGAACATGGTCAAAATGGCTGCCAAAGTCTAAAAAAAGTAACAAAACGGAGTTCGTTGTGGTTATGCTTTGCATTCCCAGATGTTTAACAATAGAAATTTGTTCTTTTTCCTTTAAAGTAGATCGTGGACTACACCACGTAAAAAAGTGCGCCAAACACTCTACCTCGAAGGTGATGCAAAAAAGAGTGCATAATACGAAAAATATAAATTTCACAATTTTTGAAATCGTGATATCTCACGAATCAGCATTCATAGGAAAAAAAACCTTTTTTGTAGAAGATCGTATGATCTATAAATTTGGTTATTACTATTTTCACAATAAAACTTACCGTTTAAGAGATATTTGCAAAAAACCCTTGCTATGACCTTTGAATTTGAATAAAATTTTTTGCAACGGCTAGATCAATGGGTAAAATTTTGATATTTCCTGCAAAATTATGATTTGAAGGTCTGAACCAAGTTTCATCTCTATCGGAACTTTGGCGATGTTCGGTATCTATTCTGACTAGACTATTTGGATTTCTCGGCACTTTGAACTTCTCTGTAAGGCCGTCCAGACCTTTCGAACCGTTTGAGCTTCACGGACTATTATGGTCTGTCGCACCGATCAAGAAGTTACCATGCTTATTTTAGGCCAAGACCTAGAAATTTAGGACCGTGCTCTAAAGAGCGTTGCATAACTCCCAACAAGGAAATGCGTCATGAATTACTTGTAAGAGATAAAAAAATCTTGTCAAAAGAAATTTTCTACTTATGCCTCGAATCAGAGCAATATAAGAAATGAATTAGAGAAACAGACAACAAATAAAGTATATAAGGTAAGACTGGAATGCAAAGTTTCTGAACTGCAAAGACACACAAATTCTCAAAAACATAAAACTAATATGACCCATGAAGATCTGATGATTAAATCAAATTTATACACTCAATTAAGCAATTTTACGTCTATCTTATTCAGTGCAGTGCCTTTTAGTGCTCAATTAATCAAAATTTAATGTAAGTTATTATTTATAGAACTGTTAATAGAAGGTTTAATATAAATACAAGGTGATCTAAAATTCACGAATTCTGAAATACCCTGTATAATAAGTAGTTGTTTAAATGACATGTTTGTTCTGATGTGATCTTCAGTACTTGAATTGTTTTCTTTGAATTTCCAGTCTGATAGTAATGTTAGTATAATGTGATAAGACGATTTAGCATATAAAAAAGGGTAGTTTTCAAATTAAGAAAAATTAAGGGATATTTTGTACATTTCTGGGGGAAATTAAACCGTGAGAGGTTTGTTAAGATTATTCAAAAGTTCTCGCTACGCTAAGATTTCTTCTAATAATTAATGTAAATATTGTACAAATATTTGTTCCGCTTTGAAAATCCTAAATTACAAAGTGTACTTCACATTTTGTATTATTTTATATTTCTCTAAATATTCATTTTAACCCTGTAGACAAATGTTGTTCGTTCTTATTGTGTTTATAACATTAAAAATAAAGATCTGCGGTTAACAGAAGGTTGACCTTTCGATTCGTTTGCAAGCAGCAAATCTTATTCCATTCGAAATTCTTAGAAACTTGCAGTCCGTATCGTCGTAGCAGACCTTTAAATTATTTTTATGGCCCGACGTTTGACACTATATGCAAATGAGTTCCGAGATGCTGCTTAAGGGTAAAAACAGTGGTTTGAGTAACTTTTCCCGTTCCGACGATTGTCCAATGATCAGGGACATGCCGTCAGTTCAACTAATCATCAGGTTGAAGGGAAACGATTCTACAACATGGTGGCTGCCACGCGCCCCTACACTTTTCGTTGTTCGAGAGATTCCTGCCTCAAAAGTCGTGCTGTAAACACGCGTTATATCGCCCCGATACCTGGAGATCTTCGTGAAGTATAAATAGCTACCGAGGTTGTTGTAACCTGTCCCGTTATTTGTTTTCCGCATTGCAAAAGCGTCGCGATTTTCTGATCTTCGCAAATTACAAATTTCCTGAAAAGCAGAAAGTTATCGTTGTGTTCCATCACTATCGTTTATTATCAGTCTTCGTGCTGGATAACAAAATCTCCACCAGGTATACGGTATCGCCCCGACAAAAGTTTGTCTGTGTATAAAGTTTCTTGGGAATCCCCGGCAGCGTCCCTTGATAAGTTTATGCAAGTGTTTGCGTCGCATATATTATTTGGAATTATTATTAGTGTACAAGGACGCCCGACGAATTTCTAGCTATAAGTTTGCTTTATTGTATATATTATTTAATCTTTGAGCGATTAACTTACGAATACCTTAAAGAAATTATTTGTTATATTTCTTAGTAAAATTATTGCAAGATCAAACCGTATCTCTTTGTTTTATTGTAAACACAAAGTAGGGTTATCAACATTTATTAACAATTATAATAGCTTATCTTGCCAAATCATTAAGCTAAATTAAATTCATAGAAAGTTTGTTATGAACAAACATTATTAAAGAAGCTTACTTTATAATAGATTTAGAATTCATTGTGTTATTTAAAGTTCACTGAAGGTGAACTCATTAGTTTATCTTCAGAATTTAACTAAGATGGTGTTCTTAGAAACAGAATATATTTTATTTACAGTAAAAGCTTATTGTCTAAATTCTTCAAATCACAGATTCACGTTTTGCTTTTCTGTATTTTTAATAATAACATTCGAGATATAGGTCACAAGACTATTGACCTACTTTAATTAATATCACTCACTCTTTGTATATATTTGTGTATTGCGTATCTACTTGTATGTGTCTATCTACAATTTTATTTTGCAACCTGGACTTATGTTCTCCTGTTTTGTTTGCTTGTTGTCGCACTTTGTGGATATTCGACTGAATCCTACGTATTTCAATAGATGCTTTTTTTTAACTTTAATCGTTGTTTCTTTCTGTCAATACGCGTAGTGAGATTTGTTCCAGGGAACATAAGATTCGTGGGAGAGATTACTACGGAGTTTCGCCTGCATCCGCTGAGAATCGACCGAATCAGCAGTAAGTATGGTGTACTCGACCAGCTGTCGCAGTAAAACCTTATTCGCCTCCTTGGAAGTTATCTTTTCATAGTCGATCCCACTAACGAGTATCTCAAAGACCGGAGAAGCTGGTTAGTCTTAAGATCAGCTGCTCACCTATATCGGTCAAGGTTAACTAAGAGTGGCGGCCTCTCAAAAGTAACCCTATCTCTACCGTTTTCCGCCAGTAAGGCCTTCTACGACCCGGACCCAATCTCCGACCAAACAGAGCTAATCCTTTCTTCAGGCATATCGTGTTATTTTGTGTTGCGTCATTCTAATAGGATCACTAAACCCACTTTTACACGTAACAGGTTGACGACACTGACCTATATTAATTCTTCTGTGGTACAGCTTAAATATACTAATACTTTAGGGTTCATTGCTATTAGAAATGGAAGAATAATAAAATGACTTAAAGACATTATTCTCTCTAAATTTGACAATTAGTAATAAATTCCAACATTCTTCAGAAATCTGAATTGTTTCCATTCCCCAATCTACAAATGTCCCTCACGTAACATGAGCGTCCCTTACGTGACGGTGATAATAATCTTTGTTTCTTTTCCTTACTTTTCCAGCAAGTCATGAGTTTTAGCTGAATAATTTTAAAAGAAGTTTATACCGGGTGTGGAGTTTCAAACCCGTACATAGAACAATTTTATTATTAATTTATTTTGCTAATTCTGAGCATTTTTTGATTAATTTATTAGTGCCAGATTGAGAGGGAACTTTTACCCTATCGATTGATACACCATTACCTCCCCTGTAGGTTCATTTGTGGAGCAGGAATTACAAAAATCTGAATCCCCATGCATTGTCCTATGTACGGGTTTGAAACTCCACACCCGGTATGTAAATGCTGTGAGAAAAACTCTGTTTGATTGTTACAATCGGAGCAGATATCTTCACTTATTTAAACAATTATAAAAAACTGGTAGCCTTTAAGTCCCCCACGTGACACTGGGATTTATCTGTCTCTCTTTTATAGTAAAAGCTAAAAGGATTTTTGCGAGTTACTAGAAAAGCATAAACAGTTAATGTGTTGTAAGATTTAAGATTGAAAGAAGGTATTTTACGTATTTGTGTTTGTATTTAAGAAAACATTGTACAGTTGTTCCTCACGTGACAGTGGCATGCCCCACACAACTCAAAGACTAGAAAAGATTGTTTTCTGTATTTTAGTTATTCTATTCCTAAATTCTTGACTAACTACTATTATAATTGTTTCTTACTTTGAAACTTGCAAAATCATTAAACAAAATCGTAAAGTAAAGGCACCTTTTGATCAGCCAGTGCATGCATGTTAGTTTTTCGTTTTATTAATTACATCGTGATTAAATTTGTTATCCTTACTACTAGTAGTATAAGATAATTAAAAGGTGTTGTTTGGAATTAATCACGACATCGTTAGCGTGAGTGCTCTATCTTTTGAGATAGCAAAAAGGAATATGGCTTTCATACATTTTACTTACACAAGTCTTGTGTCGAGTAATACTGAAATGCTCTTCAAGGTGATATTGCATGATTTTGTCTTTGACATGTCTGGGGGAAAACACTCCACTTTCTAAAGCCCTTCTGTACTACAAGAGAGATTCATTGATGCGTTCGAGTTTGCGTTGCTGCATGTTTTCAGTCGTAGAAGAAGTCGTGCCGACCGATCTATAAATGTAATAACAACGTTGAATTTGGAAATCGAAATAATTATATGCAGGTATCTTTCTTCACTTTATCGTTACGACCTTTAATTTAATAAAGCTTAAGAGAACAAAAGGCTTTTGTCCTATCTTATTCATAATAATAATTTTAAATTCTCGAGGTATAAATAAGTGATATTTTAATATCCTGCAAATCCCTAAGGAGAGTGGCAGGAGGCTGTCGGTTGTGATACTTTCGTTTATCAGGATATAATGTGTCGTCATTTGCCACGCGGCTATGTAAATGAGTCGATTTCCCTTCCGCAGAATAAATTATCTTTGCGCAGAAGATTTTCAATTTCTCAACAGAATATTTTCTTTTCGGCAGCTGTAATCGTTAGGAAAAAGGTATGCTTCGATGCTTTCTGTATCTATACGTTTTAAATAATTAAATTTTATTGAAATATGTACATAGAACTATAATAGACGTATGGTATACGTCTAGTTTTTTGTTTCCATGAAACCGTCAAAGATAATAGAGAAAGGAACTTTAATCCCACACAAAAGAATTCATGTCTGAATTACATTGAATCCGATTAGGGTGTAGTACGTTTACAACACAATAATAATGTCGTTGCCGAGTTTATATGTGAAGACTGCGAGTTCAGCCGCACACAATAATCCTGATGATTGATACAAGTGCACACGCATGTATGAATTCACGAGCACGGTACATCTAGCAACCTGTTACTTCCGCTACAACACCTCGCTGGAGTCTTATTGCCTTAGTACACTCCTCGACAAATTTTATAGATCCGCTGTTGAAATTCTATTAGTGAATAAACAGAAAACAAATCTTACCGAGCTTGGAAATTTTTGTAAAAAAATTCAAAGTAAAAATTATAAAACGATGTAGAAAACCATCTCGATCGACTGTAAATTATTTATCGAATTTCTCTCGATATTTTATTTATTTACCCGTTTACTAGAAGGAATATGATAATAAAAAGTCAGCCACAAAGAGATTCCCTAATATGAAGCGTATTTTGTATATAAGAAAGTTGGTAGATTTATGGAAGCTCCGATAAATCAGTCTTGAAGACGGGGAAATGAGTGTCATTATTACGTTGCCGCCTTCACGGCAGCAAAAATACGTTTTTGTTAAATTTATTTATGAGCTAATATTTAAAGCAAACAAGGAGCGGCGAAAACTCCTCAAAATGATTAACTTTCTGCAATAAAAGTAAGATTTATATACGCCGCTACTACAACACCGTTTTCAATCAAACTTTTGATTATATTGAATTTCCTCTGGTGATGTACATATTATTAAAGTAGGTAAGAATATTAAAGAGGCGGCATTTTATTAGTTGGTACAATTTTCTCTTTTATACCTACTTGCTGTGCTGGGTAAGTATATACAAAATGAGAACAAGTACCAAGCACACAAAGTACTGTAACGTAAGAAGTATTGAAGTATTTAAGTATTGTACAGCCAGGTACATAAGGAAAGTATTTTAGGAAGCTTGATGAAATCAACAGAATTTATATTGTCAAGAGGAAAAGCAAAAGTTAACAAAGACAACTTTAATATACAAAGTACAACTTCCTTTCTACGTAATTCACAAAAAACTTAATTCAAATTCAGATAACAAATTTGCTCATATATTTATGTGTAAGTGAAATGAATCAATTTATTGCTCTGAGGAACAAATATACAGAATGGCTTATTACTTGAAATGTTTAAATTTTTAAATATTCGTGCAAATGAAAGCTGCCTTTATGTTGTAACGTTCACTTTTGTTTTCATTAGATGTGTTACATTTAATATGTGCTTTCGGGGTGTTCTTGTATTTTTTTAAAACAGTCTTCTCTCGTTAAAGAGGTTTTCCTGATAATGATGAGTTCACACTGATAGCTTGATTAATGTTTTTTGTAGTTTTTTTTCTAATTTTGAAATTAATTAGGGTGACAAACTTTTCAATTCTTATTTATCTAAGCAAGCAGTGTTCCTCTACACGAGAGGGTCCGAGCAGGAGTCGCCTGCTTGGTTCACAAAAACCACACTAAGAAAATCAAGGACTGGAAATTTATAAATGAACAACTAATGTGTTTATCACTTGACGAGGAAGGAAGAGAGAACTTCACTTCAATTACAGAGTATTGTAGACGAAAACCAAAATGACTTAATTGTGGTTGGAGACTTTAACGGGAGAAGTTGGTAACGACGTTGAAGGCTATAAGAAAGTCCTGGAACGATTTGGTGAATCTGAAAGAAACGGCAATGGTCGGAGATTACTGCAGTTATGTATAGCTAATCAGCTTGCGGTACTCAACACAATGTTTCCCCGCAAAACTATCTACAAAATCATAAGAAAAGTAGTCTCAAAAGAAGAAAAATCTATTATCGATTATATCTTAGTAAAACAGAGACATTAAGATTAAAAAAGGTCCTGAGATTGGAAGAGATCACTATCTTTTTGTGATGAACAAAGCAATCCAACCCATGCAAAATCAAAGAAAAAAGAAGAAAGCAAGACTAGCTGAGAAAATAAAAGTTTAAAAACTTAAAAGCCTAAAACAACAAGAACTATTTCAAGCCAAAATTCAGGAAGAAAAGCTGAAGAAAAGAAAGCTGCTTGGAATAATTTCAAGCAAACACTACTGAGAGCCGCAACAGACGTTTGTGGAACAGTGAGATATGGACAAGCTGGGCAGAAAACTACTCGCTGGTGGAATGAAGGAGTGAGGGCGGAAGTTAAATTAAAGAAAGATAAGTGGAAGGTGTACCTAGCTACTGAAGGACATCCCCATTCTGAGCAAAGATCAGCATATGAACGCTACACTCAGAAAAGAGGAAAGGTTAAAGTAGTGGTAAGAAAGGCAAAAAAGAAAGCTTGGGAAGAATTTGGAAATTTTATGGAAGAGGGTGCTGGAGAAAACAAAAGCTGTTCTATAAAATTATTAAGAACATGAGGAAATAGAGCCCGCTCAAGTTTCTAAAAGATAAGAATGGGAATTTACTCACTAAAGAGGGAGACATAATGAAACGATGGAAAGAATATTTCTCCGATCTGCTACACGAAGAATGCGATACATATCCGACGGATCCAGTACAAATCACAATTAGTGAACAGGAATCAGAGCAGCATGTTCAATCGAACGCCGACAGACAGAAATCATCGCTGTTGCCGCGCCGGAGTCGCAGCGGCTTTAGAGATCGTTCGACCTCTCTTCAGCCCTTGTCAGAAATCACAGAGGAAGAAATGAGGAATGGCATCCATAAAACTAAATTGGGCAAGGTGGCAGAGTTTGACAAAGTAGCATCGGAAATAATCAAGAACTGGTGACAACATGTTTCTGAGAGTATTAAGACTAGCATAGAGTACATGCCAAATCCCTAAAGACTAGGAAATATCCGTTCTAGAGCCTCTTTCTAAGAAAGGAGATAAAAGAGAATGTCGAAAACACCGCAGCATCTTTCTCCTAAGTATACCTGGTAAAATCTACAGAAGAATTCTGGAATCCCGTTTGAGATCACAGGTACATCAGTTGCATGAAGCACAGGCTGGATTCCGTCCAGCCAAAAGCACGCAAGACTTGATTTTTTACATTTAGATAAATAAGTAAAACAGTTATAGAGCACGCTTGTTTTATTGACCTGGAAAAAGCGTTTGATGGAGTGCCGTGACCCGAAATTTTAATTTGACAGTTTCTAAGCAAAGTTGTCAATCAAGTTGTGTCCAAATGATTGAAATTAGGTTATTACTATTTATTTAAAATTTTGTTATTTGTCACATCTAAATTGCACACAGTTACCAGTTGTTATTCAAAATGTTCCTTCATCCGCATACAATCTTTATTGTCGAAAGTTATTTTCGTAACAGTGAGAAATTAGAAAATGGTGAGTGCCTTATTCCATCCCTCGATGTATCAAAAAATTTAGACAGAAATTCCCTCCGCTTATTGTTACATACAGATCTATAGAACTATACAGGGTGTATTATTTCAGGTGAAGAATATTAGCACCTTTCGATTCTCCTTAAAGAATTGAGCAAAAAGTGTTATAAAAATGTTAGTCTTAAATGCATATTTTTTTGAAATAAAGGTCACTTAAAATTTGTAACACTTCCAACACTGTATAAAAATTGTAAGTAGAGCAAGTTTAGGTTATAAGTTTATTAACGTGGTTACCTTAGTAACATTTTTGCAGGTCGTTATTATTAGTGTTTCTAGGTAAATGCAGTATTGCAATATCTTCTACAAACAAGTAAACAAAAGCAAATGCATTATGTAAAAGCCAATTTAAAGAAAATTGCTGGTAAATAGAAAAAAATGATTGATTAATGTTTTCTGGTACCTAAACTATAGGTGGTTACTTTTATTTAATAATTTTGGGCAGTCATAAGCAAATTATAAAACTGAAGAGTTAATAACAAATTGGTACTAGAGTTTCTTGCATAGTTTCTGATGCAAAATCGAAGAGCGTTGATATTCTCTACCGGAAATAATACACCCTGTATACATAAAATGCGAGAAAAACCTAAGTGACAACCAATTTGGATTCCGCAAGGGACTTGGCATGAAGAAAGCACTTTTTAGCCTCCAGGTACTGTTGCAAAAGTGTTGGGACCAACGTAAAGACGTATTCCTATGTTTTATTGACTACGAGAAAGCTTTCGATCAAGTAAAACACACAGAACTGATAGAAACACTAACACAACATGGATCATAAAAATGCTACTCTGATCAAGAATCTATACTGGGAACAAACCGCGTCGATTAAAATAAATGAAATATTGATAACAGACATACCGATAAAATGAGGTGTACGCCAGGGCTGCATACTCTCTCCGCTACTATTTAATATAATTCGGAACAAATATTCTAAAAAGCTCTTGAAAACATGGAAGAAGGGATCAAAGTCAACAGAGAATATATAAATAACTTAAAGATATGCAGACGATACAGTCATCATCGCGGACAGTGCTGTTGGTTTGCAACGACTCGTAAGTGCCATAACTCGAAAAGGCGATACCTTAGAATTGAAGATAAATACAGATAAAACAAAAGTAATGGCTGTCACGCGTACTCCAAATATCCACATATACAACAAGCAGATAAAATTTGTACAAAGGTTCCAATACCTGGGCTGCTGGATACCAAATAATCTTGACCATGGGACTAAAATACGAGCCCGAATAGATAAAGCCAGAGCAGCTTTTCAAACGATAAAGAAACTCCTCACAAATTCTATTCTTCCATTAATCGATTTATAAAAACATATATATACTCCATACTACTATTTGGAGTTGAAACTTGGACCCTCGGAGTAAACAGCATGAGACGAATAAAAGCCTTTGAGATGTGGGTATTTCGAAGAATGCTAAAGATCTTTTTAACCAAATACATAAGCAACAACGAGGTATTAGAAATGATGGGAACTGACAGAGAACTTCTAAGCATAATAAAAACGCGAAAAACTAGTTATCTAGAGCATATTTATAGAGGAGAATAATATGGCTTCCTAAGACTTGTAATGGAGGAAAAGACTGAAGGGAATAGAGGCCCGGAAAAAAGAAAATGCTCATGCCTGAAAAAACGTTAAAGAATGAACAGGTATGGATATTCAGTCATTAATTAGAAATAAAAAAATTGAGAACTATTTGCCGAAATTATAGCCAACCTTCAGTAATAAAAAAGGCACCTTAAGTAGAAGAATAAATGCGTTTTTCAGATGTCTCATCTTTCCGCAACTATAACATTTTTAGTTTACTTTTGTTGTAACAAATGAGGCATCCACTTTGCTTCTAACCTTAACTAAAGAATTTTTATTTACTTTAAATTCCATCAATTTGTTTTTAACTAGCGTATTTGTTTAAGCGTATTTCTTTAAGAATCTTTGTATAAAAATCGGGATTGTGGGTACTGCGTTTAATGTCAGTTTCAATTGTCTTATTCGCCACTGTGTAGGTTGTAGTCACCTTGGTACCTGTAGCAAATTGCCTGCCTCATTTATGCCGACTCTATCTTGAATAATCCACTTGCAAATGCGTGTTTCCATAATGTCAACAGTAATGTCTGAAAATTCTAGAGAAAACGCTGGAAATCTGTTCTATACGCTCGTAGAGACTAAATAATCAAAATCTTGAGATAATCCTTGGTGCTATACTTATTAATTGTAGAAAAAGTGCATCTAGAATTCACAAAATTATAAAGTTACAAATCGAATTTAGGAACTTGCAGATATGAGTTTTTATGATGTTATTAAATATCTGGAAATCCTGAGAAAAACGCTGGGAATTTGTCCTGAACACTCATTAACACTAAATAACCAACAGATTATTAGTTTGAGATTACGAATTGCCAGTGCTTAATCACTTTCATATTGAATAAATAGTAGTAGTAAACAGGCCATATTTGACTATTCGAAATTCACTCCCAAACTTTTTAGTTGCTGCAAATCTTCTTGTATATCGTGGTTTAACTTAACTAATTCTTTTAATAAGTAAAACTTTGAGCACGTACCTTTCTTGGCATACGTCGTTTCTAGTTTTTCCAGCATTTTAACGGCTTCAACAATATATTTTATACATTCTACATAAATGTGAATCAGCTACACTCTGAATGATTATACATACTTCTGGCTTTATTGTTTTACTTATACCATTGTTCATCTTCCGCATTTCCATCGATGCTTTTCAACACAATATCAAACTCGACGGCTTTTAGTACCGATTTCACTCTAAACTTCCAATTATCGAAATTACTATCGCTGAATGGATTGAAGCCATATCTATTTTCACGTTGATACTTCCAAACCGATCATTGTTTTATATTCTTACTCAGTTCTATACGTTTTCTTTTTAATTCTTATCAAAGTCCCAGCCGTCCTGAACTCATAACCAATGTTAAAATAAAAACATGAACAACACTTTATTTATACGAACAAAAAACTCTTTAACAAAACATCACAAGAATTAGCGAGCAACTAGCACACGACATCCACCATCTTGAGAGTAAAGAATTGCATTAATATAAGAACAGGCATTCCATACTAAAATGAGCCTCACTGTCAAACTTTAAAAAAAGAATGGAACAAAATTAGGATATTCCTGGCTTTGTTAAAAGAAAAGAAAGGCGTTTAAAAGCGCTACCTGTCCTCAATTTGCTATAAAGAAATTTAGGACCTAAATTAGTTAGAAACAACTGATCCTAACCGTTTGCTGGAAGACTCTACTGTGCGAAGAAACCACATTACAGGTAATACAGGGTGTCTACAAAAGGCTTGGGACATGGCTTAACTGCAGACTCCTGGGATAAATATAAGAAGATTTAACCCAACTTGCCTATATCCAAAATCGTCCCGTTAAGTTGGTACGAGGCGTCAAAGTTTTTTGAACAAAAAGTAATTTTTCGTATTCAAATAGTAGGCTTTGATCGATTTTTATAATTTTTGGTGTGGCATGTTTTGTGACTATAAGTCACGTTTCGAGATGGTTTTGGTCTTCATCAGTAAGTTGTAAGTGTATTAAACAAAAATGTCGCAGTACAGATTTGTTGATTACTTTTTAGTGCCTAGGCTGAGAACTTTCAATTTTTTTCCAAAAAGATACTTTCTTTAAAAACATTTTTTGTATCTTTGTAATTTTTAATAATGCTGAACTAATTACTTAATTTTTATCACACTAAACTTTTTGTCATTTTGACATGTAACAAATAAATGATACTAATACCTTTTGGAGACACCCTGTATATTAACCATTTTCATTAGAAAAGTTTATGTTTTTATGGCACCTTAAAATGTAACACCCGTTACGCATAATTCACGAAAAGTAATGCCACAGCTAAAGCTAAAGAATCTGACATTTGCAATTTCGTATTATGCACGTGGTGCTTTCATTAAGCTGAATATTTTTAAGAAAGGCTTGAAGAAAAATTGCAAGAATAGTGTTGTGTTACACTAAGAAATGTAACGGGTGTTACATTTCATATATTAGGTGGTTTTCTTTATATTATTTGAATTTTAAGGTTAGTTTTATTACTCTTAAGTTACGCACATATAATTTTAATTTCTGGTTTTAGGCCATGGCTCCGATGAAGAAAAATACGGGTATGAAATTGTACAGAGAACGGTTAAGGGCTGACAAAGAAAAGTGAAAAGATTGTTTATAGAAATAACGACCCAGAGATAAAAGAAGAAAGGATGACGAGAAGAGAAGAAGCATTGCAGGAAAAGATTTGGAAGAACGACGTCGCAAGATACGAAAGCGAGTGCAGAAGCATAGGCAGAAAATGAAGCAAGTAAACCTGTCTTCTCCACCAGGTAACCAAGTTTCTCCGATAAGGTCCTATAAATATCCACAGTCATTTGCCAAAGCAATAAATAGAGTAAAGAAGATTTTGCCTGGTAGCCCAAATAAAAAAGTGGCTGTTGTTAAAAAACTTGTAATTGAAATAAGCTTGAATTAGGAAAAAAGGGCCAACAACTTTATCTGAAGATAAAAAACGTCGTATTCAAGAATTTTATAACAATGCTCCATAAGCAGATAGGCTCCTGGTAAAATCGATATCAAATCAGTTAAATGCAAAAAAAACAGGAAAAAGAACTCATTTCCAAAAGAGACATATGGTAATGACAGTGAAAAAAGCCTTTGAAGAGTTCAAAGTTAATAACCCTAATGTAAGTGTAAAGAAATCTTTATTTTTTTCTTACGCCCAAAACACGTTTTTCCCGTTTCTGAAATGCCTCATAATGTTGGTGCGTGCAAATATCACGGTAATGTCAATTACACATAGGAGGACATTTCAAAATTTGATCCTTCATTTTCAGAAAATCACAAAGAATGGTTAGAAAAAGTATCTTGTAATATTTTGAATGAGAAACGCACGAGTGAAAACAGTTCCGAATGTTTAAATATAAAGACCTTCGACCTTGTTGATCCAGACTTTGATATGAAACAAACTGTTTCTTGGAAACAATTAACTGATGCACATGGTCCAATACAACTGATTATTGTTAAAAATACAGCAGAAAAAGCAATAAAGAACATAAATAGTAATATTACACATTTTAAGTGCCATTGTTTTGTGAAGAAAATACAAGAACAGTACTTTGAAACTAATGTATCTTCGTTGAAAGAGAAAAGTTCTGAAGAATTTGCTGTTGTACAAATCGACTTCGCTGAAAACTATGCCGTCACTCACCAAGCTAGTTTTACTTGTAGCGTAAGGGTGGCATACCTTTGCAAAATGACATACGAGTATGCACTGGAGATAGAAGGGAACTTTCTTGCTAGCAGACATGAGACGGGAGCAGTGAATGGTGTTGGTGCAACTGTAAAACGCCATGTATGGAAGGCAGTAAAAGGTAGGAAAGTGCATGTAGCAAATGTAAAAGATTGCCAAGCCTATCTTGAAAAAAAAGTGAAAAGAATTACAGTTTTTATATCGATACGACCTTTGTTTCTGAGAGAGAATTTGAGCTTAACGACTACTGGAAAAGTGTTCAAGCAATTCCTAATAATTAAAAAAAAGCCATCACTTTAGGGTTTATGATTCCATCCACATTCTGGTTGCAAACATCTCTGAATCGTTCATGTTAAAAGTACCAATTTTTAAGGAGTTTACAGAAAAAAGAAATGAACGTCGAAGTAAAAGTGATAAAGATTTTAAGATGTGCACCAGGAGACGTTTAAGGTATGAAAATGTTTGTCCAGGCACACCAAGTAAGACTGAAGAATGTGAGAATCCAGTCAACCTATACTCAGCAATTAAGACGTACATTCTGACATGTATGTGTTTGTGCTAGTTTCCAGTGAACAACTGAAAAGACACAGGGCTACAAAAGGGAAGGTATACCGCTACGCTGCTATAGCACAAAGTTCCATTCATGAAGATGTATTTTTGTCTGTGATGTTCTTAAAATCTAAAGGATTAAGAAAAAGACTTTTATTGCTGAGATGGAGACAGCAAAAGTGTACAAGCAGAACACATCATCTCAATATTGCCAAATACTATAGTAAAAACGAAAGGTCGTTTGACAATTTTGTACGAGTTTAACTCGAGGGTTGCTGTTGCAAACATACTGACTTATTATTCACACTTTAACTATGTAACACTCGTTACCCGACTTGTAACACCCGTTACAAAATGTATTTTTTTTTTATTATCATTGATATTAAGTTTTAATAAAATATTTAGTGCAGACCTTGTGTGTAATAATCTTTGATGACCAAAGTGTTTTATTGTGACTTTATTTATAAACACAATTCGCAGAGTTTTGTGACAATTCAACTGAACCATGTCCAAATGAAGTAATACCCGTTACATCTGAGTTTTAACCAAGCGAAAGCCGACCTCTTTGCCGAAGCACTTCAAAACATCTATCAACCCTCGCGGATCCTCTCTTTTACGATCAACAACTCAACCGAGTTAACGTCCGAATTGCAAATATGCGTGAAATCAACCCCCCGGTGTTGATTCCCCAGTTCCCCACCCGAGCCGCCGCCGCCGGACATCATTGCTCCCATCCGGGTGGAAGAAACGACGGCCGCCATTTCCACTGGCAAAAACTCCGCTCCTGGCAAAGACATTATCACCAGAAAGGTTCTGTGTCACCTCCCACTACCTGCCATCACACTACTCACTTCTATCTTCAATAGTCGTCTGCTAAGTGATTATTTCCTTTCTTCTTGGAAAACCGCCAGCGTAATTATGATTCCTAAACCCAACAAACAGGCCTCCGATCCATCCTCATACAGTTAGGCTTTCGAACTGGCAGATCTACCTCCGACCTAACCCTCTACCTGCATTCCAACGCCAGCCGAGCACCCAACTCCAGCCGCTGTGTCATTGCCACCTTCCTAGACATCGAACGTGCGTTCGTCAAAGTCTGGCACTAAAGACTTCTTCTAAAACTCCTTCGTGCCAATGTCCCCTCGCCTTTCATTCGGCTAATAAACAGCTACCTATCCCAGCGCCAACATAAGATCCGAGTAGATCAATATCTCTCCAAGACATTCTTCCTCCTTGCAGGAGTCCCCCAAAGATCTATTACCTCACCGATCTTATTTACTCTATACTGCTATGACATTCTCCTGCTCCAACACCCCAACACTTGAATGATGATACGGATGATACCGCTTTCTGGGAATCTGCTTGGACTACCCCCGCCGACTCCAGGATCCCCTCCGGGAAACTCGACAGGCTGGAGGTTTGGCTCCGAAAATCAAATCCAACCCAAATAAAACCCAAACCATTCTTTTTCGCCATAAAAACCTCACGCAACTCCCCCGTCTCCAGCCCGACGATATTTATCCGGAACTCTGGGATTCCCCCTTCGAGCTTTCCCCCATCATCAAGTACCCTGGGAATCACATTCTCCTCCACCCTCAATTGGGCGAAGGAGACGCGAAAGAGAATAGCTCAGCATCGCTGCACGCTTCTTTCCAAATTTCGCGGTGGCATCTCTGACTGCCACCCAAGAACCCTCCTCTACACATATAAGACCTTCATCAGGCCAGTCATCGATTACAAATTCACTTGCCTCTACGCCGCCCCTACGCATCTCATCAACCATCTCCGGTCCAAGGAGAGGGCCATCTGTAGGAGAATACTAGGTTTGGATCTCTTTCACCCTTCCGGTGAAATCTGTGACCTCGCCGGAATCCCTCCAGTATACGCGCACCTTGAATTCCCAAGAAATCGCTTCGTTTTCTAGGCCATTGCCCTAAATAAAACACACATCTTAGAGGTCCTCAATTCCCCTCCAAAAGACTTTCGCAAAAAACCCCGGGCAAAAATGAACCACCCCTTCGTCCAGATTCCTCCAAAACACACAGGATCTCCCTCCTGACTCCCAGGACATTCTAGATCCTACTCCACTAATTTATCGCTAACCCAACTCACCAGCTCCAATCAAATTGGCTCTGGCCAATCATTAAAGTCGCCATTTCCTTCACCAACCCTGATTCTAACCGAGCGAGGAAGTCAGCGTCTCCAGCGTTGCGCTCGCACTCGGGAGGCCCGGTACATCCCAGGGCCGTCTGTTCTTACTGGGGTTGTCCGTGGTTTCCCCTAGTGGTGAAGGCAAATGCCGAAACAGTATTTTCCAATGATACACCAACACACCTTTCTCTCCGTCTCTTTATTCCATCAACCCGGTTCTGAACCCGATGGCGGTGACAACTCTCCTGGGCTGCCGAACCGATCAGTAGCTTGCCGCTGGCCATCCCGGCTGCTTCCGCAATTCGACGCAGCCTTCAATGCGAGACCCGTTTTTTCCCTCTTGCCCCCATCTTCGCTCTCGCCAACTGACGACTAGTACTCCAGCAACTTCATCTACCGCCGCCGCCTATGGAACAACCATCACTAACAAGAACTGGGCCCAATACCTCCAGAATAAAGCACCGTCGCGACGCCACCTGCATCAAGCCACCAACCCTTGGTGAATACAACTACAGGCCCCCCAGGCCTACTTCACTACCTTGCCACCACCAACGCGCTAATCTACGTTATCAATCGCGGATGCAGACGAACGTCGCGCTCAGCTTCCACCTTCACCACTATTCCATTCAGGGCTAAAGAGAGGCCTAACGGCCTCTAAAGTCTGTGCTTTTAGCACGAACTTACGATGATCTGCTGCTGAGTTTTAGCTAGTACAGGTTATATCTATCTCAGAACATTAATATTTTTAATAGTTTACAACCAGTCGCATAAATTATTTAGTTTTTTTGTAATAATTTTTGCTTTGATTGTATAGGGTGTCTCCAAAAGGTTGAGACATAGCTTAACTGCAGACTCCTGGAATAAAAGTGAGCAGATTTAACCCAACTTAAAATAATATGGCATGGCATGTGATGCAAAGTTTATTAGTGATAACTAGTCTTAAATTACAACAAAAGAATGCTGAGCTAATTACTTAATTTTTACCACACTAAACTTCTGTGATTTTGACATGTAACAAACAAATGATACTGATTTGACGTTTAAAGATAGGTATCCCGGCTAACTAGATTATTCCTAGATTATTCCTATCAAAAAAGCATTAATGCTAATCAGATTTTATTTTTTGTGGATAAACCTTACGCGTTATCACAAATTACAAAGATACAAAAAATGTTTCTAAACAAAAATACCTTTTTGGAAAAAAATTGAAAGTTCTCAGCCTAGGCACTAAAAAATTAACACTAAATTTGTATTGCAACATTTTTGTTTAATACACTTACAACTTACTGATGAAGACCAAAACCATCTCAAAATGTGACTTACAGTCACAAAACAAGCCATACCAAAATTTATAAAAATCGATCAAAGCCTACTATTTTTATAGGCAAAATTGATTTTTCTTCAAAAAACTTTCACACCTTGTACCGACTTAACGAGACGATTTTGGATATAGGTAACTTGGCTTAAATCTTCTTATTTTTATCCCCGTATATCAATTACTAGCATAAATCTAGGGTTAAATGTGTCTGGCTGTAACACCCGTTATCATGGAATGCCTGAGAAATAAAGAATTAACTAAAACTATTCCGGCCAACATGTATTAGTATTTTTAACACAGCCTTGAAGACAGAACTAATTAAAAAAAAGAAATTCAAAGATCACTAGTTTCACAGTCTTTCATCAACTGCATCAGTAGAATGTCTAAACCACTTCTAGTCCAGTTTGACGGGAAGTGAATCAAATGAAATTGGCCAAGCTAATTTACAATCAAGATTATCATTTTTCTAATATTGGTTGTTACTCTTATATTTGTGTATGCACTGTAGCAATGTATAAGGTAAATAGAGACAACCAAAAGAAATACTGAGCCGCTCAGACAGTTAAAAATGATAAAATTCAGTCTTCTCAAAGACTGAGGAAAGTAAAGAGCGGATATAACAAAATTTTCAAATTTTAAACAAGAATTTGGCATAGATCATTGTTTTAATTAAAAAAGAAGAAAAGCAACACACAAATTCGATGTAATTGAATTTAGTTTCAGCAAATTTATTGTCGCTTTGGAGTATCCACTTTACTCGTTTTTGCAGGAATTTAATCGCATTAAAATTAAGCCTGTGGCATTGGTAAAAGCGTATGCAAATGTGTGGTTAGCATAGGTTACGGGGGCTCAGTGCATGTGGGGCCAAACGGGGCATGCAGACCCACCCTGTTCAACAGAGTATGATGTAAAATCTGTAAATATTCACACATCATACTCGGTTTGCATGCATATTCATAAGGTGCTGGCCCGCTGTGTTTTATCCGCAAATATTAGCGAGGGTCTACACGATGCTCTTCAAAAATTTGTCATTTCCTTTATTATATTATTTGAATGGAAGAAGCTGTGCAGTTTTTCATATTATTTTTTTTGTCGGGGAATATAAAATAGAAATGTTTTTTATTTTGGTCGACAACGTTTCATTTGGTAAGAGTCGTTTTAGATTTGAAAAGATATTAAAGAAGTTAAGAGTTTAGACATTTTTATGTTGGCTCAAGAGCTATCGTAGATACCTAAGTTAGGTGAGCAACGTCAACGAATTACATATTGCCACGAATGACATAATTTGTATTTATCGTAACAAAGATTGTAGTGTAATGTAGAAGGAAAACTTTTGATAAAAACTCAGAACAATAATTATTTATTTTTCTGTAAATAACAATAATTTTCTGTTTTGTCTTCTATGTTTTCTATAGATTTGTAATATAATATGTATTAGCATTGTAATATATTCAAGATTCTAACTGAAACTTTCAAAATGTTTTAGAAAATAAATTAAGATTTAAAACATTTTTGAGGTTTTTTGTTTTCCCTTACATTTAAGGTTTTCCTTGTGATCATAATTTGCATATAAAATTGTATAATCAAATAATAGTGGTGCATATTTTAGATTATTTTCTGCATATGATTCCGCTCTTTAAGTATCATAAAACTTGTAGATAACAAGTATCAAGTTTATGTCTATTTTTAGATTAGCTAACAGGTTACTAAAATAGACGATAGTTAGTTTTTCCTTTATATGCTGACTCCGTCTTATCAGGCTTAACTAAATTGTCTCAGTGTGATCATCTGGAAAATGCAACTTACTGAGTTACGTACTGCTTAACATTATCCTTGAACTAAATATTGTACTTTGGACTGATACAAAATGTAAATGCTGATGCTTTCTAAGCTACCTTATAGAAGGTATACCTCAATAAATGCTTTTTTATTAATTATAACAAATAATAAAATAATTCAATTAATTAGTTTTCCCAGTGACTGGTATTATTGTTTCCTTTTCTCAAAGAATTCTCTTTAGATAACTGGCAAATTTTTTAAGTTGAGACGCAGACCCACTACTTCCTGGTCCAGAATTACTTTCTAATTAAACAATACATGAAAGAATGTTTAAAGAGATTTTCAAAAACAAGGTCTGAAAAAAAAAAATATTACTCAAAAAAAGTAATTCAGACAATCAATAGCGACCTACCCCTAGAAGAAAACCGTAATAGAGTCCTCCTACTAAACCGTGGATCGTATTGTAACGCGCGCGCCACCCCTCGAATATTCTAGAAAAAGTCCCGAATAGTCTAGAACAAGCTGGTCGAATGTGCCGGGGAAATCTCGAACTATCCAGAGTTCTCTACCGTCGAGTGTTCCAGAAGGAACGCGAACTTTCTGGGCTCATCAAGAACCACGCGGAAAGAAATATAAGGCTGCGTTGATCGAGCCGAAGGCAGTTCTACAGTCAATCAGCTAGTAGTTACGAACGAAATAAATGTTAACTAGTGTTAAATAAATTCTTCTGTACATAAATAAATAAATAATTTAGTGTAAATAAATACTGGAAATAAATTATAATAAATTAAGTAAAAATAAATATCAAAAATAAAAACACGTTTTTGTCAAAACGTAACAGTATAGACAGTATAGAATGAGAGTAGTAAACATTGCGTAAAATTTACACAAACAGCATTTTCACGTCAAAAGTGTTGAAATTTTTTTAATGTTTTATTCACTTTATTTTACATGGAACATTAACATCTTGTAACTTTTACGTTATTCTAGGCCACGCACACCTCAACTGTTAACATTATTGCGCCATTATTATACTTTGTTCATTGAGTAATTAGTTGTTTTTTCGAATTTTAGTTACTTAATCTAAAACGAAAAAAATATAGCTTTTAAGATTTTTTATGGTGGAAGCTTTCTCAGACTAAGAATACACAAGGTAGACGGAGCTTTCTACATAAAAACGTAAAGCCAACATTGTCTGTTTATGTTTTTATTATTGTAAAGCAATTTTAACATTGTTAGGCGAAGAACCGTGTTGTTACGCACAACGATCGCCGTGCAAGCAGAAGCGGATTTAGGTTTGACTGCGCCCTAGGCTTATTTTGATAAGGCGCCCTTTTTGTTTTTTAAAGGTGTATATAAAATATTTCTTATTATAGTATATATAATAATAATAATAAACATAATTTAAATATGAAAAGAATATATTACTTTTAAATATATGAATGAAAATATAACATTATTAATAAAAAAGACATAATTTTAAAAAATAAATGATTTTCATATAATTAAACACATGATATTTTTTTTCTTACTTACTAACGTCAATGATATCTTCATAATAAAATTTCTTGCATTAATTGAGCTTCGATAGACAATAATGCAAGTGCAATAAGTCTATCCTGATTCATACTTACACGTAAATAGTTTTTCACCCTTTTCAGCGTGGAAAACGATCTTTCTCCAAAACAATTTGTTACAGGAATACTTAAGTATATACGTAGGCAATATCTATATTTGGAGAGACATCGTAGCAGGATTTTATATAAAGAGCCCAGCCCACTGGATTTTTTGGGTTTTATAAGTCGGTTTTATTGGGTTTTTTTGTATTAACTGACGAGTAATTAACAATCAAGGTGAAAATCAAAATTACAGTTCTCATCTGTCTTTCATAAATATATAAAATCCTTAAGTCTTAAGTGAAGAAGACAGCATGACAAGCAGCACAAGTATTGGAAGTGGTAATGAAGTCAAGAACAAGAGATCAGAATCAAGCAGCAACAAGGAGATAATCCGAGTAGAAAGAGAAAATTCTACAAATATACTGAAAAATAGAGATTTAGATGAGTTTGTGGTAAAGACTACTCTTGAGTAAAAAAATAAGGTGGATAAGATAATGGCAGAATTTTTCCTTGGCAGCAATATATCATTTAATGTAGTTGGAAATCCTACGTTTAAAGAAATGGTATCACCTTACGCCCAGGTTATATTGCCCCAGATCGGAAACAACTGGCTGAGAGATTTCTATCGGAAATATGTTCTAAAATCGAAAATAATTTAAAACAAGAATTGAAAGATAGTAGTATAACTTTAATTTTAGGTGGTTGGTCGAACTCTTCCAGTGTTTCAGTAATCGCAAGTTCCATACATACAGGTTTCGGCGTATATTTAGTGAATGCAAAGGGGGGGGCTACAAAGAAAACCTCCGAGTATTGTGTTAAAGTTGTCAACAAAGCCATTGACCAAATAAAAGCTTGGTATAATAAAGACCTGTTTACATGTTGCACCAACAATGAAAACAAAATGAAGAATATGAAACAAATTTTGACTGAAACATACGGCTGTTCAGCCCATTACATAAATCTAGTTTATAAGGATATGATACCATCAAATGTAACAAAATATATAGTAGAAATCCAGAAATTCTTCACAAATCATCATCAACCGTATGGACGGCTGAAGAAGGAGAAAAGAAAAACAAAGGACAATGCCACAAATCCCAAATGAAACTCGTTGGAATTCCTATGAAGACTGCCTGAACTTCTAATTACCATTTGTACACACAAATAAGAAATGAACATTTAGAGAATTTCAGAAGTTACCCAAACATTAATGCTATACTATATATACCATAATGTTACTCCATACTCAAAGGTATCTTGTTTAGAGAAACAACTGTCAACTTTATCCGATACCTTAGATAAAATTCAAAGTGATGGGTGCTTTTTAGCCGATGCTGTCGCTTCTTGGAATAATTTGACTACAAATGAATTCCTTGTTGATTATCTAGAAAGTATAAACAACGTTTGAATGAGGCGTTATCGGCTATTCATTATGTTGCATATTTGATGCGTCCAAAATAATTGGAGCAACCTCTTTCAGAATACTAAGAGAATATGGCGTAAACATGGATAAACAAAAATTATCCAGATTTTGTACGATATTTTCTAGCATTCGGAATAAAGGAATCAGAATATTTTCCGCAATCTCTTTTTAAACCTGCCGTTGTTGAGAATTTCTCGCCATCAAATGGTGGAAAATACACCAAAAACCGAAACTTCGAAAAAGTTACCAGACTCGTTTTGCGAGTTTATGTGTTATTTACAATGCTGTTTAGCTAATGCAGTATCAATCGAGAAGATTTTATGGCCTTATTTGAAAGAGCTCTTCAGTTGGTCAAAGTTTATAAGTGTTTGAGATCCGAGTCAAGCGAACGCTGACCCTTTCCCAAATTGTTTTTGTATTTACAACATAACAAGGTTTAGTGTGATTTACTTTCAATGGTTTGTTTATTCTTTAAAAGACTGTTTATTTTTTATATTACAATTACCTAATTTTTGATTATTAAAAAGCCACAAAAATGTTCCAGGTTTTTTTTCTTTTTGACAAAACAAAGTATTATTCGATGTTCAGTTTAATATTGCAAATAAATCTGTTAAGTGTCAGTTTGCGGTTTTTTTAAATTACATTTCGTAACTAACTGATAGACACCCAATTTAAAAAAACCCCAGCTGGGTTTTTCTAAGTGGGTTTTGCCCAAAAAAACCATCTGGATAATTTTGGGTTACCCACTGAGCAGCCAACCCTGCATCGCAGAGATCATATGAATATAAAAATTCCCTTATATCTGATGCAGAGCCTATATTTTTATTATTTTCTAATAGTTGTTTTAAGTAACAATGCAAATGAATGCACTCATCATTTAATGCTTAATGATTATGTTTATAGCAAACGCAAAAAACTCTCCGTTAGATGTTCTAAAGATTGATCAGCGAACTGAATTTAATTGAAAATCATTTGACGTTACTCCATAAAACTCGAAGAATTAAGATGATAAACAGTACCCGTATTTCTTTTAAGGTATTGAAATCTCTCTTTCGACAAAAAATTGTAAGAAAATAAATAATATACTTATACGCTCTACTGTTTTTATAGATAGTTAAATTTAATTACAGTGTGTTTTTCTATCATGTAATTAATATTAAAGCAAATTGCAAATCTTTTCATAGAGTCACCAGGAAACTCCATGAACTTCGAATTTTTATCGTCTGTCAAATTTTATGGCCCCTCAAATTTTGCCGCACTAGGCTCGGGCCTTGCGGACCTAAGCCTAAATCCATCAGGGCCGATTTCACCAACAAGTTTAAATCTATTGATTCGTGAATACTGAACCGAGATTTAATCCCTGTGTTAATGGGGTGTGCGTTTCAATAAAAAAACCCAGTGTTAAATGCAGTGTTGAAATAACCCAGTGTTATATTGCGCACTAACAGCATTAACGTCGTTTAACGCATGATTTATTAGTAAAGTTTAATTGCAACTAGAATTAAGTTGGTAGCAACTAATGCAGGGAATTTAAAAAAATACTCGAGATTGAATACAATAACAAAATAAACGAAATAGTTTATATTTAATAATTTTTATACTTGTAAAATTTATTTTAGTTATTAGTAGTTCATTTTGTTTTCTTTTTTAAAAATAATACTGTAAAAGCATTGTTCATTAAATTATATTTGTGATATCCAAATAATTATACATATGTTATTACATGGTGTAGTAAGTCTTTATTAGTGAATGAATGACAGTAGCATTACACATAGAATATGCTTCAACAATTACACTGGATAAATTTTAGTTTTTATTTTCACCAATTCCTGCATAATTCACACATTAAAATGGGTTAGTATCAATGCTCTTTTAACAGAATCATTTCTCCCATCTTGACCAGCTTGTGCGGCTTCCGCAACAACTGCATCAACCTCTTCTGGTTTATTGCATCAAGAATCTGAAGACATTATTCTGCAATACAAATATAATTTTCTTGGTTAACTTTTATTATAAAATAATTAGGTTAAGTTGAAAGAAAAAGCCTATAATTGCTATATTACATTATAAATACAATCGTAACAATTTAAAATATACTTACCATATACACTACGATAGCTTCCACAAAATAAAATAACAATAAATAAATAAAACAATTTAAAACCCTACTCCCAACATGTTTGAAACCAAGTATTAACTCCTTAAAATTGGCGAGTTGAACTCGGAGTCATTTTCCGCTCAAGATTAACACTAGAGTTCTTTAGATCTGATTGGTGAAATACGAAAATTCAATAACCCCAAAATTTATCCTCAACACCATGTTAACACTAGTTGGTGAAATCGGCCATCACTGCGCGCAAGTTTCGATCCAGTTCGATCTTTGCGTTGAACTTAGTCGCGTATTAAATCAACACATGTTTACATTTTGATTTTAAACGTTTTTCCAAGTTATTAACGATTTGTGCGAGTTTCTTTTTACTTTTACCAGACATTATAGTGCGTCAATGCATTTTATGTAACAGAATAGACAGAAAAGAAAAGAACATCTCCTTTCATAGGTAGGAAATCTGAAAATAAATCTTCGAAGTGGTTGTTTAGGTTATGTTGCTATTACCAGCGGCGCGCTATACTGAATTTTACACAAAACAAATTTATTAACTTTCATTTAAAAATAAGAATTAAAAAAGACGTAGACAAACAAGTTTCAAGTAGCATTTCGTACTTGTAATGAAATGTATTTTTAAAGCAAACAAAAAATATTTAATATTCTTGTACCACGTATTTGATTCTACACATTAAAATGGTGCGCCACTGACGTTGGCGGAATTGTTATTGTTTTCCGTCTAATTTGCGAGTGCATCTCGGCTTCACATTTACGCATCGTAACTGAGCTCCGTCGAGTGTTGCCAATATTTTATCTTATAGAAGCGCCAGTTTCGTTCCGTCAAAGTGCCAAATAGCGCCATCTGAGATGAAAAAAGCGCCATATTAAGCGCCGATTTAAATCTCGGTAAAATTTTCATTTAAACAGCATCACGTATATTCTCAGTTCGTTTACTAGAGGGCACCACCGTCGAATACCGATTCAAATTGCACATATATTAAGATTCCCTGTAGAACTTGTATTGCTGAGATGCAATAAAAGTAATAATAGTTATTATATTTTAAAGTCAAAACAGATTTAAACTTAAACAATTTTTAAGCGCCAAAAAATGCGCCAAGCGCCAACAAGAGCGTTTGCGCGCCATGAGCACCCCGCAAAACGCCAATTTGGCGGAAAACCGCCATTGTTGGCAACACTGGCGCCGTCTACTTTGTGTATTCTTAGTCTGGGGAAGCTTTGATACATGTGCGCGCCTTTTAATGGTATTGGTCAATCTAGAGTACCTTGATATTGTTTTATTTATACAGGATGTGTCCTAATGATGGTAAAAAATTTTAATACATAATTCCTGGGCTAATTATAAATTAGTTCATATAAACAAATGTCCTAAAATGTACTCAGGAAAAACACAGTGGCGTAGGCTTTATCTCGGTAGAAAGTATAGAACCCCCCTGTATTTAAGTCACTAAATTTAATTTTTCATCAGTTGTCATCTTATCAAGTTTACAGTAACATGATATAACCTTGGGCCAAAAATGAAAAAAGAATTATAAGGCATAACGAAAAACCAATCTTCTTCTATAAATTTTAACGCCCTGTATCTCAGAAAAGGTACATTTTAGGACACTTGTTTATATGAACCTTTTACTTATAATTAGCCCAAGAATTATTTATTAACTTTTTTTACCATCATTAGGAAGCACCTTGTATAATGTCATTTTTCTAAAGTGAATTTGTTGTTAATATTGGGTGAGTGTAATTAGTGTCCCTTGATATTGTTTTATTAAATGCCATTTGTTTAATAGGTAGAGTGTGGACACACTTGTCAAAGAAGAGAGACAAAAATATACGTTAGCTCTCTACTCGCACGGCGAGTGTAAAGGATAGAACAAGAATTTACTATTAAAATTTTTCTTCTTTCCTTTACACCCACAGTAAGTGACAGTAAGTTTGACAAATGTGGCCACACTCTTCCCATTAGAAAAATAACATTTAATAAAACAATATCAAGGCACACTAAGTGCAATCACTAATCACAATTCACTATTTCGTCAAGTTTGCGATTTTACAGATAAACAATAATTCTGTCAGATTTGAAGTTTTGTTTTCCATGGCCATGGAGTATTTGCTTTTTAAAAGGCTGTCTGTTGTTTTACGACATGTAGACAACAGCTGTCTTGAACACTTCAAACTTTTTGTGGGATTTAAAACAAAACATTCTTATGCAACACCTATAAAATTTTATATGGCAGAATGAGAAAAACATATGGAGAATCAAAAAACGCCACAAAAAATACAGGGCGTCATTTAAAAAACCAAAGTTGTGTTCATTTCCGGTTTAACCGGAAATGCAAAAACATATTTGAAAGTGCCACCAAATAGCACACATGCTCATAGACAACAAACTATTTAACCGTTGTTTTGTTAATCTCAGGATAAAAAAGTTAATTGAGTGTTTCCTTCTTTTTGAATGACACTGTATAATAATTATGATGCATTTAGAATGATTTAAGTTTAAATTATTTTGGTCAATAAGCAGAGTTTCTGAATTGGGATAGCAGCAGTATCTACCCTCTAGTGACAAAATGGGAAATATAAAAGACCCGACCTGTATTTTTTGGTGTCGGAACGTCTGGTTTTTGACCTTCCAGATTATGGATGATAGGAAACTCCTGGAATTGTAGAGTTCTAATAACGATATCCTAGATCACTTACAGTAGCACTTCGATGATAATTAAACTATAGTAGGTAATTATAGCCCGTTAATAGTTTTAATAATTGTAGCGGTTAAGATTGGTTTGGACGCAATATCTACAAATGCAGGGTTTGCATTAGTTCATTAAGAAACATTGATTAAAAATATGTACATAAATTGACAAAATTTGCTCTAATACCTGCAAAAAGATCCAACAGCCAAACTTAAAACCTAAATTTATGGCAATGTTACTTAAAGGCAAACGGAACACACAATGCCGGGCCAGCGGACCGGTTTTCCGAAATTTAGAAACGTGCTTGCGCATCATTTTCAAAACTATCATCGTATGCATCTATTTATAATAAATGCATTATGGAAATTACAGTCGAACCATGACTTGACACAAAAAAAGTTTGAGTTATCAAGACTTCGGGTTATTAAATAAAATACATAACATATATTATTTTTTATTTATATTTATATTTTCGTACGTTGGTTTTTCGATTGCAGTAATTATTGTTTGCTTATTTTTTAAAATAGTAGAGACTGTACTTGCCGGAACAGCATACTTCACAGCTACATCTTTCTTTCGTAAACCACTTTTCACTTCTTTTATGAGTCTATATTTTTCATCAATAGACGAAGTATGTACGTTTTAATGATATATCAACAGCAACAAAAATAATTTGATAAAACAAATAGGCACTGTATTTTTTCCACTTAGTAACAACTAATAAGGCGTACACATAAACTTAAGTACCGCAGAAACCAAACTCCCTGCATCGTATGCTATAAAACGAGCGGTTAAAACCACACGCAGTTAGGGGATTCCCCCAGAAATTCGACTTATCGAGGGTGGCACCAAATATTCTGTTCGAGTTATCAAGATATTCCAGTAATAGAGATTTGAGTTATCAAGTAAAAATTACACCTAATTTTCACTCTTGACGCAATATTCAACCAATTTGATTCGAGTTATCAAAAATTCGAGTTATCGAAGTTCGACTTATTGAAATTCGACTGTATTACATAAAATTGATAAAGAAAGTTCTACACTATGATTTTTGTATTTATTTCTTATACTAATTTAAAAATCCTGTTACAAGGTATTTTTATCGTATTTAACTCGTTTGTTTTTTGATTTATAAACTCGCGGCATTTTCTGTAATGATACAGCACAATTGAGCTTGTCCACAAATAAATTCAGCACATGCGAAAACACGGGAATTCTATTATCACATGTTGCATTTGCAAAGTGAGATTACGATTTCGTTGGATTATCAGATCATACAAAGTTTTTGTTGCAAATTATATCAGAGTATATACGAATTTAACAGTCAAATTGAAGAGTATTACAATTTTTAAATAAATATATTTACTAACATAAAGCACTTACCGGCTCTTACTTTTGTCCACACACGCTAAGACTGAGGGTAAGGTCTGATTCACACGCCAACTTTAAAACGAAATTTTATCACTGTCCCCTACCCGCACCCCTATTAATAACTCTTACAGAATCGGATTAAAATACGTACTTAAGCCCACGTTTACAATCGTTGGCTAATTTTATCGAAGGTATTATTGCCATAAATGCAACACTGTTGTTTGTCATTTTTACAATTGTATCCATGGCAATAGTACCTTCGGTAAAGTTATCCAACGATTGTTCTACTAGAAGGTAGAACCGGTAGAACTGGATGTTAAACGTAATTGTTGTGGGCCAAGTTTAGCTTGAACTGCACTTTGGTGTTTGTCATCGGCAAAATACTGTTTACTGTTTTATAGTACAGATCCCGCGCACAACACTAATTTTTTTTCACGCACTTTACAATAAATATTTTCATTGTCTAGTTTTTTTGCCCACTTGGAAATATTTATGCTATTATATTATCTTTTTCTTCTAACCAACAATCACGAAAACGACAAGGTCCCATAACCACATCTTTTTGTTATTATTTTGATTGAATATTTTCAACGCATGCCGTTATGGGCGCGCATTCAACGAACGTGAACAAATTTGAATTACACGTAATGCGCAAGTCACCTGTCTGATCACCTGATGCAACATGGCGTTTCTGATTAGTTGACACTTCAGCCTGCACCACACCATCAATAAGTAGCGGCACAATTCAATTATATGAAATAACTAAATGAAACGGATTTACTGGCATTACATTTTTATCTCAATTTGCCGCTCTTTTCAAAGTACGCTTCAATCAATCTTTAAAAAAATAGCGCCACATTTATAAGTAAAATACACATTAAGTACTGATTGTGACTTTTCCGTAACAACACGCACTTTTTGTAAAAATCCTGTTGACGTCATCTGCTAAACCTCACTGAAAGGCAGTGGCGTATCGAACGAATTTTGTATTTTTGCGATATTGTATTTTTTTTCAACACTTAAAAATCGTTTAAGGTTATAAAATAATAAACATTGTTTTAAAAGCGAGCAAAGTGATATAAGAATGCTAATAATTATTTACATTAGTAGTGAAATACTTCTTTTCCCGGCAAGAAAATTCTTTCAATCTAACAACATTATTCTATTGTTTTGTTAACATAAAGTAATAAATTAATGTTATTAAGTAATAAGAATGGCAAAAGAGTTGCCAAATAATGATATGTTCTAAAGCTAGTAATAGCAAAATGTATTTGAATGCTTTGAACAAGGATTAATACTACAATTTTTCGGAAAAACTCAAAACACCAACTTTTGTATTTTACAAGTGAAATATTGCAAATGTTAATAAATAAAATACAGCAGTAATGAATATTCAACTTTCAAGTAATTTTATCTAATTTCAATTACATTTATATTGGAAAGGTGGTGGTAGAAGTCATGATTTGGAACTTATCTAACCTAATATACTATTATACAAAGTGTCACGGTTTTTGAGATATTGTCATTTTTCATAATCTCATCCATTTTAACGTATTTCCCCATTTAAATGTGAACACCACACTATTGGAGACTTTTAATTTGAAGGCAATGATAATTTTACAATCTTGCGTAGCTACTCTATCAATCTTAGTCATTTCCACCCACTACTACAAATGATTAAACAAATTAGACCCCGAGAAAGTTAAGAAAATTATGACTAAAATTTAACTTTTTTTCATAAGACTATAAAAAAGAATAATTCAATGCGTAATTATTTTTAAAAACATCCTTGTTCTTTGCCATTTGAAATGACATATCACACTTTTATTACCTGCAGATTCTTAGGACTAACATGCGACTTGAATACAAAGGAACCGTTTGGCCGCACAAAAGCAAACACTTGATAACACGTTATTAGTTATAGTTTTGACTTCATAACCATTGGTGGTGTTGATCTTTGTTGGGGTGTTGTGGAGCAGGGGATTTGAAACGAGAATTGGCAGCAGCATGAAACTAACGAACATTTTGATTGGTAACATTTATAACCAGCGATCATTAAAATCTAATTTCCCAGTAGGCTGTGAAATTGTTCCGTAGGGCGTAGCTTAGATACGACGCATGCCAACACATAATGACATAACCTTATAAACTGATGATTTTGCCATGTTTCCAATGCAAACTGTCAATTTGACAGATAATTTTCCGGAATAAGCTAAGACATGATTTCTTCTTTCATAGCCTCTTGGGAACTTAAATCTTTAGCATGGTATAAAGTGTGTTAGGTAATCAGACATCTCCTGAACGTTTTAAAACGTAACCCTCTTCCACTTCTATGATCCTGATGGCGAATGAACAAAAATCCTTCCAGATTTCGAAGAATCTCTCGTAAAATTTGCGTATAAGATTTCTCGTTAGGATTATATGAGTTGCAAGAGTGTGTTGTAGAGCAGATTTGAAACGGGAGTTAGCTGTAGCATAAAACCGTTGATTGACATATGTCAATCAACGATAAAACGGACAGACGTTTTCATTGGTATTATATTTTTTTTTCAAAATTTGGGTTAGCGTTATAACGAAAAGATTCAGTTTGTTAAGCCACATAGCAATATAGACAACTGATTCTGTAAGGTATAAATTGTCATATAGACCACAGTGATGTTGCCTGACCGTTTTTTCGCTCTTCTGCAAAATTATGATTTGGTGACTTTTAATATATGGGTGGGGTGCAGAACTACTTTTTTTGTGGTACCTACCTCTGTAGGTTACGAAAATCAACTGTGCTCAAAAAGTAGTGTAAAATTTGTGTTTGAAGCTTAAGATTTTTTTTATTAAAAATTACCAATATTGATAGTGCAGATATAAGATGAATGGACGATACCTTCATGTGCAGTAGGTGTATATATAACCTCAAATTCTGGCGTTTCATGCAACGTCTTGTCACTAAAATAAAAAGACACCAAATGTCTATCTATTGCACAAGATCCAGTTTGATCCAGAAAGAGATAGATTATAACATCCATGTCTCAACTCTAATATTGACAAATTTATATTTAAGAACTCTAGAGTAAACAACCTGGCAGTTTTGGTTTGAATACAGAGAGCAATAGTATATGTTACCTTAGTACCGTGAGAGCAACAAAAATTCAAGTCAAAGATATCCATGGATTCTAAATTTCTTGTCTTTGATAGTTTTATATTAATAGACCACACAAATGTTACGTCACTTTTGTTGGTTACCATGGTTACCACTTTCCAAACAAATCGTTTCCGTGTGTTAAACACTATAAGAGAACTTTTAAACTTCTAGAAAAACGTTTTAATCGTGTTTTATTTAATTTTACTATGCAGGTAAGCTAGAATGATGTATTTGTCATCATTTAATGTTAGTTATGTTATGAATCGCATTTTAATGAGACGGGAGGATTAAGATATATTCTACATCGGTATTGCTAGAGAGTATTAAATAAACTATAATTACTTACCAATACAATTTATATATTAGGTAAAACACAATAAACACTATTTTTTATAGATTCGAAATTTCTCTTATGGCAATCAAACACAGGAAAATGTTTTGTTTGGAAAGTAGTAAGAGAGAGTGACATCAGCACTTGCGCAGTCTATAAAAAAAGTAAAACAAAAGCAAACAAAAGCTGTTAAAATAATACAAGTGACATTTAAATTTTTCTGGGTTATTTTTTAAGTGATTACAGTTAACATAATTCATAATTATAATAATTTATAAAACCTTGGAAACATGGTCAAGATGGCCGCCAAAAGATAAATGTTTGCTTATTTTTGTGAACAGACTGTTGCTCAAATCATGTTAATTTTCATTAATATTTAAATAATTTAATAAACTATTGCAGTGGTTTTGTTATCACAATTTTAATTGTAATAATGTGGACGTATGTTCACTAGCATGCAGCAATAGAACTTCCTTAACTAATGCTAATGCTAGATGACACTTTTCCAACATCCTGTATACCTACTCCACAAAAAGGAAATGCAAAAACATTACAAATAGAAAGGTTTATTTCGGAACACAATAAATTAACATTTAACTTTTGTTTTCTTAGTTCTATATATATGGAACATTACGACACAAAAATAATAATAAAGTATGTTATATTTAGAAAATTCAATAGTTGATCGTCAACTTACATTAATAATACTTTGCTTTTATAAAAGTAACAAAATTCATCACGGTACCAACTACATCAGATAATTTAACACAGATCATAGTACGATAAAAATAATGTTTATACATATAAAAAGAAAAAGAAGTATTATTCATATTAATATGTTAATAGTTAATGCTTTATAAAGAGTTTGGCCACATAACTTACAAAACAAATCTAAATAAAAAATAAAATCTGTACGTTGAGAAAACATGTAGATTACTTCTTATTCTGGAAATAATAAAAAGACGAATTGAATATACTATGAAAAAACATATAATAAAGCTGTATTTATAAAATAAATAAAATTATAAATAAATAAATAACAGCAACAAAAATGTATAACTACCTATGAGAGTTAACAAGACAGCTATTAAAATGTCTAGCCTTTTTGCTTGCGCTTCTGTAAACAAAAACATAAATAAATAATAAGAAATAAAAAGGTGGCTAAGTACAGAATAATGCTTAACAGATCCAGTACGCTCACTCTTCATCGGTAGCTGGGAGTGAATTACTGGACATGTATAAAGCGGCTAAATACTAAAGTAAAAAACTCAACAATAAAAAATACTACTTTGTAATTATTTAATAATAAGCTTTCTTATTTACCTTGTCTTTATGTTTATTATTATGCAGATCAGATGTTAAAGCAGCAACTTTCGATCTTTCCTGTTCCAAAAGAACATGAAGCTTTGATACTTCTTCTGATAATTCTCTTTTCTCAGAGTATAACTTTTCAAGTTCTAACAATACATCTGCTTTATCCTTCACTAAAAGTAGACATTTTATTGGAAAGTGGTTTATATTTCAAAATTGTTAGAAAACGCCTTACTTTCCCCTTGACCGAGAATGTTACACAGAGTCTTATTTCTCTCCTTTACAGCGGTGTTCTCTAATTTTAACTTTGATACTTGCACTTGAAGAACAGCACATCTTGCATTTGCATCTTCTAATTTTTGCTACAAATTAATTTCATTATTAAACTCAATCTCTTATTTTCATTTGACATTTAATACATTAGAAACTAGTAATTTTGTTTTTTTTTGAAGATGTTCATACTGATTTCCAAATACAATATTAAAACAATACAAAATACCTGGCATTGCGCAAGGGAAATTATTTCATCTATATTGGCTTCACGCTTCTTGCGTTTTTCCTTTATTTGTTCTTTATTGAACTCCTCTTTTGCTTCCATTTGAATTTTTTCAAAAAAATTCTCATCTTTCAGCTCATTTTCTACTTTTGCATTAGCTTCCGTATTATCTAAACCAAACATTTATTACAATTTAAATGTAAAGAAACTTAACCAACACACATACGAGAATTTGCCTTATTTTTGTTATTATTTCCAGAATTTAAAAATTGTTCCAAACTCATAGCTTTGTTTTTCTTCTTTTTATTTTGTGCTTGTGCTTTTTCCTTTTGATGCTCTTCCTGATATTGCCTGTACAATTCTTTATTGTGTTCATAATCTAATGTGGAAAGCAGTATAGCACTTTGTAAATCTGCCTCATAATTTCCATTAATAATTTCGTCATCTTTCTCTTTCCACTGCTCCCATTGTTGAGTATTATGTTTTTTCTTATCTTTCTTATTAGCTGTGGTAGCAGGAACGTTTGTGTTCTAAAACAAGTTTGCATTTTGTAAAACACAAAATACTCCTACATTGCATAAAAAGTTTAGTCTTACTTTATCATAACTAAGTTGTAAATAATAAATAGCCAACAAATTCAAAACATTTGTTATTGCTTTCAGAATGCTAGAAAATGAGATACAGTGCAGTAAAAGTCACTAACCTGCTTGTTACTGGAAGATTTTTTGGCACCATTATTACTTTTATCGGTTGGTGGTTTAACATCCTTAATATCAGATTTCTTGGCAATAACTTTTTTTTCAGTCTTTTTCTTAACTTCTTTCGGTTTGTTGTTCTGTGGTCGAATATCATCATCTTCAATCTTTAGACACGCAAATCTTGAGGGCACAGCAATATCCATTGTACCTAATAAATATTAAATTAATTAAGAGCAACAAATGTTGCTTCTTTGTACATTACAGTAATAATGTAATGGCAAAATAAACATTGTAATTAAAAAGTATACTCCCAGGTAATGAGTAAATAAAATGTAGTGAATTATTTATACCTACAATCGAATTAACTAATAAATCAGTGACAGATAACTAGAATACGTACCTATTATTATCAAAACACAAAATACAAATAATCCGATTTAGATTTGCTGGGGAGCTTCGTCTATTTCCTAACCTCAGTATTTTACAAGTAAACAAGTATTATTCTTTTTCTTCCTGTTCTGTGTTGTAATTGGTTGGTAGTTTGGAGGGAAGAATGCTGTGCATTTTATAAATTTAAACGAGCTAAATCTGTTGGTTCAAAATGTTTTATGAATGAAAAACTAAATTATGGGATGTGTATAATTAATAGAAACTAAGAGACATAGATATAGTTTTAGATAAAAAGATATAGAAAAAAATATAAAATGACATTTCATAAAACAAGTCAATAGTTTTTCAATTAAATAATGACGTTTATCAGAGAATTAAATTGTTTTGTTTTCTAAAATGTCATTTTACATTATTACAGTGTTGTTCCAAATTGCACATCAACAGTGCGAAATGTTGCAAATTTAATCTTTTCTGTGCACAATTACACAATTTGTCAAAAAGTTACACAATTTTTATATTCCTTGATTTTCTTTCCTGTTTAGTTTGACTTGTAACCGGGTTTTACGCCAGCGTCAGGCAAAATCAGAGGACTTTGATGTAATGCAGATTGTTATACGTTGTATTGTAGCAGCAGGGACTAAAAACAAAACGAAAACGAAATAACGAAATAAAACGTAATATTTGTAAGAACGAAAACGGAAACGTAACCGATACAAATAATTTTCGCTCATGAACGAAAACGAAATGGGGAAATTTTAATTACCGGTTAAAACCGGTTTTTATCGGTTTTTCTATAGGTCTTTACGAATTAAAATTCTATTTAGCCAAACAACATAATCGAAAAATTCGCGAAAAACATCATTTTTGGCACTACCTGGTTCTTTGAACTCATTGTCCGCCTCGAAAAGAATTTAGTTCCTTTGTTATTAAGATGAGAAATGCAAAATATCTGGTACTTTTATATAAGTACCTAATTTTCTAGAAGCTTAAGCCATTAACTGTTAAGCATCACTCACAATACCGAAATTAGTAATTAGAATTAGTTTGTAAGCTTTCATAACAATGTAATTATTCAGAATCAAACCAATTAGTAATTATACTTAGTACCCCAGCAAATATGCATTATAACGGCCAGCATACGATCTCCCTCTGGCACTAAGGCTAAATGCTGGCACTGGCACATTTAGCTCGCCCAGTCAATGGCCACATATACAGGGTGATTCTGAAATAAAGGGTATCCTCTTAAAGGTGGATAGCGGTGTGATAGTACATACATTTGCGATAAAAAAAGGTAGGTAAAAATTGCACAGTTTCCGAGAAAAAGACTTTTGAAATTTAATCGCTAAGCCAAGCCGGTCCTGCTCTCATACTTTTACTTAAGTAAAAATCGGTAGGGGTTGACTGACCCTCCTTGTCATTGGCAGGTAGCTATTTACATATGTACATTTACATTCGACTTTCCTGAGAGTGACAAGGTGTGAAAAAATTTAAAGTGAGCGAGATGTTTTCTGCTCAAGAGTTGGCAGACATAACTTTAATGTATGGAGAATGTCATTATAATGTAGAAGCGACAAAACGACTGTACGCTGATCGTTTTCCACAACGAAGACAGCCTTCGCGGAATACAATACTGCAAACGATACAACAACTTCGTGATACAGGTAGCACCGTCGCAACATAGGAAGGCCGTGGACAAGAACGAGCACCACACTTTCTTCAAGCGGAAGAAGATGTATTAGATATGATTAATGAAGATCCTACAATAAGTACCCGCGGTATCGCACGCGACGTGAACGTTTCCCAAGCAACAGCGCATCGGATATTAAAGTCGTACTTATTACATCCCTATCACGTACAACGGGTTCAGCATTTAACTGAAAATGACTTTGCACCGAGACGAACATTTTGTGAGTCGTTTCAACAAAAAACAATGCAACAACAGGAATTTGTAGAGAAAGTACTGTTTACGGATGAGTGTTGTTTTACGCGAGACGGCATCTTAAATTTTCATAACGTACATTATTGGAATGATGCTAATCCTCAACTGATTAGGGAAAATAAATTTCAATGGCGGTTTTCTATTAATGTGTGGTGTGGCATTTTAGGAGACACATTGTTTGGACCATTTATTTTACCACAGCGGTTAAACGGAGACACCTATCTGGAATTTCTAGAAAACAGGTTGCCAGATATGTTGGATGATACACCTCTAGAAACTCGTAGACATATTTATTACATGCATGATGGAGCCCCTCCGCATACTAGCATACGTGTGCAGGGCTATTTGAACGAAATGTTTCCCCATCGGGCCCGCTCGTAGACCTGACATAAATCCTCTGGACTACTTCTTGTGGGGTCACATGAAGTCTGTTGTATATCGCACGGAAGTCGAAAACGCGGAAGACCTTTAACAACGCATACTAGCAGCAGCCGCAGAAATTCGCAATACAGCTGGAATATTTACTCGTGTGCGTAACAGTTTTCACCGACGCATAGAGGCTTGTCTTCAGGTCGACGGTGGTCATTTTCAACATTTGTTGTAATATTTTGGTAAGTTGCCCGTCTTTCAAGTAATAAGATGATAACATGAATGCGTAAACGTCGCGATACTCTGTTTAGTCTTTACAAGAAAACGAAAGAAGATTGAATTATGAATTATGGCCCTTTTTCGTGCGCTTTTGAATGAGATTCGCATTTCTGACATTAACAAAAGAAGCTATATTTTCGCGTTAAATAGGCGGCGGTCAACGACCTTCATTTTACTATTGAAATATGTTTTTAGAAAAAGAAGCAGGTACCAAACATTTAATCTCCAAGAAACCGTTTTGACGAGAAACCTTTTTATAATTCTCGCTTTTTTGGATTAAGAAGTAAACATGATGGGGGGTAAAATAAAGTTGCTGTACTTGCTTAGTTGACAGACTTACTATTTACTACTTGCTCGAGATAAAAGAAGGCGATAGCTTATGTTAAAAGGAACCGCTATTTCGCCGAAAGCATGGTAAACACACCAAACCTTTCTTGCACTTTAAACGCTTATAATAGTTTTTCTGGTTCCTACAATGCCATAAATAACCTATGGACACGTTTATAACATTTACTTTTTGATCTGTAAACGGAAAAATATTAAAATTTTACTGTTAGTGACTTTTTTCTGTAAAATTCCGAAGAACCAAAAACTTCAATAAGCGTTATGCTACATAAATAAAAATTGGTTGATTTTATGGAATTGAGTTAAATACAGAAGCGATAATTAGTAGTATCTTCCATAATGTTTTCTATTCAAATGACTAAATAATAATAAGGGATTAAAATGTTGCTTGCGAGACTGGAGTCTAATTGCTCGTGACATAAATTATGCTATTATCTTTTTACTGTCTTAATACATTTCAACAACCCTGCCTGTTAAACATATCACAATTTCTTTGATCTCCTCAACTTCAGATTTAAGAAGAGAAAGTTGAAAATTTCCAGGGGGTGGCTTATGATGGTATTTATTGTTCATTGTGCTACTACACCTGCGTTAGTTCAAAGAAAATAGGCATGTCTGGCAAATTTTCCTTCTTGCACTACAATGATTTTACAACAACCGTAAATCTCCTTAACTTTCATTTTTTACTCCGAAGGCGAGAATACAAAGAACACTTTCCTTTTTCTAACCAGAGGCAGCTTCAGTATTTAATATTTCGGAAAATTGTGAAAATTTTCAACTTTCACGGAGCCATTTCGTTTCTTCATTTTTTGTCTTCTTTTAGCCTCACTTATCACCTATTGAAAGGATACCCTTTATTTCAGAATCACCCTGTATAGTACCCGTAACAAAGCGGCATTGGCATCATTAGCTCAACCAGCCATTGGCTACATATCTAGTAACCGTATCAAAGCCGGCATTGGCAGCCTTAGCTTAGCCAGCCATTGGCCACATATACAGGATGTCCGAATATTACACCGAAAACTCTTGACTGTAGGTTTGGCGGACTAAATAGAAACGATTTATCGAAAAAAGGGTCAGTAAAAAGTTTTTAGTTTTCGAGTTATAACGCTTCAAAGTTGATGGAAAAAAATGGTTATTTCTTTAGTGTGTCCAAATGAATCAACGAATCTTGTTCAGACTTGGTATGCTATTAGGTGCTGTTAGGGTGGTCCTTATGCTAAAATATCGTCCAGATCTACAAATCGTATTACAAGTTTTCATGACTATGCTACTTTTGAAAAGCTCAAAACTTTTTATTTTGTACGGCCAACGTTTTACAAATTTGATGCAAACACATAAAAATAACCTTGCTTTATAAAGAATTTGCCCCCTTGCAATTGTTTCGTAAACCATTTTCGAAAAAATCAGGATTCTTTAAAACACTCAATTCCGCGTTATTTACGTTACTGATACAAAAAATCCAAGGTGGCAGAGGAACACGGCGCATTTTTGTTAAAACAAATAAAGCTAGTATGTTGGTTTATAATAAAATTAATTTTAAGTCGTAAAATGCGGAGGTGCTCCGTTATGCATGTAAATTGTGCGACGGCGTGTTTCTAGAGGGACATCATCTAACAATTTTGCATTTAAAGAAATAACTTAAAATTCTTGACATGTTCATTTTTGTAATTTCTTGCTTTCTTGTTTGTATGGCGCGATATTGCACGTGTCACTCTAAAATCCGGAAGCGCTCAAGTGTTTAAAAACGTGATTTTCCGGTATTTTAAATTCTTTTTGACGTTATAGGGGTTATATGCCCGTTAAATCTTTGGTCGCTACATAAGAAAACTGCAGCTGCTTCCTATGAAAAGTTCATAGAGGGCGCGGTTAATATTGACTAACAAAACCAGATTATTGTGATACCACAGTATATATACTGTAGTGATACAAAGTACCGATACGGCAAATGCCGGAACAGCTTCTGCACCAGCCCACGGCACACTATGCACACCTAGAAAACTCACACATCACCACTCCAACATATACACACTCTCACACCCCTCACTACACAATTCCAACACCGTTCTGAAAAGAACCGACGCATCGTGGTCCACATCGTCGTCACTGTGCGACGGCTCGCTGGCTGTCCTTGGGCATTCCTTTTGATCATGGGTCACCCACAGCGGCGGGGATCCCGGAGGACCCAGCTTCCGGCCTGCTCCACCGTCGCCACCAACCATCACCGCCGTGGACGGGCGTGCGGACTGCTTGGTACGAGACATGACATGACAAAACATTGACGACCAACCTTTTTCCTTTTCCAACGCACCATTCCGTTGACTTCCCTCTTACCCAACAAACTACCACCACCAGGCTTAAGAGAGGTTAAGTCCTCTAAGGAGCCGGCCGCCTACGGCGGCATTATTACATTGACGGACGGAGTACCGATACCAATCAAAAGACGAACGCAAATTGAGCTCAATAACGATCTTTTCTCCGCTAGAGGCGCTGTTGTTCCACTTCAAATTTGATAAGTTTATACGCCAGTTTATAAGTTTGAGATTAATAAAACTTAGATTTTGGAAAAAATAATAAATAATGCGTTTTCGGAAATTTAATTAATATTTCTGATCTGATCATACAAATTACATGACAAGAGTTATTTGGGTTAATTTATTCAGAAACGGTTGTGCAACCACTACAAAATCTGTTTTACAGCAATTTATAAAAAGATAACTGTAAAAGTGATGAAGCTGACGGCGAGGACATTGAAAATACGAGGTATGTGAGAAAAGTAATGAGACTGGCAACACTGCGGGAAATCTAGCAACGTTGTGTCTACCGGCCTGTGCTAAACCGGTTTTTTTATCGCTTCCACTTCCTCAGGCCGAGTTACAATTCCGTACAGCTAACACATTATTTTTGACAGCGTCATCAGTGAAGTTGTGTTTTTGTTGTGTGTTACAGAAATGGAGCATCGGAATTTAGAGCAACGTTGTGCAATAAAGTTTTGTATTAAACTTGGTGAATCCGCGAGTGTGACTTTTGAAAAGTTGAAACAGGTCTATGGGGAACAGTGCTTATCAAGAGCACAAGTTTTCCGCTGGCGCAAATCATTTTTGGACGGCCGAGAACACGTTGAAGATGAACCTCGCTCAGGGAGACCTTCAACTCCAAAAACTGACGAAAACGTTGAACGTGTGAGGGCTCTTGTGAGATCAGACCGTTGTTTAACAATAAGGATGATGAGTGAACAGTTAAATTTAAACACTTTCACCGTGCATCAAATTTTGACAGACATCATGACAATGCTCCGTGTCACACAGCAATTTCCATCTGTGAATTTTTGACCTTAAAACGCATTACTGTTGTTCCTCATCCCCCCTATTCAGCTGATTTGAGTCTTTGTGACTTTTTCCTTTTCCCGAAATTGAAACATGTCTTAAAAGGACGTCATTTTGGAACTCTGGAGAACATTCAAAAGACTGTGACCGACCAGTTAAAAGCCATACCAGTTGAAGACTTCCAGCGCTGCTACCAAGAGTGGGAACAACGACTCCGCCGGTGTATAGCTGCCCAAGGGAACTACTTTGAAGGGGATAATATTATTGTTTGAAAAAAATAAAAACTTTGGTTAATATGAAATTAGTCTCATTATTTTTCTCACATACCTCGTATATACCTGCTTATACAAACTTTGCAAAGAATAAAGAATACGCAACAAGAAGGCATTAATAATTACTTTTTCTAAAATACCATACTAAGTGAGCAACAAATTCAAAGTGAGGAGGCTGAGGACGTTAAATATTTTGAAAATAACGGTTTGCAAAATGTAGAAAATACAGAAAATGTACATAACGAAACAAAAGAAAACGAACAAGAAGAGGTAATAGAAACAGCGACTAGCTATGAGAATTTTAAAAAGCCAGACATTGAACAACAAAGTAACAGCCAAGAAACTGTAGATGAAGTTGAATCATTGATACAAAATATAGTAACAGATTATCATTACAACACCATTTTAAGAAATGTAAAATGTGCTGCGCACACTCTACAGTTGGCCGTTGAAGATGCATTAAAAGATAAATCCATTAATAATCTCATTGCAAAAGGAAGAAAAGTTTGCAAAAAAATGAGAACAACAAATGTTTTGACTATTATAAACAGTTTAAAATATCACAAACCAATTTTAGATTGCGTCACTTTACAGGAAGAAGGTCTAATGGCCGAAAATTTTTATGGAACTTGGCAGAAGTGTAAAATAGATACCGAAAGAATTGGTAGTAGATTCTCAAAGCTATTACCCAGCAAACACAGTTATATCGTAGCGATATCGGTGCGAGTTTATCTGTGTACGAACTTGTTTAATGTTACATAGCATACTGCGCACATGTGCGTTATGTATAACGCGTAGTGTCAGAAACACAGTACGAGTTGCAGTACATCGCGATTACGTACCGATTGTTACATGCCGACGACATCCATCGTGCTTCAGACTAGGTATATGCTTGTTGGTACATCGTCATAATTTTACGTGAATACATCGCTCTAATGTCTACGTTTCGATGTACCTGTTTCGTTTAATTTTAAAGGACTATGTAATATGCTAAATTACGTATTCGTTACGTCTACACTGTTACATTGTTAACATGTAATTATGCCCCATTAATTAATTAAAGTCTGGTCTTTCTACCTCCTTGTAAATTTATCGTCCACGTAACCCAAAACATTTTTCCAAGCTTCCGACCAATTTATTCTAGTCTGTAGAGGTTGCAAGAAGATCAAAATAAATTAGTCAAAAGTTAATACAACATATTGACCTTGCCCAAGTAAGAAAAGTTTTAAGTTATCTGACCGATAAATTTATAAGGAGGTGGAAAGACTAGGCCTTAATCTAGGTGGTGCAAAAAATTCAAAATCTCTTAAATCATTCAAATTTTTTATCAAATAGACCTGTAGTTTAAGAATACTGCCATTCCGTTTTTAAACAAAAGTAAAAATTTGGAATTAAAGTTAAGAAAAGATCAAGGACATGCATTGCAAAACGAATAGCCTAGTAATATAACTAATTTGAATGATATTATACAGTACTTTATTTTTGAAGGAAAATGTATTAAAAGTAATACTTGGAATAAAAGTTTTATTAAATTTATTTAAAAAAGAAAAAATACAAAACAATTCCAAAATACATTAATTCTTTTAATCTCTGTGCAGCATGGCGTAGTCCATCGGAACAACATTGCTGAATTTCTGAAAACAAAACAATTTATATATGCGAGCTATAAATATTACGATACAAAGAATACCTTTGTCCGATATTCATCGTCTTGGTTCCAGCCATTCGGAGATTCCCACGTTGATGCGATCACGAATAACCACGAATAACAGCAAATTCGTTGGTCAGAACATTTTTTTAAATTCTGTAGATCTTACATAAAAAGAGTTTCCAGAAAAAAAAAGAAAACGATTGAACAAAAATAATTATGTGTAACAAACAAATCCGCATGTTCTTTATTTAATTTTCTAATTCTCGAAAACTTTCTTTTGTATCTATTGGCAGCATTTGCTCTACCTCTGATCTTTGATTGATTGATTAATCGTAATATCAGAATTTCAAATTTTAGTATCGCTAAAACTACTTGTGTTGCTATTATTGTCATTGATGCTATTATTTTTTTCAATTTTGTCAAAGATTTTATTATGGTTGTCATTTTTATTATTGAATAATTGTAATTTATGTTGCGCTTTTATAATATTTTTGCTCTGCCCTAATCTACGGTACTTTTGTCTAGTTGATAAAGTACTAAAAGGTTTTTACTTTATTCTTTTCGACATTTCGGTTACAGTAAATTGTTATCCTTAAAAGTACAATAATCAGCACAAATACTACATATTACCAATTTAAACTTACCTATTAACGACACTAAACCAGACAAATTTGCACAAAAACTGCGGAACACTGTGGAATGAATTTACTCGAACCAAACGAAGGCAGGGAACCAAATCAGTGGTGTTCTTTAAAGAATTTACTGTTTAGATGCAGACGGGCTAAATACTTTTATTACATTCTTAGAAAGGACCATGTCCCTCTCTTTCTCATTTGTAAAGTAAACACAAAATTTTCCTAAAAACGTCTAAGAAGGAAGTCATAAATTTTGTTTGAAACCCATTTCACATTGACAGGTGAATCAGGCAAACTTTAAAATAACGGGACATTATTCACTATTATTTTTTTCATACCTGCCTTTAAATAAAGAAATATTGATTTTTACCGCTTTACTGCTTGTTTATAAGTCGTCCAATATATGTAGTAAAGTTTCACTTCAGAATAAGTACATTGTATAAAAATTTATTATTATTTATCATCTTGAAATGGTCCCTACGTGGTCAGGCGCTTTTGTGCGGGGCACAATCTGTAAAAAATCCACTTCACTGTGTGATTTTTATATAGAAAATACTATAGTTACATAAATATTGCTGTGGTTTTTGGCCATACAGCAAAATCAACTGAAATTTTAAAGATCGAAATTGCCCAAAAATTATGGAAATAAGAAGTTATTTTTATGTTAATTTTGTTTATCACTTTATATTTTAAGACTTAATTTATGTTAGAATTCAACACTATTTTAATATCATCTATATTATTTTATGCCTTAAACATGTAGGAAAAAGCATAAGAGATTTAATTGCAAAAATTGAAAATGACTTTAGATTAGTATTTTTGTGAGTATTCCTGAAGAAAAGAACTTTAAAAAGTCTGGATCGCGGTTGTTGTGAAATTTAAGTCACGTCTGAGATTATATTCTACAATAAATTTTGACAGATGTCAGTATAATTTTCTTATGAAACTATAACTTTGTAATAAACGTCATTATGAAAAGATTGAATGCAGAATATAAAAATATAATTATTTCGGACATGTATAAGAAGATTATTTACCAAGAATTAGCGCATAAAGATTTGAAAACGTAACGTTAGTTGGGCGACCAGTGTTCTAAATAGTTAAGATCTTCTATAAATCAAGTATATGTAAAACAAGCATTATTGTTACGTCATTAACATTTATCATATAAGTATATGCAGAAGTTTGTAGCAAATACAGCGTATACCCTCTATCTACCAGATGTGATTGCAATTACGCATTGGCAATGTCATAGCATTGTCGTCTACCTGATGTATTCGAAATTACGCGCTGCCGACGTAGTTTGAGTAATCC